>VWZI01014487.1:334210-420708 GCA_013396835.1 Psilopogon haemacephalus
AAAAAAGCAAATGTTATTAAGCTCAAGTTAAATAATATACTCTTAAAGTCGCCAAAGTCACTTCCATGGCATTTAATATAAATGGTATGACACAACATATTTGGCACATCCTGTATTTTATGGTAAGACTGCAATAAGAAACGAGGTAAAGGAAACCTCCAGGGTAAGAGGGAGAGAAAGACAGATTGTGAAGTTTGTACTGAAGGATTAAGAAGGATAGCACAGGAAAGGAGGAAATGCAAGGAGAGATTTAAATTCCAAGGTAAAGCTGGTCCAGTCAAGTATTCCTGGGTAAAATAAGACTGCATTCCTCATATCAGACTGAAAAAAGCATTGATTTAATTCCATCTGGCCTCAAAGTCTATGGGACTTGATAATTTGTCATCTCTTATGCAAAACACTGTGGCAAAAATGTTTAGACCCTCAGAGCTGGCTGCTGTTTGGGGGTGGTGTGTCTATGTGTACACATACACACTTCTTTGCTGTGTTGTTCACACTCAAGCAAACATAGGGAGGCCAACGTACATAGGCATATTTTTTTTTATACAAATACAAAGCAAACATAGGTAGGCCCATGGAGCACTTGAATTTTTCATATTGCCTGGAGAAGGTTCATTTTTCTCTTTATATTACTCATTAATTTGCATCTCTAGCCATTTTATTTTCTTTTTATGTACTGCCTTTATGTTAGAGAAGATGTTTGACTGCTGCTGATTTCTACTTCCTAGATGTAGCTGAGCAACATATGCAAACTTGGAAGGACTTGCATGTGGAGATCTTTCAAAAAAAGCATAAGAAATATTTATAACCAAGTTCTGCATTGTTAATGACCACTAATTTTATATCCAGCTAAAGCAACATAAAATAAGACTACTGTGTTCTTTTTTTTTAATTCATCTAAATGCTTATTTTACTTCTGAGTCATACTGTGTATTGCTAGAGGCCACACAGGTATGAAGTCTCTGGACTTTCTTCTGCTGTCCATGGTGTACGGAATCAAAACTTAGGTGAAAAATTACACTTGCAGAAATCTTCCTTTTCCCACCTTGAGGACATCTGTGTTAAAGATGCTTTGCATCAATCAGTAATGTCTTAAACAATTTTAGTATAAAACACAGAATCAGTAACAAGAAGCAAGTGCCCTTTAATTATTTTTGCCAAGCGAGACAACTTCAGTCTCTGAAAAGGTCAGAGGCGTTTGTTTTTGCATGGCATTTGTTACACCTTGGAGAAACACTCAGGAGTTGTTACTGAATGCTGGCCAAAAGATGTGAAAGTGCTAGCAGTCATTCTGTCTGGGCATCCAGTGTCTATCTTGTTTATCTCAGCTCCTCACATGATCCCCAGTAGCCCACGTGGACAAGCATGTGTGCTGTAGGACCATGCCATGCTGAGCTTCAAAGCCTGTGGGGATCTGCCTGGAACCAAGCTTCATTTATGCAGTATTTTTGCTAGGTTGGGTCCTTTGTTTTCGGTTTGTTGTTGTTGTTGTTTGAGTGGGGGGTTTTTTGTTTGTTTGTTTGTTGTGGGGTTTTTTTGTTTGGTTTGGTTTGGTTTTGTTCTGTTTTTTTTTTTTTTGATAGTTTGTTCCAGTCTGTATCGAAATCTCTATTACCGTGATTTGGCACAAACCAAATGGCAAGAAAAATCCTGTGGAAGAAGGTAATGCATTGTGATGCCTCCAACAATGAATCATGACCTCACTGAATGAGTCAGTCATGAAGAGAAGTCTGGTTGTCAAGGATACAGATGCTATTTACACACAGAGAATCTGGTACTTCACAAGCACAAAAATCATATTCTGGACTCTTCAATTAGAATGTATCAAATTATTAGAACTTGCCCTCTCACTCCAAAACAGGAAAACGCTTTGAAACGTATTGATGGCTTTTCAGTCTTGTTTTGAACACAGATGATAATAAATTAGCATGTAGATAATTAACCTTATAAATTCCACACTCTGAAACTGTGTTATGTGATTCATGGTGCCCTCCTTGGGAATGTCCTCCACACAAGGATGACTTTGTGAGATTGCTTAGAAAAGTTTAAACAGCTTCTTGTCCATAACCCAAATACATTATTTTGGATCTGCCTCAAACAGAGGCACCACTTTTCATCCCAGTCCCAGAGCTACCCCTTGCTGTCCAAACACCTCAGCACTGGTCTCTAGCAGGTATGGCATTCTGCTACCTTGCACCTTTTAATGCCGACCAAGAAAAGCTACACTGAGAGGAGCGAAGTTTCAAGAGGGTTAAACATACCCCACCCTTGAATGAACGCTGAAATTGGTGTAGTGCTTCTGCTCTGACAGAAAGGGAGTGCTGAAGGGTGTTTAGGGGTATTTTTTCAGGCTGGAGTCTTCTCATTAAACATTGGTACCAGAGGTATAGGGAGAGCTGCAAATCATTTTGAGGAAAAGATGAGAACTTTGAGAAGTACAAGACAGGGACAGTCTGCCAGCTTACTGCCATATCGTGTAGGCAGTGAGCTGGAAAGTAATGTAGTCCCTGGAACCATGGGCACCAAATCAGGCAGGGCAGGAATTTGAATTGTACATCCAAAAGCAGTTGCCTGGACCTCTCGATTGTTGGCTATTCCAACACTAAGACTCCAGCTTTTGTAGTTCAGAAATACCACTCTGAAAGTTCCCCAGCAACATTTCTTTTAATGTTTGATCCTTTCTGAGGAAGTCATAGAATCATAGATTCATCCAGTCCAACCTATCACCCAGCCCTATTCAATCAACTAGACCATGACACTAAGTGCCTCATCCAGTCTTTTCTTGAGCACCTCCATGGACGGTGACTCCACCACTTTCCTGGGCAGCCCAAATTGGTTCCTTTATTAAACCATTCATTTCTGATAAACACAGTTCAAAGTTTCCAAGCATCTCTAATCAAGGTGTAAATTACTTACGTGGTGCTTGTTTGCAGTGTAACTTGGAGCATATTTAAACTTTTCAATAATATGTGGCATTAAAATGGAAAATATAGTTGGCTTTACCATGCTCAGCATTTAACTCTGTTGATTTTAGTGCAGACTGGTTGTCTGAACAGGGAGTGTATTTTTTAAGCATAAAAGCTCCCATCTACAAAATACCACTTTTACTTATTTACTTAAATTGTGAAGTGCTCACAGGCTTAATTAAGCATATCTGTTCAGTGCTTTGCAAAATTAAACTTCTTTAGATATAGATTTAAATTTGCTTAATTTATTTTTGGGTTTTATCCCTTGAGCCTGAAAAGTAGGTATATAGGTATACAGGATATCCTGTATTCCCTGATTTCATAATGGCTGAAACAGAAAGAGAAATGTCCATGATGCATCTTTTGGTTACAAGTGGAAGAGATTGTGGTTAAGGAAACATATGGACAAATGCTTTTTATGGAGGGAGAAGATGCCAGAGTGGGGAAAATGAATAAAGGTACCTGTAGGAATAATGTTGTGTTGAACCTTGTCATTTTGTGCTTTGAACATCAGATTCAAAATATTTAATCACCTCAGTGATGATAATGTAGCTGGTAACCTAAGGAGGTTTCCTGGGATTTTTGTTTTCAGTGTATTTCCATGCCGATAACTGACCTTAGAGCCCTCTCATACACTCTACCAGCATATTACATCCTCTGTTACCTTCTATCTCGTTGCCAGTCTGCAGGACTCTATCTGTGTCATTGTTTGAGTGCTTTGGGTCAGAACCTGGTGAATAAATGTGAACTATTGGTGCAGTTAGTTTTTTCACTTGGTCTTAAACATGTAAGTCTTCCAGGAGGCTGGCTGAGCATGATCAGTGAGTAGTAAAGGTTGCTGATTAACTAGGATGGTATTAACAGAAGTGTAGATAGTGCCAAATTGCTTAATGACAGCTACACAAGTGTTACATAGATGTAGAATTTTAAGTTCTGATCTTTCAGTGCCTAAACTGCTAAATGAAGATTAAAGAGTGTATTTTTCCTTAGTTTGAGGAGGCCTTGATCATGAGTAGGAAGCATCCCTGGCTAGGACTGTTCCTGCGGTGTCCACACAGATGACACTAGAATTTTGTATGTTCTAGGTAGTTTCTTCTGTAAGCAAACAGATCTTTGAAATAACTTAAAAATTAGGAGGGAAAATAGAAAAAGAACTAAGCACAGTATAATGGTGCAATTCAGACTCAGAAAAGAGATGTAACAAGAGATTTAGTTTCTAGATTCACTTTCTTATTTTTAATGTTGAGGTAAAACTTGCTCGGTCTGCAAATTAAGTGGATTCTAAAAAGTTTGACTTTTTTTTTCCGTATGATTTCCCCATAGCCTCTTTCCACCTAATGTTTTGGTTTTTTTCACCATCAGTTTACTGTTGTCCACAGTAAAGCTTCTAACACAGCAACCATAGTTTTATCTATGCAGCCTATTGTATTAATTGTTTACCTCGCCAGTAACCATGACAGGCAAGGATGTCTTGGTCCATAAAACTGCTGTACCTGCTTTTGCAGTAGACCAGATCAAGTAGCTGCAGGCAAAACTGACAACGAAGAAAGAATATGGTCTTTGGATCATAGAATTGTAGAATGATTAAGGTTGGAAAAGACCTTTAAGATCATTGAGTTCAACTATATCCCAGCTGCCATGACCACTAAATTACAGCTTGAAGTGTCACATCTAGCCACTTCTTGAACACCTCCAGTTATGGTGACTCCACCACCTCCCTTGGCAAACCTGTTCCAATGCCTCACCACTGTTTCAGTAAAGAATTCTTCCCTAATGTCCAATGTAAACCTTCCCTGGCATAACTTAAACCCATTTCCTCTCCCCCTGTCATTAGTTACTTAAAAGTGACCACCAGCAGCTTCAGTACAGCC
Organism: Psilopogon haemacephalus; assembly: GCA_013396835.1. Classification (NCBI taxonomy): domain Eukaryota; kingdom Metazoa; phylum Chordata; class Aves; order Piciformes; family Megalaimidae; genus Psilopogon; species Psilopogon haemacephalus. The sequence goes on from VWZI01014487.1 coordinate 339,048, forward strand.
TCCCTTCAGGTAGTTGTAGAAGCAATAGGATCTCCCCTTAGCCTTCTCCAGACTAAACAATTCCAGCTCCCTCAGCTGCTCCTCATGTGACCTGCCCTCCAAACTCCTCACCACTCTCATTGCTCTTCTCTGGACATGCTCCAAGATCTCAGTGTCTTTCTTATACCCAGAACTGAACCCAGTACTCAAGCTGTGGCCCAACCAGGGCCAGGTACAGGGGCATGATCACTTGCCTGCTCCTGGTGAATGAACTGTTTTTGATACAGGCCAGGGTGCCAATGGCCTTCTTGGTCACCTGGGCACACTGCTGGCTTGTGTTCAGATGGATGTAGTGTTGTATGTCAGTGATTAAGTCTTGTTGCTTTTTGAAACCTGCTATTCAATTTTATGCTTTCACATATCACATAACATTTATCTAATCATGTTACTTTTGAAAATTGGCCTACTTTTTTGGTAGACCTGTTTTGTCATATTCCTAACTCAGGTCATCAACATGATTGCACATTTCCTTGATGTTCTTTAGCTGCATTGGCATATGCTGTCCTTCTTGATTCAAAAATCAGCTTTTCTGGATAGTCATCAGCTCCTTTCACCTTTCTTCAGTTCACTCCAGGCTTCCCTGACATCTGTACACATGCAGCATCCTGACACATTTCAGATCTGATCAGATCTGAACCACCAGCTATGCCTTTGACACTTACCAGCTTTTACACACACAGCAGGTTTTGAAGCACATCAGCAAAGAGCCTGTATGTTGGCAACTGACTTTGACATCACCCCTTACACAACTGGATAAGAGGCATCAACACTGGTACTTGGCTGTGATGTGACATGGTGTATGTTGATGGGAAATACCTACAGCAGTAGACAGCCTGTCCTGTAACAGTTACTGAGGTTGTCACCGTGAGCTATTTCTGTTCTTGTGAGTGGTCAGAGTGGGGGTGGGATGCTCATGAAGACAATCCAAAAAGGAAACTCAGATGAAGTGTAGCAGTGGTACAGAAAGGACACATGAGACTTTTCTTTGCAAATATTTTTTGTCCCATTTGCCAGCTTCTCTGCTTTCTTTGGTCCACTCTTAAATGAGGCAACCAGTGACATAACAAGAGGACACAGCCTCAAGCTGTGCCAGGGCAGGTTTAGGCTGGATGTTAGGAAGAAGTTCTTCACAGAAAGAGTCATTGGCCATTGGAATGGGCTGCTTGCAGAGGTGGTGGAGTCACCATCCCTGGAAGTGTTTGAAAGGAGACTGAATGACGGAATAAGTGCCATGGTTTAATTAATTAGAATGTGTTAGCTGATAGATTGGATTCTATGATCTTGAATGTCTCTTCCAACCTTGTTAATTCTGTGATTCTGTGAGTGCAAGTTACCAGCAGAAAATTTTCATTCTATATCTGCTTTGGGAAAAGACATTCTAGTACCCTGTAAAACTGTTAACTAACCCTTTACATTCTTTCAGCCCCACACTTCTGTTACATCTGCCTTTTCCCCTGAGGTAGAAGTGAATCACAGAGATTTTTTTTGTATGCATTTCATACCTTTTGTTGCAGTTAAATGCAGTGGATGAAATATGTCAATTTCCTTTCAAAGAAAGGAGATTTGGAGATCTATTTTTCAAAGGAGGAAATCTGTCATCTTAATTTTACGTCCTAACCTACCTTAGAGCTTCTTTTGCTGCTGTGTTTTCAGCACACGTTGCAGCATGTTACTGCACAATTAGGCTACACTTCTGAATATATGGATAAATGTAAAACCAAGAAAGAATGTGGTATTACCTGGGAAAAATGTCTACAACATGTATTTTTGTCCAAATATTTTCCTAGTTTTATACAGTGTGTAGATGCATCATGATCTTGACTTAAAGTGTTCATATACCTGGAAAAAGTTATTTGCCAACTTCTGAAATTATATTTTTTTCTTTCTCCATAATTGCTTTTCTGTAGCTGCATATATGGTTTTCTGAGGTCCTAGTGGCCTCAGCAGTGAAATCCCAGGAAGGGATAAAGTTTTCTCTATCAGGAGATACTTTAATCAGTGTTGGGTCTGTAGAAGAAAGTGACTGGCTAGAGAGCAGCTCTGAGGAAAAGGACCTGGGGGTCTGGGTGGATGAGAAGCTCAACATGAGCCAACAGTGTGCACACGCGGCTCAGACAGCAACTGTGTCCTGGGCTGCATTAAGAGAGGCATTACCAGCAGGGCAAGGGAGGTGATTCTCCCCCTTTACTCTGCTCTCGTCAGACCCCACCTGGTGTACTGTGTGCAGTTCTGGAGCCCCTAGCACAGGAAGGACATGGAACTTCTGGAGAGAGTCCAGAGGAGGGCCATGAAGATGATCAGAGGTCTGGAGCACCTCTGCTATGAGGACAGGCTGAGAGAGTTGGGACTTTTCAGCCTGAAGAAGAGAAGGCTTCGAGGAGACCTTATAGCAACCTTCCAATATCTGAAGGGGGCCTACAGGAAGGCTGGGGAGGGACTATTCACAAGGTCTTGTAATGACAGGACGAGGGGGAATGGGTTCAAACTGGCAGAGGGGAGATTTGAACAAGTTGTTAGGAGGAAGTTCTTTCCAGTGAGGGAGGTGAGGCACTGGAACAGGTTGCCCAGGGAGGTTGTGTCTGCTCCCTCCCTGGATGTGTTCAAGGCCAGGCTGGATGAGGTCTTGAGCAACCTGATGTAGTGGGAGGTGTCCCTGCCTATGGCAGGGGGTTGGAACTGGATGATCTTTAAGGCCTCTTGCAACCTAAACCTTTCCATGATTCTATGTAGTTTTTATGGCAATATAAATACTCATCGGAGAGAGTGCATTGTTGTGGAAGTTAGTACAGGAAGCATTCAGGCTGTGTCCTGCTCCTTCCTCCTCTAGTCTGCTCATCCTGCAACAAGGAGTGTGATTTCAGAGAGTTCCCTGTTGCTGTTGACATGAAGGGAATTACATTCATCCGCTCTGGGCCGCTTCTGTTCTATGTGCTGCGCTTCAGCTCTGTGCTTTCCCTCCCACAAATGCAATGTTCAGAGCAAAGTTTAACCACACAACCAGCTCGGCAGCTGGCAGTGCAGCTCTGGCTCTGTGTGAGTGACACGGTGCCTTCATGCAATTAACTTAATGGATTCAGAGAACCTCCACAACTCATAGCTTGGAAATATTCCCAAGGGAGAGGTTTTTTTTGGTTTTTTTTTTTTAATCGCTTTAGAAGTCACAGGAATAAAACTGAATACAAAGCATTTGGTATTTTTCACTTGTGCCAGAAATATAGCCTCTATAAAATGAAATCATTCCTGCAAGCCACTTCTGGCTTCCTCTTTGTTTTTCCTTTGGGCCCCATTCTCATTCACACTGGCAGCAGTGCAAAGTTTCCTTGATGCAAATGGGAATCAGGCCCTTTGTGTCAGCACTGGAGTTAAATCTAGGCCAATGTGAGAGTCATTTCCTATTAGCAGAGGCTAAATACCTGGTAGAAATTGGAATTCAAAGGGTGAAGCATTGTACTGCATCACTGTGTAACACAACTGAGATCAGGCTTGTTTAAATGAAGCAATGGGGAAAAAAGGAAGTCAGATTCAATTCAGTCCTTTTTGAATGGTGTAAATGGTAATTTCAAGTTTTTTTCCTCTCAATATATAACCACAGAAATGTCTGCCTAGCCTGAAACAGTGAATAAATTTCATTGTCTTTAACGGTCATGTGGAAATCTAAGATTACTGTTTAATACCTACACCCCTGTGTTCATCATCCTGCCATTTTCTCCAACAGAGTCCATAACATATCAGGTCCTTGATTAGAGTTGTGACAGCATTTCTGAGGTGCTGCATCACAAACTAGAGCCACACCTTAACTCAGAAGTGCAGGTGATGCCGTTGAGCATCATGCTGTATGTGTTCATCACACACAAAGCATGTCACCTGTAGTAACACTTGTGAAAGACGTGGAAAAGCCTTCCTGATAAAAAGACATAAGGAAATCTGTAGGTTTGGGGTTGGGTCAGTTTGGGGGTTTTTTTATGTGTAAGAGGGCAGTGAACTGAACGTGCATAAGAAAAACAGATAAAGTGTATTAGTATTCTAACAGCAAAATGTCTCTCTCTTTATTTTCACTCTGAGGTGATTCACTGGAACTCGCCAAAGAAGCTGCGAGTGAAAAACAAGCATGTGGAGTTTTTCCGCAACCTCTACCTGACATTCCTGGAGTATGATGGGAATTTACTGAGACGGGAACTCTTTGGCTGCCCCAGTGAGACAGATGTTAACAGTGAAAATGTAAGTGGGATGCCTAGGACTTGACGATTTAAAGAGTGGTTCATTCAGCATGAAGACCTGGAGAGTCGGTAGCACAGTGCAGAGGGACTTGGGAAAATTGAGGTCACTTCTCAGATTCCAGGAGTGATGCTGTGCAAATCATTTAATTTGTGCCTCAGTTCCTCACCTGTAAAATTATCTTATTAGTCCTGCATTTCCCCTGTTCTTCGTTGTTGAGGTTTTTTCGTTTGGGTTTGTTGCTTTTTTTTTTTTTCTACTTTGCCTTTTAAAAATCCCCAGCAGAGGTAACACCACAAACTGAAAACAAGGATTTAGGCTCTTAATTCCATTAGGCAATTTTGCACATTTCACCCTTAGACCTAAAGCTTTCCAGGGAAAGGGCTTTTTTCTTACTGTGTGTTTGTTTACCATAGTAATGTCAATGTTGGTTAGTAGACACTAATGCACAAAAAATGAAGAAGAAATTTAAATATCAAGACTACTGGATTTAGGTCTATGATTTTTTTTCACTGTGCTGCAATCTACAGAGTGAGTTAGTAGTTCAAGGTAACACACAGTCTGTGAGATGGCAGGTTTTTTTCTGCACTGCCTTTAACCAAACACAGCAGCATTTTTTTGTGTATCTGCATAAGATTTGCAATCAGAATCTTTCAGACGAAGCAAATCCTTTGAAAATGGTTGAAATCAAGGATGTTTGCATACAGATGTTCTTATATATGTGTATATCCCTTAGTACATATCATTCCAGTGTCAGAAGCTGTTAAATGAAGCGTTTATGCCCAGATGTGTATTAACTCCTTGTGTATAATATGGACTCTGGAGATTTATAGACCGAGTGCCAATTTTGGCTACATAGTCTGAAAGAAAATAAAAGGGAACCTGTAACATTTTATGTTATCTTCAAGAAAAAAAAAATATGTATAACATTCTCTATATAAAAATCAATAAAGCAAATCCAGTATCATGTACCCATTAGCAGTTACGAGGTAATTGGCAATCAATAACATTATTGGACTTGAAGTATTTCCATTTAGTCTGTGGATAAAATGACCACAGCAGATGCCATTCCTGGTGTTTTAACTATAGCACTCAGAGGCTGGATAGATATATTTTAGCCCAAGGCATGGTTTTCCAGATGCTTATTTGACCATCCCACTATCTTCTGAAAGGAGTGGAGAATATGAGTCGAGATAAACTTTAACTGGGAGAGGCTGAAGCAGGGATGAAAGAGAGAGAGAGAGAACGCAAGCAGTGAGAGTAAAATCACTTGGAGGAAAAAATCCTCTGCAACAGTGAGAGGCTTTTTGATAATGAACTGAATGTGATAGAAGACCACTAAAATTCTGACAGCAGCATGAAGATACAATAGACAAATTAGAGAAGGGGATGAGAAGAGAAAGGGGAGAATGCAGGTTAAAATTGTACTGAAGAGCATGAATGCAATCACAGACTTGTTGCTGTATTTTCTAGAGCTCTGTAAATCCTTAATAAACAGATTTATTCCAGACGACAAGTTGCTGGGGAACAGTGCACAGTGACTGTAAGTTCTTGTTGCTGAAAATGGCAGTCCTGAAAGTTTAAAATGGCTCATTTTACTGAGCTTGTATCTAGTTGACAGATACTGGAAATGACTAACTGTTCGAGCCTGTTTCTTATTCAAGACAAGTAGAACGCAATATGGTATATGGTATGACTTGCGTCTGAAAAAGAAATGTAACTCATTCTTCCATTTATAAAGTTTGGGGGGGGGAAAAAGAGATACTGGGAAAGAATGAGCTAGACATACAGAAATACATGAGTTTAACTTGCCAGAAGGTACCAAAAAGTTAACAGCCTGCTATCAGAACAATTAGATAGAGGGGGAAAAAATCTAACCTTAAATATCTTACAGGTAGTCACTTAGGAGAAGATACTGGTTTATATCAGTTACCTTTGATGTAATCTCCCCTCTGAAGTTAACTATGTCCTTTTCATTGCAGAATACAAATTTTGGGTTTGAAATTATGGCACCCTAGAGGTAGGATTATCATGGACACCACTCTTAGTCTCCCTCTGTCTGCTGTAGCATATATGGTGTCACAGCTGTAGCACATACGGTGTCACAGATGTCCTATTAAAATACAGTACGTTCTCATGATTTAGGGGGAAGTTCTTCACAGTGAGGGTGGCGAGGCACTGGAACAGGTTGCCCAGGGAGGTTGTGGCTGCTCCCTCCCTGGGTGTGTTCAAGGCCAGGCTGGATGAGGTCTTGAGCGTCCTGATCTAGTGGGAGGTGTCCCTGCCTATGGCGGGGGTTGGAACTGGATGATCTTTAAGGTGTCTTCCAACCTAAACCATTCCATGATTCTACAATCTATTGCAGGAGAGTCTTCAGAAGTGAAGCAGCTTGTAAGGTGAGCAGGGAGCCACTGTTTGTTATTCCTCATAAGAGAAGAACTAGGGTGCATGAAGGGGAAATAGCAAGTAGCAGGTTCAAAACAAAGACATTTCACTCCCAATGTAATGATGCTTTGAGCAGGAGGTAATGTTGCTAAAAATATACATATGCTCAAAAGTGGCTCTTCATGGAAAGAAAATCAATCATGAGTTGTTAAGCTTTGGTGCAGAAAGTCCTTGAACCACAGGTTCAGGACTAGTGGGAGTGCTGAGAAAAAGCTTTGCTGTACACTGCCTCTGCTTTTTACACTTGTCTCTAGGCAGCCTCTCTAGCTCACAGCTGGAGACAGGGTACTGGGCGAGACAGACCTTTAGTCTAACAAGATGCAGCCATACATTTGCATTAGAATTCCTAAATATATATGTTACATAAAAGGCCAGTATTTGTTAAGTAGGAATTGCTATTTGATTTATCGTAATACCTATTATTTTTCTTTCTTTTGAGACTGGCAGCCCCTAAACAGAATTGTGCATTAGTATGCCAGGCATTACATATGGGTAAATGGTGCTCCTTCAGCTGCCAGTGCTTCTCTGCACTGTGGACCAGTGGACAAAATGTTAGAATAGCTCTGCTGATTTCATAATCAGAGAAAATTACTTAAGCACTAAATTCACTGGGCCCTGTGATGGAAGAAGCAGTGGCTTGGTGTGAGTCTGTCACTCACAGTCTGGCTCTGTCAGAATCTACCCTTAAGGTCTTGTTCCAATATGGCTGCTATTGCTTCTTTACCATTTAATATTTGTAACAATGTTTTATTTAGAATTCAGCCTGCAATTAAGGAATCTAATTTGTAATGCAAATATCTGTAAAACATGAAAAGGAAGTGTGACAGTGGATACTGTTGGGCTAGTTCTGACTCTGAGGTCCCTTTATGCTTCTCATCAATACTGAGGTGGTCTTAAAATGAATGTGAATTATTTATCTTGCCTTTTTAAGGGGTCTTTACAGTGCTAGAGATATAAAGGGGTATTAGTTTAAAGGGTAATCAGATCTCCTCCTCTGTGTCTGCATGCACATGCCCGTGTGTTTAAATATATGTATGTCTGTATGCACATGGAAGGATTAGTGCTTTTCCTTTTTAAAACATTTGCTAAGGAAGCATAATACCACAGACTGAATTTTAAGAGGTCTAAAGGCAGTCTTTGGATCTTCTGCTGCATAGTCCTGATCCAGTCAGTGATCTTCAGCTGTACAAACAGCACTGTTGTTAGGTTGCGAAATGTCAGAAATGGGAATGAGCAGAATAGAGCTGAAATATAGGAGGCAGAAAAATACAGACTGAGGAATTCTTTTATGTTTATATAAAAATGTTCATATGTATGTCTATGTGTACATGCATGTTTCATCCTTTACTTAAAATATTCAAACTGAAAGACCCTGTGTGTTGCAGGGACAAGCTGTGGACAGAAGCCTGCCAAGTGCTTCTTGCCAGAGAGCAGTACTGTTAAGTCCCCTGTATTCAATATGTGATAAAACTCTTCACTACAGATAGGTATTACAATGACCTCTTGCCTTTTGTGCAGATTCTGGATGAAAAATTCAGAATATGATCCAAATTCTCCTATAAGCACAGCCATTGACTCAAGTTTGTGCCTTTGGAGCATAGACTCAGAATGGTTTGGGTTGGAAGAGACCTAAAAAATCATCTAGTTCCAACCCCCTACCATAGGCAGGGACGTCTTTCACTAGAACAGTTTGCTCAAGCCCTCCTCCAACCTGGCCTTGAACACCTCCAGGGAGGGAGCAGCCACAACCTCCCTGGGTAACCTGTTCCAGTGCCTCACCACCCTCACTGTGAAGAACTTCCTCCTAACATCCTATTTAAATCTCCCCTCTGCCAGTTTAAACCCATTACCTCTTGTCCTGTCATTACAAGACCTTTTGAATAGTCCCTCCCCAGCCTTCCTGTAGGCCCCCTTCAGATACTGGAAGGCTACTATAAGGTGTCCCTGAAGCCTTCTGTTCTCCAGGCTGGAGAGTCCCAACTCTTGTAGCCTGTCCTCTTAGCAGAGGTGCTGCAGCCCTCTGAGCATCTTCGTGGCCCTCCTCTGGACTCACTCCAACAGTTCCATGTCCTTATTGTATTGAGGACCGCAGAACTGCACACAGTACTCGAGGTGGGGTCTGATGAGAGCAGAGTAAAGGGGGAGAATCACCTCCCTTGCCCTGCTGCCCACGCTGCTCTTGCTGCAGCCCAGGGGACAGTTGCTGTCTGGGCCACACACACACACTGTTGGCTCCTGTTGAGCTTCTCATGCACCCAGATCCCCAGGTCCTTTTCCTCAGGGCTTCTCTTCAGCCGTTTGCCACTCAGCCTGGATTTGTGCTTGGGACTGCACCAACCCAGGTGCAGGACCTTACAGTTGACCTTGTTGAATTTCATGAGGTTGGCCTGGGCCCACCTCTCCAGCCTGTCCAGGTCCCTCTAGATGGAATCCCTGCCCTCTAGCATGTCTTCGGTCATGCCATCCTGCTTACTCTATGCTGTTTCCCATTTCTTACCTCCTACTCTTTTTTTTTAATACAATGGAGAACATTTTAGCAAAACCCACAAAAGCAAAGCTCATAGTCTCAAATTTGAGCAATTCCTGTTGACTTCAATGCTAATATCCGCTGTGTCATTCTAAAGGGCGTGCTGTAAAGCCTAAAATATTTCAACAGGATCTTCTGTGTACCAGCCTTCGTCTGCAGATATGCTGTGAGACAGATACTGTAGGCCTGATTTTAGCACAAGAGACACACACTCAACCTTTTAGCACTCCCATAAAACTTTCCCGCAGACAATTTCTAGCCAGGTACTTCTGACAAAGTGCTAAATTTGAAGGTTGAATGGGGTGTCCGCCATTAATGAATCCTCCAAGGCCCAGGGCAAGATCAGTGGGAAGTTTATCACTGATCTGGCTCAGCTTAAGAAAAGGAAGGTAGGTTCCCATTAGAAAGGGCTTTTAGAAAACACAGGGAGAAGATTCTGCATGAGTTTATTTTCAGATTTTTCAAATCAGCAATACAAAAAATCTGGTTCTCCCTGAAAGCACATGCTTAGCTGTTTAATTACTTACTAAATGTGGGTTTTTTGTTTTTTTTTTTTTTGTGCAAAACTGAAGATTCTTAATAGTAGCAAATGGCTGTGCCTTCCAGCTTGTAATATCCACCAGAAAAGCCAGAGATTCTAGCAATTGACCATATAGTGTGGACTCTGCTAACAAATTTAGCTATTTTTGAATGTCCAAAAACAGAATCATAGAACCCTAGAATCAGTAAAAGTTGGAAAGGACCACAAGGATCATCTAGTTCCAAACCCCCTGCCATACCCAGGGACACCCTACCCTAGATCAGGCTGCCCACAGCCTCATCCAGTCTGGCCTTAAACACATCCAAGGATGTGACCCCAGCCACCTCCCTGGGCAACCCATTCCAGGATCTCACCACCCTCATGGTGAAGAACTTCCTCCTCACATCCAGTCTGAATCTCCCCACCTCCAGCTTCCAAGACAGTATCAGGGTACTGAACCTGGAGTCAGGCCGATATTTTGACTACAGGATTTCAGAATACTGCATCATTTGTAGGACTGGGATTTGAAGTCACAATTTTCTCCTGACATAGTCTTTCTCTAGCAATAGCAAATGCTACATGGCGATTTTGAGGTGAAATCCTGCCTGACCTAGCTGTGTTGTTTCTAACATTGTAGCTGTTATTAAATGCTGAGCTGGTAGCCTATCATGGTGCCTGAGAGTTGTTATTACACCATTTTCAAGTGCTTACAGTATTGCAAGATGGGGAATCATGTGGACTGGGATTTTTTTTGTTATAATATGTCTCTTTTTTTTCCTTTTCTCTCATTTTTTAAAGTGAAATATGGGAAAAGCTTGGGAGATTTGCCCACATGACAAGTTCTGATGACCTCATCATGGCAATACTCCATATCTTAGAGAAGGAACTGGCATTTGGAGCAAGAGCATGTCTTTTGCCAACCTGGTGTAAAAACTTAGGCAAATTGTAATGCTGGAAAACCACCATAAGTAGTGTTTCCTTTGACTTCAAAGAGGCTCAGATCTCCAGAGACTTTTTCTTAGGAGTATGCATGGAAAAGTCTGAGCAGATTATATATATCCCAGACACACAGCAGAGATGAATGTGCTGCTTGCAGGGCACTTGGACAAAGACTGGCATCTCCTGTGATTGCTTCTGAATATTCTGTGCCAGGTTCTGACTGGACAGTAGAGCTGAGAGCAAGAACTTATTTGGTCTCTGTTCTGAGGGACATCTGTTGCCCTCACTGAGGGCCAAACAGTATGGAAGGAAAAAAAAAAATCCAGAATCACCAATAAAAAGGATGAAAGCTAGATTAAAGGCAGAAAGCAAAGAGTTAATTTGGACATAGATTCTGGAGAAAGAATGTTTGGAGCAGGAAGACTACAGGTGTAGGGAGGTGGCAGATTATTGAGTAGGGACTAGGGGACTAGCAACAAGGCTGAGACTGACTTAGATAGCACAACTTGCCACCCGAGAAGGAGCAAGGCTAAGGACAAGCAAGGGAAAGAAATGCAAGGAGACCAATCTGTCGAGGCACTGTGCTGCCAGAGATGTCTGGGAACAGCTCAGCTGAGGTTTGGCAGGGACCTGGGGAAAGAAGGTGAAGAGGACTGCTAAGGTTTAACATCTGCAGCTGAGATCAAGGAGAGTTGTATTTCATATATACAGAACTGTCTCAGATGTTAACTATGCCTAAAAATTCAGCTCATTATTGTGGTGATCATTTGCTGTTCAGATAATCCATTACTTCCATTCAGCAAGAGTAATAGCTACTTCCCACATGCTGCAGCAAAATTCCCATTGCTAGGTAGGATTGCTCAGGCACTATCCTCTTTGTCCTTAGCACAGCTTTGTTTCACAGAAGGCTCAGTTTGACCCACAGCAGATGTAAGAAATTTTACAGCGTGGGAGGAAGAAAGATTTAATTGACGTGGGATTAGCCTGGCTTTTATTGTTAATCATTGAAGAAGCCAGAAGTACTTTATGTAGGTCATCCCAAACAAGGCTCATTGAATGCTTTTTCTGCCCTGCCCTACATCATCATCTGCTTTGTTTGTACCATCCTAAAGGCAAGAGTTAATTCACACACTTTCAAAGTGCTAAATGCTGCCATCCAAATTGCCTACTGGTGGGAACTGGGACAGCTACGCTGGAGGAAATGAAGCTGCTGCAGTTTGTAACTAGATGATAGTTTCATCCTGGGCTGGTGCTGGTTTTCATCTCAGTGGCCAAGCTGAGTTGATTTTGTATTATGAATCTCAACTGCAGACACCAGGGAGAAGGGAAGATGATCGGAAAGTTAAAAGCTTTCATCTAAGCTGCACCTGTTGTGCTAGCATGATAGTGAGTGACTTCAGCCTAGTGTCATCTCACCTCACCTTAAACATGATGAGAAAGATAGAGATGCCTACACTAGGTTTTTATGCCTTCCCTAAGATCTAAAAAGCCTCTAGACACAAAATGGGTTTTTTTGTTGGCATTTTTTTTTAATACTGCTAATTTCTTAGAAAATACTTCTGATCAGGATTGTAGATTGCTCTTACCTGAGATTAAATCCTGTAGATTGTGGTAGGAAGTTAATTGCTCCTGTGCCACAAACATTTTTTTGGGAAAAAAAAAAAGCCAATCATAAATCTGCTTACACTAGGAAGGGAGATTTATGAGCAGAGTAACCAATACACAGGTGAAAAGTACATGTTGTGTGCCATGTATCATATGGGTCTACCATCTGTCATATAGATAGGAAACAACACCTCATCTCATGAAACTGCATCAGTCAGATAAGAAGACCTGGTAAATCATGACGATTTACCAGAGTTGAAAACCCTCTGACTTGCCTGGTGTGCCTCTGACCACTTACAAAGAACACTTCTCTCGAGGTGGGGTCTGATCACCTGAGCTGGATGCTCAGAGCAGTAACCAAGCATATTTTAATTTTTTTTTTCATAGAATCATAGAATCAGTAAGGGTTGAAAGGGAGCACAAGGATCATCTAGTTCCAACCACCCTGCCATATGCAGGGACACCCTACCCTAGATCAGGCTGATCAGGCTGCTCACAGCTTCATCCAGCTTGGCCTTAAACATCTCCAGGGATGTGGCCCTAAGCCACCTCCCTGGGCAACCCATTCCAGGGCATCAAAACTCTCATGGTGAAGAACTTCCTCCTTATGTCCAGTCTGAATCTCCCAACCTCCAGCTTTGCTCCATTCCCCCTAGTCCTGTCACTAAAACGTCCTTCCCTAGCTTTTTTGTAGGCCCCCTTCAGATACTGGAAGGCTACAATAAGGTCACCTCAGAACCTCCTCTTCTCCAGACTGAACAGCCCCAGCTCTTTCAGTCTGTCCTCATAGGGCTGGTGCTGCAGCCCTCTGATCATCCTCGTGGCCCTAATGCATTTGTTTCTTTTATTTGGCATCATGCATCTCATAGCCACCTTGTGTAATTTCTGAGACAAGTTAAATCACGATGCTAATGAAAGCAGTTGTTGTTTCTCACTACAGTTATCTCCTGAGAGAATATCTACCACACTTAGCCTGGAAAGAACAGCTTTTACAGCTGTGAGAGTGGTTCCTAGAGGTGATATTTCCCACATGCCTTACCACTGAAAATCTTGCAAGAAGCAGTGACTCTTGTGCTAAGCAGGTACTCACTTCAGAGGATATGTGTTGTCACTCTAAGGATAAGAAGTCTTCACTATAGTCAGTGCATTGTCGTAATGGAAGGGTCTGTAATGGGAATGCTCTCTTAAGCTAAGTGTTGCGTATGAAGGTCCATATTGTAGTTAGCATTCATGTGATAAACCAAACTTTTAAAAAAAGACATTAATGTGGGAGCAAACCTTATAATAAGCTATTAAGTTTTTTATCTGCAAATAGTAGGTCTACATGATTTGCATGCCGTAGTTAAAATTATATCATTGGAGAAGTACCATGACACCAAGCTAAGTGTTGCTGTTGATATGCTAGGACAGGATGTTATCCAGAAGGACTTGGATAAGATGGAGAGGTAGTCCTGGGTGAAACTCATGACCAAGTACAAGGTCCTGCACCTGGACTGGAACAATCCTCATTATTAATACAGGCTGGGGAATGAAGTGATAGAAAGCAGCCTCATGGAAACAGACTTGGGAGTTCTGGTGAATGAGAAGCTGGCCATGAGCCAACAGTGTGCACTTGCAGCCCAGAAGACAAATCATATCCTGGGCTGCATCAAAAGAAGCATGGCCAGCAAGTCAAGAGAGGTGAGTCTGCCACTTTGCTCTGGCAAGATTTTACCTGGAGTACTGCATTCAGCTCTGGAGCCTTCAACAGAGGAAGGACATGGACCTGAAGAAGCAGGTTCAGAGGAGGGCCAGAAAGATGATCAGAGAACTGGAACACCTATCCTGTGAGTACTGCCTGAGGGAGCTGGAGTTGTTCAGCCTGGGGAAGAGAAGGGAAAGTTGAAGGGAGCCTATAAGAAGCATGAAGAGGGACTGTTTATAAAGGTCTGCAGAGATGGGGTAAGCAGCAATGGTTTTGCATTAGAGAGTAGATTTAGACTGGATGTTAGGAACAAGTTCTTTAGCACAGGGGTGGTGGAACACTGGAACACGTTGCCTGGGGACATAGTTGAGGCCCTGTCCATGGATATGTTTAAGGTTAGGCTCAACAAGGCTCTGAACAACCTGATCGAGTGGAAGATCTCCCCACTTACTGCAGGGCAGCTGGACTAGATGACCTTTAGAGGTCCCCTCCAACCCAAACCATTCTATGATTCTGTGATTCGATGTAAAGGAATATATGAAGTAGCTCAGAAAGAGATACCTTTAAGGATATTTTTTTAATATGCAAAGCCATAATTTAGGCCCAAATGTTAATCTTTAACTCATAATTAAGTATGAATTTAACTAATAATTAAATATCCTCTTATCTTGCAACCCATATGTAATCTGATAAACAATCAGTGACTGCCTGGTTAAATAGCAATTATACCCTTCTAAAATGGTCAGTTGTACATACAGCAGGATAGTAAGGTACCCCTGAAATGTGCCATGCTGTTATTTTAACCATTTAAATATCTATCATCTCCTTGACAATTTGGTTAAGATGCACTAATTCTCTTTTCAATCAAGAAACAGGAAGATACAATATCCTTTCTAGTCATTGTTGTAAGTATTGTTTGAGTGTTGTTAAAAAAATAAAGTACAGATTCAGCTGAATGGTGATTTGTAAAGCAGAATGAACGAAACTCCAGCAATATGTAAAAGAGCTCCTGATTTCTATTCCACCAAAAGAGATCTGGATTTCAATTGAAGTTTTGTTTGAGTAAAGATTTGTCAAGATTCGGACTCTTGTCTTTCTAAAAGCAGTCTCTCCTGAGGGATGTTATAAGATCTGTACAGAACAATAGCACAGAGGAGTGAGAGCCTGATCCAAAACTCAATGAAATCAAAGGAAGTATTTCCATTGTTCAAAAGAAGATTATAGAGTGATGTATAGGAAAATACCAGGAATTATTCCATCAGCCTTCACAGGAAAAAAATTCAGCTGTAAGCATTATTGTTCATGGAAACCATTATGCTTACAGTTCCAGTAACAAGAGCTCTTCTTCTTAATAGAGTATTAGAACAAAAAATGCCTACATTTTCCTTCTCTTTTTCTTGAAGATGGTGAAACTGTTACTTAAATGAATCTGAACAGAACAAAAAGGAGAGATTTTTAATTGAAATATCTGTAATTCCGTATCTGTTTGTCCCATAAAACAGTGAGATTTGTATAAAACCATCTACAATTCATGTAAATTTAGTATTTATCTTAATTACTGCTTAATATGCAATTGTATTCTTATAGGATGTTTTTAAGAAAATGCTAAAATGGTGCCTTTATTAATGACCAACATTTTAGAGCAGCACAAAGAGAACTGTATTTGACACATTCAGACCAAATATAATTCTCATCTTTGTGTTGTTTTGTAGTACATTTTATAGCGTTTTACAGATTTTCCTTTTAAATTAATGCATTTTAAATTGTCTAGCCAGCTGTTTGGGTTTAAAATATATTTCAGGGATGGAATTGGCCAGTTGCATAGACATTTGGTTAGTTTTCTCTTTGTCTTTTCCCCAGAACTCAACTTTTATCCTCTTAAAGCTACATGTCAAAGTGACTCGCGATTTGATTGCTTTGAGACGCTCATTTTGACTTTGAAAGAGCTTTGTTTCCAAGTGAGCCAAAAAATACCTATTCTTTGCTACTCTGCCACCCTTTGGATTTTCCAAGCTCAGTATCCAGAGGTGTAAGTGTAGGCTTTAATTCTGGCACCTCTGCAGCTGGAGGAATGTTTTCATTGCAAAACCTAACTGGTGCAGATACATAAATCTTGAGTGATAGAATAATGATCAGTTAAAGATCTTAACTTGTAGCTGTCTGTCCGTGGTGCTAGTAACAGTTACTATTCTCCAACAGAGATAGCAGAACAGGAGTTGCTCAATCCAGTACATAAAAAGTTAATGTGTTGCTGAGTCTTGCCTACTGGAGCTTTATGTCTATGAGTAGTTTGAGACAGTTTGGAATAAGAAATGACAATTTGTGTGACATTAACTCTGAAACTTGTGATTGCTCACTGTTTCATTGCTAGTCTGAATGCTGAAAATAATACAAATAATACATAAAATATGTAGGCCATAATACAATGATCTGTCTGTCTTATCAATTTACTCACAAGTGCTTCCTCCTGTCCAATGACATGCAGGAGTGAGGCTTGGGGAAATTCCTCTATTCTGTATGCCCCCTTCCGCTCCACACTGAGTCACACTGCAAAGTCCCAAGCTCCCCCTTCTCTCTGATTTGCTAAAATAATTATAAAACACTTATCCTCATGTCCACTCTTTCCTCATAGCTCCAGAAACAGCTGTCTGAGCTGGACGAGGATGACTTATGCTATGAATTTCGTCGAGAGCGTTTCACCGTCCATCGCACTCATTTGTATTTTCTACATTATGAATACGAGCCTGCTTCGGACAATACTGATGTGACACTAGTGGCTCAACTTTCAATGGACAGGTAGGAAAAAAAAATCTTTCATTCATCTGGAAACGTGAGACAGTTAATATTTTCTAACAGAGAAATCCAGTTATGTAATGCTCTGGGGAGAGGAAAAACTGCTTTTGTAGAAACTTGGATGCCATAGTGTAAGACCTTTCTTGAATTAGGAGTAATAGATGTAAATCGCACGTGCATACAGAATTCAGATCCACACTGCACATATCAGCGTGGGTAGAATTCGTAATAGGCAGACTGCTGGAGCTGTAGAGGTTGTTACTTGTTAAGATTGACAGACATTATTAGTTTATGGAGTTTTGTGGCAAGTTAGAGAAAAATATATTTGTGATAGACTTAGGCGAGTAATTGTAGCTGACCGAGTCTTTACAAACAGAATTTCTTCATTAGACAACATTAGTTTTACTTTCATTGGCATTTTCCTTGCATAAAATTTCAATTAGTGATTTTTCTTACAGTGAAAATCAAATCTAAACGTTTTAGTGTCAAATTGGGTAGTTAAAAGTAGTGCAAAAAAAAAAAAAAAACCAACTCTTTTTGAGAGGAGACATGGCATTTTTACACAAATGTCAATTTCCAGAATTTAACATTTCTAATTTAACTCTTTTCAACTTCCAGTTTTGATGTAAAGTGGAATTTAATTGGTATTTCATTTGGGAAAAAAAAAAAAATCCGTTTCATGACAGGTTCCACCTGCACTTTTCTGGTTCCCACCATTGCAATTAGTTCTAATTTTTCAGAAGGTCTGAAAGTGCAGTCTGGATCAGACAGCTTTGTGGAACTTGGAACTGTCAGTCTCCTTCTGGTTCTGCTTCTCAGTTCGAACCTAGTCCAAACTTTGTAGTTGCTGCTATCAGAGTGGCTTACAAAACTGTTCAGAACTCTTTGAATATTAGTTGGAAACTAATATTTCATTTAGCAGAGTGCATACAGAATGCAACATGGCCCACGAATACCACCACTGCTATGCCAGGGGAAGGTCAGCACTATTCCAGAAGGGTCAGAGAAATTCAGATCAGCAGAACAGTTACAGCCTGGTTTAAAATAAACATGAACAAATGAGGGCTATTCTGTTTTGCCAATTGCCTCAGCACTGCATCCTGCACATCGTGTTATGATGTGCTATGCACATCAATGTCTGTACTACTGATTTTTAATCGAGGAAACATCTCTTAAGTGTTCACAAACCTTTGACTAAAAACCTAAAGAAATAAATTAAGCCAGACCCTGAGCAAGTGCCACAGTAAATTAGTAAAGCTGGTGTGTGCACATAGTTTATTTTCCCCCCAGAATTTGATTCAAAAGAATTCAAAAGAATGAGCTGGGGCTCAGTGCTGATTCACTGGCACTGATGCAAAGTCTGAGCATCTGTTTCCCTTTCTGGATCCTCACTGGGGCACATGTTTTTATTGATAGAGAGAACCACACATTTTTATTCAGGAAGAACAGCCCTCCTGGTACTGTGCAGGAAAAATCTTCCCTGCTTCATTGGTGTGTTGGTATAAATTATTGATTTGAGTTGAAAATTCTTTCTTTCAGCTAAAATCAATAAATAATATCATACCAAAGAACTGTTTAGCTGCTTTGTTTTCTTTCACATCTTTCAGTTACTGCCTTTTTTTTTTTTTTCTGGATCATCTTTAAACCACTTTTATTAAACTCCTCCAGCATAGCTGCAGAGATTTAAGAACAGTGCCTCAGATGTAAGATGACATGTACATAAGCAGTGTTCTGTACGCTTCATTCCTGCATCATTCTTTCAGATGATCATCTAAAAAGAGGAAAGGCAAAAAAAAAAAAAAAAAAAAAAAAGCAACTCCTGGTGTCTCCAATTATAGTCCTGTTGGAGATGAGACTGACATGACTATCGTGACAGGCTTATGTTTGACTGTGTTATAGGCCTGGGAAATGGAATAGAGAGATGAAGTTTAGCAGCTAACATTAATGTGTAGGCTGAAGAATTCGGACAAACTTTGTTCAGTGGTGTTCGTTATTGGCTAACGATCACGTTTTATATTGAAGTGACATTTTGTTGGATAATGTCTTCATTACATCACTGTGGTTTCCATGCACGTGTTTCAGGCTAGACAGCCTTCTTAAAGGTATGGGGTTCAGAAATCAGAATGAGAGTTGGCAGAAATGTGAGATCGGGATGTGGGCAAGGCATTACACCATTAGGAGTCTAAGTGAGACTGCATTGTGGATGGGTGTCCTGGTAGGACACAAATCCTGCCCAAATTAGTTCAAACTCCTGGCCCTCCTCCTCCTGTTACAAGGTCCGGGAGTTGGCAGGATTGAGCAAACAGTGGCAGGATATGGGCAAGGCATTACACCATTAGGAGGCTAAGTGAGACTGTGTTGTGGATGGATTGAGTGTTCTTAAAGAGAAAAGTGAAAACAAAGTATCCCATAAAACAATTGAATTCCAAGAAAATGCACCTGAACTAAACCAGACTTTTAAAGTATTTACCAACTAAATTATGACCTCATTTATTGTGCAGGAAAGCAGTACATTTATTTTCTCTAGAGTCCTTAAGAGAACAAGTACCTCAAGATGGGTGACAAAACCAAAACGGCTTGGCCGTGTGGTTAGAAACTTTTGAACCTGAGTTTTGTGGTCAAAGGAGGCTATCGTAGCAACCTGCAGATAGCAGATGGTGGAGCGTCACCCAGCAGGCCCTGTCTCAAACTCATGGAAGTGGAGCTTGTCAATGAAAGCAACACAGAAAAATGGAGTATTCTGAAGGGCACTAAGCTGTCCACATGGGCATCTATACCAGCAAAACCCATTTCCCACTTAACTATCAAGAAAAGCTTTGCAGGCATTATCAGGTGTGCCATTTAAATAAGTTATGTATGCCATTTGTCCACTGTGTGGGGTCCTTGAAAGACGTTTTGCTGCATTTCTTGCTAGGCAAGTATACCATTTTTAAAAGGCTGCCCTAAATCTGAGTGCTGATGAATTGGAGCCTTCTGATTAATAGGTTTCCCCTATGTTAGAAAAAGAAAAAAAAAAAAAAAAGTCTTTTTCTCTCTTTCTTATTTGTACAATCAAAAGCCTAAAGCCTTCACATACTTTTTAGATCTTTTTTATCGATTCGTGTTTCTAATTCAGCTCTATGTTTCAGGCTGATAATAACCTTTGCTTCAATAACAGATAAAAAGAAAATAATGTAGACTAGTACAGGTAATATCTCATATCTAAGAAAAAAATGATTATATCATCTCGGGTGTCATCACGATCATTCAGAAATGCAGGGAGAAACTATTAATTTTAAATCAGGATGTATGTGTGGTGGTATATCATTCCCTTTGCTGCAAAGCTTAGGGAGATAGCAAGAGGCAGGAAATTATTTTCTGTGATCACGATGATGCAGAAAACTTTTCTTGTGTTTTGTATAAATATTAATGGGGAAAATGTAGTAATGTGGATTTGGCAGGGAGAGAAGATAATCATGTTGCATAGTTTATCCTTCCTAATTTTTAATAGAATATCTGGCTGGGCTGCATTGGTTCATTTCCATTTGTATTAACTCAAGAGGCTTTGTAATCAGTCCTTGCTGTATTTTTGGGTGGCATATCTTAATTCCTTAGCAATTCTCTATAAATTACCCAAAGTGCTTAAATGATATCGATCAGGCTGGGCTTGATTTACGCATGTGTATGAGGTCTTTTGTTGTGATGTTCATCAATAGTATTGTAACTGCTGGAAGTTTTTAAAAAATATACGTCAATACACTCTGTTTTTAAAATGATTTAATGACATGTGAAGCACTTCTAAAACATACACAAATTAGTACTTTAAATTATGATTTTTTTTTTTATATTCCACAGCAATGCCATGTCTTTGCTTCCTTCTCTCCTCACTCCCCACACATAGTAAATCCCATTTCAATCAATGTGTCATCTTTTTGCCCTTTCCCTGACAGTTACTTTTCCTCTAGTCAATGCAGTTGCTCGTATAAGTCAGTATTCCCTTGACCTGTCACTTCTAACAGATGTTTAGATCTGACATACTGCCTTGCAAAAATCTGGGGAAAGTTTCCTTAAACAAGAGATAAAATGATTTGTGGGTCTGTGCTCCAGTGTGTTGAATAGCACTGCATTACGCTAGTGTGTGAGAATAGATCTTAAGTATGAATTGGGCACTAGGCACTGCTTAGTACTGAGACCTCTGTCCTGTAGGCAGATTCACATAGACAGATCCCTGTAAATGCACAAAGCTCCCATCAGATGAAGTCCCATCATCCATGTGGGGTTTCCTGAAGCATCAACGCTTTAGGCAGAAATGAATAGTGTTGATTTCACTTAGGTTTAGGTATCTGAGCTGTGGATGTGTGTACCTGCGCTAGGACTGCCTTAGGCTCCTTTGTATCCAGTGGAGACAAGTAAGCGTATCTAGGGTGAAGTCTATTTCCAGAAGGAAACCTCAACTTAGATGAGATGAATTGTGCTGTAGAAATATTTGTTGCTTTCCACAGCATGAAAAGTGACTCCAGTCTGCTGCACTTAAAGATGGATTACCTGCATTTGATCAGATGAACCAAATAAAAAAGTCCCAAACAGGGAGGCTGCCTTTCTTATTCTCATCCTTCCTCTTTCAGGCTCCAGATGCTTGAAGCCATCTGCAAACACTGGGAAGGTCCAATCAGCTTGGCACTCTATCTTTCTGATGCAGAAGCCCAGCAATTCCTGCGCTACGCCCAGGGCTCAGAAGTACTTATGAGCCGCCACAATGTTGGCTACCATATCGTGTACAAGGAGGGCCAGTTTTATCCTGTGAACCTGCTGAGGAATGTGGCCATGAAGCATATCAGCACACCATACATGTTTCTGTCCGACATTGACTTCTTACCTATGTATGGACTTTATGAGTACCTCAGGTAAGTGGATGGTGGAGGGATTCCAATGTCACCCATGTTTTCAGCCTCCCCCCTTAAACCCTACCCTTCTCATGTATTCCCAAAACAAGGCCATCTAAGCAGATCTGACTGAGGCATCTTATGGATGTTTAAAGTGTGACAACGCTCAGAATGGCATAGAATTTTTTAGAGTGGAAGAAAAGGCTGTAACTAGAAGTAAACCAATGCAGTTGGGAAAGAGGAAAAACCCAGGTCTAAATGTGATCCCTGTTAGTCATCAAAATAATTCCCTGAGAGCAGCTGAAGAATCAATTTGAAAATTGAACTGGACTAAGTGTTATTAAATGTGCAAGAGCATCCTGCATTAGCAGAGATGTGAACCAGGCGATTTCCCCAAACATCCCTGGTTCTTAATGTCACTGACAGAAAAAACATGCAAAGCATTACTGAATTTGTTTTCCCTGTGACACGCTCTTAATCCAGTTCCATATCTTGAAAAGAGGATGATAGTCTAATCAGCTCAGAAATATGACTGCAATGCCAGCACCTGTCAAGGAGAAATAATTAGCATAAGGAAACTGGGCAGAGTAACCTCAGTGTGTATTGTATCCTAATGAATGTGAGCTGGTTGAGCTGAGCAGACCACAGACCTCTGATCCATTAGCTGAGCTTTTTTTGTTGCTTTTTTTTTTTAATAAAGACCTTTTTCCCCGTAGAGGGTGGTCATCTGAGGCCAAAGCATAGAGCAAGGAGGACACCCTGTGGCCAGACAGGAGGATTTCAGTTCTTTAGTCCTGACCAGTTTTGCTTTTCATCTCTCTTCTAATTTGGTGAAAGCTGATCAAAGTGTTCCAGTGAGAGTCTGCCTGTAGGTGATCCCTTTCAGTCCATGAGGCCGGGGATTTGAGGTGTAAAGGGAAATTAACCTTCTGGTATTGTAAACTTATGAGGTATTCCTTTGTTTCAGGCTGGACTCCATAAGCATTGTCTCACTTCTCCCTCATGTGGAGAATTAAATGTCTTTTTTTAATGCCTGCCTTCATGTACAGGCCCAAAGTCACTATTCAGAGGGATGGAACACCTCTCCTTGCGAAGAAAGGCTGAGAGAGATGGCCTTGTTCTGCCTGGAAAAGAAAAGTCTTTGGGGAGACCTTTTGCATCTTTTCAGTACTTAGAGTGGGACTATAAGAAAGATGATGACAGTCTTTTTAGCAGGGGCTGTTTTGATGGTGGGTAATGTTTTTTTATTCAGGCTAAAAGAGGGTAGATTTAGACTTAGGCATAAGGAAGACATTTTTTAATATGAGGATGCTGGAACACTGGAGCAGGTTGCCTAAAGAAGTGGTAGAAGCCTCATGCCTGGAAATATTCAAGGTCAGGTTGGATGGGGGTCTGAGTAACCTGATCTTGTTGATCAGTTGTCCCTTGTCACCGCAGGGTGGCTGGACTAGATGACTTTTAAAGGTCCCTTCCAACTTGAACTATGCTGTAATTGTATGGATTTGAGACTGCATATTTCAGTAATTCTGAAATTTTATTGCACTGTGTTGCCTTGTCTCCCCGTGTATTTTAGGGATATTTCTTTTTGATTTGTGTTATAAGAACTCAAAAAATAATTCTGCCTTTCACATCCGTTAGCTGTCTCGTTGTAAAGACAGTTGTTAGCTTCTCTGTTCTTTGACATTACTGTTGCATACTGTTACATTTCTTCAGATCAATGCTGGACACAGTAAGGAGGGCAGCTGTTGATGCCAGCATGTGGTACTGAAAAAGCAACTTGTTTCTCCATGCTGCTTCACAGTGCACTGATCAGAACCAGCACTGAAAGGAAGAAGAGAGAAGACAGAATGATACACCACAGCATTCTTGAGATAGTACAACCACAGAAATAACTTTCATATGGTGGCAATGCATTGTAGAACTAAATGCACTGTGAGGCCACCATTGGTGCTGTTTTGGAAAAAAACCTAACAGGTTCACACTGAAAGCTGTTGTGTCCAAGATCTTGGGTTAATCTACCAGCCTTTTAGTGAGCCCCATGCCACCATAATTGTGATTGTGGGTCTCTCTTGCCTGGGAATATCACAGAATCACAGAACACATTCAGTTGGAAGAGACCTTAAAGATCATCAGGTCCAACCCATGACAAAGTACTAAAGGATCAACAGTGAACTGTATCCCTAAGCACCAGGTCCACACACTGCTTGAACACCTCCAGGGACAGTGACTCCACCACTGCCCTGGGCAGACCATTCCAATGTTTGATAACCCTTTAAGTGAAGAGAAATTTCCTAATATCCATCCTAGAATCAAAACTGCTAATCTGCTACTTAACAACTCTCTACACAGGCACTGGATTTCCTTGCTTTTGTTATTTTTCAGTAGATTTCTCTGAGCAAACTAGCAGGGAGGTGTGGTGAGATTATTTTAAATATGGATACCCTGTATCTTTCTGCATTGACTGTTCCCACTGTCTCTGCAAGCAGCTGATTAGTGCTATCTGTCTGAATGGCAGCGACTGTCTGAGAGACGTACAAACCCTTTCATCTTCATTTCTTCAGATAGAACAACCATAAGCAAATAGAAATTGTGTGGTGTTTCAGGCATCGCTTTTTACAGGACGAGCCAGACAAGTCTCTCTTCACTGTGAGTCTGCTGGTTTACATACACTGTATGTTGTGTTCTTTACGGACTATATATTGTCTGGAAAAAAAGGAATTTTTTGAAATATTCTCAACACATACTTTTTAACGTATTTGGAAGGTGTGCTTCTCCCTCAACACAGCCAGTTTTGAAGGAGAAGCTGATGGAGGTGATGGAGCTGATGATTATCTGTCCCTCTAGGTATCCGGTGCTAGCGCTTGCATTTGTGCTAATGGAGCTTTTTCACAGCTCCTAAGTATGACCATTTCAATGCTTTAATCTCCATCAACTCCCCTTTTTTTGTCCTACCTTGTGAAGTACAAAAGGAAAGAAATGTATCATTTAAAGATTTTCTGTTTATGAAACTCAGACGCTTTCACGGTCTGTGCTGAGTCGAAGTCTTTTGTCGACTTCCCTCATTAGTTACTGAGGTCATTTTATCCTTGCCCCAGAGGTAAAGGCTCTTTCTGGTTGCTACAGGTAAGGTGTGGGGATCGTCCTCTAAGTTGTAACGTAAAGTAACTAGGCAGGCTGCTTATCTACAGCTGTCACAGCTAACATTGAAGTTCTTTCCTCACACATTTGTGTGAAAAATGCCCTTTGCTTCCAGGGACGCATTCAACATGAATTGGGACCTGGCATCCATAGGTTTTATACCTGTCCTCTGCAATATGAATTGTGAAGTATTTCTGTTTGTTCTTCAGTATCTTAGCAAGAGACACATTTCATGTTATGCCTCTCGGTTTTCATTTGTTGAATGCCTTTGCAGGCTACACATCCATTGCTTTTGCAGGGAGGAAGAACATTCTAATGAATTTAACAATGAACTCACAGCTCTCCAGTTCTTACCACAAACTCTGTGACTGCTGTATTTGATCTTGAACTAACCACTTACTGAGTTCTTGATGGTGGGAACTAATTTGAATTAATGGACTCTTTGTTTCTGAATTCACTGCTTTAGGATTAGGTTGCTAACTTTTCTTTGTCTGAGCTTCTCTATCCTCCAGAAATGGGAACAGTATTCTGTGTTAATTTTTGGAAAGTACTAGGGAGAGGGTAAGATTTGTATCAACACGCTAGAGTTCATTCATCCTGCGGGGAGATTCTTGTAATAAAAAAGTAATTTCTCCTATGCTCTGCAAAAAATAGGGTTGATTAGTAGGTTTAGGAATTCCACCCAACCTGCACTGTGCCAGAATACCATGCATCAGGTCTGAACATAAGCAAAGCAAAAGATCTTCATACAATCCTACATCCTTACTTTGGGGATTGGGAGAAAAAAGACAGATAAACAAAAAGGGTTACAGGATCATATTACTGGAAAACAGCCCTCATCAGGACAGAGCAGAAATTAAAGCATTTGTTACTGCTAATTTACAAAATAACCAGATGTATTCCCGGAATCGTATTCCATGCACCTTACAACACCAACAGTGAAAATTTTCCAATTCCAAGTATAACAGAACCAGTGAACCAGCAGTTGGCATCTCCACTCAAAACAGGAAAAAAAGTCACCCCACAGAAAAAGAAAAGTAGATTTGCTTTCAGTAGGAATAGGTTAGATTTTGATCTGCTTGTCCAAGGAACAGTCCACCAGCCAAGTTATCAGAATAAAATGTGTTTCTGCCCCTAATCCTCCTTGGCATTACCACAAGTTACGTGGCTTCTATTGTCCTTTGTCACATGGATGTCAGCACTGATTCCTTCTTCCCCTTACTTTAGTCCATTATGTCATTTAATCCACATCAAAGGCAGGCTATTCAACTCACAGGTCAGTGCTGCTGGACTTGAGCATGTCTCAACTCCCAGATCAGTTTTGGTGAACCCCTCCACTTTGACCTTACTAGCATGACCTTACCTCAGATGCTCACAAGTCTCTTGAAATCTCTTCTGCAGAGATTATCCTGACATGTTATTTCACTCTTGAAGTACCCTCACTTTGACTTTCATTGACTGCAAGTATTCTTGTTTTCAGACCTCTGCTTCTCTCCGCTTACCTAACTTTTCATGTCGACCTTTCATGGTGCGAGTGATTTCAGCCTCTTGCATCAGTTTGTTCTTCCTGCATTTTGCTTTTCTCCATGAAGGCACAGTCATTTCTTCTTTCCAGGAGTTCTGCAATTAGGACTTATATTAAATTTGCAGATGACAAGAGTAGGGAGTGTGCAGAAAGGATACTGAAATCCATGTTATTTTTGTGCTTACATCCCATATCTCACAAAACAGGTCACGTTCAACACTAGTTGCAACACAACTTGCTCTGTTGTTACTCATTTGATACCTATGCCTGTCAACTTTGTTCAGCTTCAGACTGTGAACTTGGGTGGGCAGGATTGTCACCAATCAGTGACGGTGCCAAGCACAGCAAGGCCTTAATTTCTACTTGGGAATTCTGAGCTCTCCTTCAGAGACAGTAGCAGCCATAAATGGAAGCTGCTGTTTCCTTGGAGAGCCCAAAGGCTGAGCATCACTGCAAATGTTACCTGCTCCTTCCTAGAACTGAATCCCCAAAGCTGTGCCACTCAAGAGTGATAGATTGCAGAGTCTAGAAAGCCTGAGATACTGGAACAAAAATTACATTAGTGTCCTCTACTCTCAGAGAAGTTGTGATGGGCAAGAGATATTTAAGAGCATCATAAAGATGATGCTGGCATTACTCAATGATTCTGAAAGGTCATGGAGGCTGACTGTGAAGGAGTCACCTATTTGCACGCAGGTGTCTTGGCCATTACTGATGGTGAAGGAGAAGCTAGTGAATAATGTTAATAATACAATGCTGTTAAAGTCCTTCAGTTGTGAAAAAGTTCACTGGAATGTGGCAAGTATTCTTTGAGCAATGCAAACTTTGCAGTAAGGCACTAAGAACAGATTTCTTTTTATAGAACAGGTCTATAGGGTGGTGTGAATTCTCTAAAATTCAGATTTTATTAAATAGCCTTGCTCTTCTTCTTTTTCTCTGATGGCAATATAAATGAATTCTAGGTATTCTGGGCCAAGAAAAGTGATTTGTTTTGGTCCTTCTGTTATTATGACAGTCATCCCAATTCCTTCATCTTATAAGACTGTAGAGAATTTGCTGCTTGTCAACATTGTCCTTGATTGCTTGTTGCAATAACATAAAAGTCAGGACAGTGAATCCTGTTAAGGGGAACTGACTTTGACAGGGAGAGAGAGGCATAGTTCTCCTATGAAATATGAAAATAATGAAAGGAAAATCAAGACAGATTTATTTCTAATGACAAGCATAGTGAGATTCAGTTTTGGGATGGAAAAGTAACTTCTTTGGGTTTTAGTTTGTTAGGAAAGAATAGACTAAATAGCTCTGGCAGGAGGGTAAGGTTGCTGAACTTTTGCTCTCCTACACCAGTTATCCTAAGGCCTCTGCTGGAGAAGGGCCTTACTGTGCCAAATGCAGTATGTGTACATGCACACATACCCACACCCCAAAACAATTTGCACTGAACAGCCAACAGCAGAAGAGAGGAAAAAATGAGGTGCCTCAGTGTGTCCAGTTCACCGCTCTTCTCTGCCCTATGTGCAGAGCCAAGCACAAATGAGCTCTGACCTCTGGGTCCTACCATGCATATGGTTAACAATGTTCACATAAGTACTGCCAATGTACAGTTTGCTGGTCTGCACCATGTCCCATTCGTAACAGTTAGATATGAATGCGAGATAGGAATTTGAAAATTAATATAGCTTATTAATTTTGTTACTCAGAAACTCGCTGCCAACCAATACTTTTAATAATAATGGCTTCTTCACATGGTCATTAAAACATTATACAGAGGAAGATAAAGAGGAAATCTGCAACACTTAAGAACATAACTAGCAACAATAAAACAGATGTAAAACTTGAAACTGGAGATTTTCTGTTTCTTTGCACTTCTTGCCCACCTAGGGGCTAGAGAGGCCCCTTTCTGCTGCTAAGGCAGAAAGTACTCAGATTCACTTAAGAATTTACAGAATCTTGCTAGAGATTGCTAAGAGGCTTTTGAGTGTTTATTCACAAAGTGGTCTCTCCGGATTACCGGGGCTGCATTATAGTGTCAGACAGTGCTCTCGCATGTGGAGAGGTTGCTGTCACTGGTTTCAAAGCCACTAGAGTTCCCCCAGATTCTTTTCTCAGGAAGCTGGGGATATAGAACAGTCTCTGACCTGGTTCCTCTTGACTCCCAATAACTGGAGACTTGCAGAGGAGTAGGCAGAATGCAGTGAGTTAACGACACCGAGAGCACACAGAAGAAAACAATGGCAGTAGCAGCAGGCATGAATATAATGGTAGAGCAGAGCCTTGTGTTACCTGCTCATCTCCTTTTATCAGTGTACACCTGAGATTAGTGGGCCGTTGGACACAGGATAGCCAATCAGAGTGGCACTTAGCCAGGCCTGACCATATTAGGTGAAACTAGGGCTTTTGTTTTCCCTTCCTGTGGTTGCTTCTCCCAGCACAAAAGGTGAGGGAACAGGGGAACATGTCTGGACAAGCCAGGACATGTTCCCCTTCCTGTGGTTGCTTCTCCCAGCATAAAAGGTGAGGGAACAGGGGAACATGTCTGGACAAGCCAGGACATGTTCAGACCTATTTAGACCCACCAGGACACCACTGCAGTAGATCTGTGCCTTACCTTGAACAAAGACCAACCACTGTGGCAGCAGTGTTCTCGAAGGCAAATATCTGCTCAATGGTGGTATTAAACTAACACTCACTTTACAGGACATGCAGAGCTCTAGAAAAGTACTGAAAACAGGTATGATGGCATGGCATAGTACAGAGAATAGCTGGTCTGAAGTGCAACAAAACTTTGCAGCTCCTTATTTTAAAAAGTTTCACTTCAGTCCTGAAGAAAACTTTTTTTTCCTTTTCAACTTCCATTGACTGGGCAGCTCTTTCCCATATATGTAGTAGCATTCACCTGTGTTTCTCCTAAAGGGATGGCTCCTTGGCCATGCTCAAAATATGAGTTCAGCTCTGTGTACACCTGGACATGCAGGGCAGCATTGGTCAGTAATGCATGGAAACTCTTTTTGAACTGTGCTGTTCTCCCTGCTCTTAGAGCATCAGATCAAAAATAGAGGAAAATACTAAACACCCATGAGGAAAAAGTCTGGGTTATAGTTACATTTACAGTATCAAACTACCCATTCTCTGCACTTTATTTTGAAAAACCTAGTGTTTTGCTCCATTTAAAATGTTCTTTTATTTGCTGTTTCTTTTTGCCAGGAAGTCTGTCACCCAGCTAGACCTGGCTAACACCAAGAAAGCTCTGATTGTACCTGCTTTTGAGACCCTCCGCTACCGCCTCTCCTTCCCTAAGTCAAAAGCAGAGCTGCTATCTATGTTGGACATGGGAACCCTCTTCACATTCAGGTAATGAAAAGTAATAAAGTGTAGTCATTATCTCGAAAGATTTTTTTTTTAATGTTCTTGTGAATATTTGATTTTTCTCTCTCCCTGTCAGCGAGCTAGCTCCATTAACAAAACTATTGGAATTTTTTTTCCCTTTTCATAGAGAGGCAGTGAAGGGAATCATATGTGGATATATGCCATCTGTGAGCCCAGCATTTTATCTAGTATTATAGTCCTCTACTGGAGGACTTCAGTTGTTAAATTGAATTTATTTTATTTTCATCATTTTTTATTGCGCTACAAAATCAAGCATGACCATTACACTCATGTGCGTGTAATTTGCTTTTTGGCTGCCAAATACTACCCAGATAGCTATGTTCCTCATGTGACCAAGAATAATTTTTCTCTGCTTGTTGGTTTGCTCCCTTACTGACTTACTGGAAAAACAACTGCAAGCTTGTCATGTACTCAAAGTGTGAAGCAGCTGCTTCAATAGCCAGTTTCTCAATGCAGAGGTAGAAGTACATTCAGACTAGAAGTTGAGAAGAACACCTAAGCCTGGAGCTCCTCTCTGTGTCTCCTTTGTGACTATGAACAAGTCACTTCTATTATCTGCCAGAGTTTTCAGTTTTGAAATGCAACTGCCAGGGGTTAACTCTCTCTTGGGTGTACATGGAAAGGTCTGATTAGCAGACATTTGTAAAGCGTCACAGTAATGGGAAGAGTATAATATGGCCTTATGATGTTGCACAGAGAGGGGTCTTAGGAGACCTGCATTCTCTTCTCAGCTCCACTACTGCCCTGCTGGGAGGTGGTACACGAATCAGTTCACTTTCTTACATCTCTATTCACCATCTCTGAAGTACAAATAACAATGTTCACCTCTTCTTTTTACAGTATCTTGAGATCTAGAGATAAAACCTGTGACAAAAATAGGTTAATACCTATGACCAGTGGAGCTCTTCATCACCTTTCCTATCCTTCCCTTACTTTATAGCTTTCCTCACACTTCCATTCTCTCTTACACATCTCTCTATTTTCAGTAACCACCCTTTCCTCACTTGATTGCATGCTTATGTCTTAGCAGGCAGCCAGTGTGAGCCTGGAAAACCTAATTCTGAGACTACCTCTACCAGTAACTGTCTTGAAATAGAAACTTAAGGTGATTGAGAGAGGCATGCCTCACTCTGGAAAATTACTTAAGGATACTGAGAGAGCAAGTGCCTTTTACAATGCCATCATTATTTAACAGTCAAATACAAATTAACAAAGATTTGTTGCTATAAAATAATTGTTTCTCCCATAGCTAAAAGGAAAAGAAATCCTTTAGCAGAAAATTACATCCTCAGGATTTTCAGATGTTATGTTCTACCAACAGCCATATTTTTGGCTTTAACGGCCTTCTACTATAGTTTCCATCTTCGAGCTATACATGTAACATACACACCCAGATTTGCATATCCTTTCTCAAGTCTCACCCAGGAAAAAAATGTCTTTAACATCAGTGGGAGTTTTACCAGAGCAAGGTTAAATGAAAATTGAAGGACATGCAGTCTGTAGCTGGTATACTTATTAACGTAAGACACGTTTTACAAATGCTTCCCCAGTTTGTTTTGGCTCATTTCGTTGCTCAGATCTATCAACAGCCACAAAGCAGCTGTGATTTGTGCTGAGAATTTCCACCTCCACCTTCAAGGTGCTTTAATAATGCTGCAATTCGAGGCTGAGCAGGTGGGAGTGAGCTAGGGAGGACTGCTGTGACAGTGATTGCTGAGAGTGCCTGCAGCATCCCAGTCCCTCACACCACATGGTAGATTACAATCTTTCCCTCGCTGAAATTGCTTTTGTCACCTCTTTTCCAAATGGTGACCTTTTCTAACTCTGGGCAGGTAAGAAGTACAAAACAGCTCTCAGTTACATTCCCCAGTCCCCACCAGAACTAAAGGGAAGATGTGAGCATCTGCAGCTGGTAAGGTGTGTTGTGTGTCAACCTTCCACAGCAGCCTGCTGCTCTGTACCAGCTTGCTGGCTTTGCTTGCAGGTGCTGGCTGTGACTGTGCCTGCTCAGTGCCTGGGCAATCACTGGTGATCCACAGCTTTCGGGCACAAGGGAAACCACAGCTGCTAGAAGACACATCGTATTGAGAAAACATAACCAGCAAGAACTGATTAACTGATTGCAGTCACAATCCAGCAAAATGTTTAAGCATCTGATAACTGAACTGGAAAGGTTCTTTTTTCACCAAAACATAACTCTCACTGAAAGGAGCAGCTTTGAGGGGAAAATCAGGGCAGAAGAACACTCTGAGAAGAATAGTGATTTCACTTTGCTAACTTTACCAAAGTTTACTACAGTTTTGAACTTCTGTTTTAACTAAAAGCAATCAATAACACAAGTATGCAGAGGGGAGGGAGGTGGGAAGGTGGGGGTTTTCCAGCTGCTTTCCATGAACCGTGGGAAAGCAACTCATCATTTTACGGAGATTGAATGATTTGGTTTGGATTTGTCAAAACTGCCAGCATGGTGAAAAATATGCTGTTCATAATTTCCACAAGTTCTCCTGGGGCTCTGAGTGTGGCCCTAAAATCCAGTGTGTATCTAAGTCTTGAGTGACAGGGAACTGAGCAGGAAAATTAGATTTATTCCTTTACCCTTTGAGGTGGAAGACCAGTACAGACAGGGAACCACTTCTGACAACTGCATCACCAGGAGAAAAATCTGTTGGAAATGGCTTACTCTTTCATGGCAGCTTCCTCTACCTGCACATACATGTAATGGTGTCTGCATATCTTACCTTGCAGTGCAATTCAAGTGGTGATCAGCAATCAGCCAAGACCTAGCTCCAGCAGATTATATGTGTGTGAACATATAGATGTAGACCCATATACCTTGTATGTACAGATATGTATGCAGTCCTAGCTCTCACAGTTGTTGTCTCCAATCTAATTATTCTTTAATAATTAGTGTGTGTCCATCTGAGTTTTGTATCCTGTACTTATTTTCCTCTTTGTCCTGACCTCAGCCACTGTTTTGTTATCCTCTTTCCCTCCATTCACATCAACCACTGTGAAAAGGCAAGCAGATCATCTCTGGGATTATTTTCTTTAGTACAATCAGGTTTGTTCCCTCCTTTCTGCTTTGTCTTTCCAATCTCATATCCTTATTTTCCCTTCAATGTCTTTTCCCACTTACTTTTATTTTCTTTTTTTTTTTTTCTCTCTGCTAGTCAGCTCCCTCAACTCACAGTGGCTACACTTGAACTGCTTACACTGATATCACCAAAAAAGGGTGGAAAGAAGTTGATGGGTATTTTTATGGTTAGTGTCCTGTATCTTCCCTGTTTAAATCAGTGGGAGGGTGTTACTAGAACAACAGCAGCATTTGACTGCTTCTCTGCAGAAATCTCTCAATCAACTGAAGTTTGTATGGGGCTTGGAAGACAGAAATCACTCTGTAAGTGGTTAGTAGTCATTGCTATCACCACAATTAATTTCAAAATGCCTGAAGTAGGATTTTAGAAGATACAATATCCTCATCAGTCCCATATAATTTTAAACCCTATTTTGTGATTGTTTTTTTTCCAGCATAAATAGCTGTTCATTAGCATCTGGGTAGATGACCCACTCATCTCCAAAAGAGACCAAGAAAAGCAATAGTCTTTTTGAAGTTGATTCCAAAGGACATTACAGGTTGTAAGCGTCTTTATGCATCTGTCACCGTCATATTTTTTTTAATACAGAAGGGCTTTGTTTTTCCAGATTCCCCAAGCCATATATCTGAAAGTGGTGTAACCTCTTTATAGTTTAGAAATGCAGCCTTTAAAGGACTGTGCACTAATTTGGACCCCAGTGCTATAATTCTATCTTCCTGCACTATTCCTGAACAAGGAGAGTCAGCAAAGTAATCTCTGGTTTTCCTGTTACAAGCTATACAAATATACAGTCCAAGTGAAAACTGCTAGGTAGTCATTTTATATCTGTCTTTATTTTGCCAGTTGTTCTATTATCCAGTGACAGACTGGATAAGAGAACAGACTGGATCCTCTCCCTAAGAAAGGTAGTCAGGAACAGGAATAGAAATCCATAGGTTGAAATGGAAGCAGCTATAATGAAATAGTATAATAATTTCAAAACCTAGTATTAGAAAGTACACAAAGTTACACTCAGACTATGTAGTGATCATGAGCTGTGCACTCCCAACAGTGAATGCCAGTTGTCAAGCACTGCAAGAACCAGAGCTCCAGGGAACAGACAATGGTCACAACAAATAGAAGAGTAGGCTTTCTAATTTATAGAATCACAGAATCATAGAACTGCTGAGGTTGGAAGAGGCTTTTGAGATCATCATGTCCAGCTTCTCAACTAAAGCTTGCAATCTTACAACTACTGCTAAAACACTGCTGCTAAACCGTGTCCCTAAGCACCACATCCACACATCTCTAGGGATGGTGACTCCACCACCTCCCTAGGCAGCCTGTTCCAATGCCCAATTAGCCTTCTGTGAATATTTTTTTCCTAATATTCAATGTTGGCACAACCTGAGGCCATTTCCTTTTGTCCTGGCACTTGCTTCATGTGAGAAGTATATATATAGTAGGTGTGATGTTTATGGTATACTTCTGTTGGCCAGCTTGGATCAGCTGCCTTGGGCTTTCACTTCTAGCTGTAGCACCTGTCCAACTTTAAACTGCTAAAGACCTTGATCACTGTGGATACCTGCTGATAATGGCTGTACACAAGCAAAAATGAGATCTCTTACCAACTTTGTGATCACAAAATCAAAGGTTGCACTCTGCTTGAAATAATGGAGGTTTGGCAAATAGAAAACTGATTCTATGATTCTGTCCCATTAAAATCAGGACAGCATCCCTGTTGTTTTTTTTGGTGGTTTTGTTTTTTGGGGTTTTTTTGGTGAGGGTTTACAATGATACAAGCATTTTTGAATTACAAACATTAACTCAGGTCATGATTTCAAAATACTTAATTATCAGATCCCTTCACTTTTAGCACGAGTTCCCCCTGTGAATTCAGTGTACCTTACATTACAAACTGGCAGGATGTTTGT
This sequence comes from Psilopogon haemacephalus, assembly GCA_013396835.1. Classification (NCBI taxonomy): domain Eukaryota; kingdom Metazoa; phylum Chordata; class Aves; order Piciformes; family Megalaimidae; genus Psilopogon; species Psilopogon haemacephalus. The sequence goes on from VWZI01014487.1 coordinate 373,735, forward strand.
TTTGCCCCTTCTGTTACACATTGGGAGCTTTGTAATCCAGCTGGCCTGCTATGCCTTTGTTTCATTATTTAATCTATGAGTCTGTAGAAAGAGCCTGTCTCATTGATTTTTTGAAAGGTGTAAGAGGAATAAGTGGGCAAAAAACTCATTGACCCTGGCACTAATCGGCTGGATTCAAGCTGTGCTTGGGAGAGACCTGCTGCGACCTAAACAAGATTAACAAAAGTAGAAACTGATTTTTTCTGTAAATCAAGTTGATTTCCTGACTGAGGATCACATGGGTACTCCCCACAACGTAGCAAGTACAGCAAAAAGCCTTTATGTAATATTTTACTTATTAATTTAATTACCCACTTTGGCTCCTGCCATAGTAATAACAGCAATGAATAAAATGGAACATCTCTCCAGAGCTGCAGGTGTCTCTCATAATGAATTATAAAACTGCATATAAAACAGATCGTGAATGTCACAGTAATGTAGAAATAGCTAATTTTAGGGTCCTTTTCCGAGCTACAGAATTTCACAACAGATTTAGAGCACTGGTACAGACTTTCAGTTGCTAGGAACAAGACACTTCGTAATGCAGATGAACTGTCTGTGTACTTCGTTTCACGCGTTAGCATTAGGTGGTGCTTCCATACTACCCTTCACCATAAGAGATGTGTTTAAACATTGAGCACATGGAGGCTCTGGGAAGCGTGCTGGAAATAGTCCTAGAAATTGCCTCTGATACATTCTGAAAACGATGATGTGAACTGTAAACTAATGTCCGTGGTTTTGAGCGTTTCATCAAACAAGTAACATTTGGTTTCCTTGCCAAGATGCGCTCGGTCTTAATTGCCTCCCCACGTCCATGCCATTTATGTCTGTTTAAGGTACCACGTCTGGACGAAAGGGCACGCGCCAACAAACTTTGCCAAGTGGCGAACAGCCACCACTCCCTACCGCGTCGAGTGGGAAGCAGACTTTGAGCCATACGTTGTTGTGAGGAAGGACTGCCCGGAGTATGACAGGCGGTTTGTCGGATTTGGCTGGAACAAAGTAGCTCACATCATGGAACTGGATGCACAGGTGAGGAGGCTACACCTGCATATCTCACCCAGGGCTGGGCAGCAGGGTTATTAAAATGAAATATGTGTTCTGTAGAAAGGCTTCAGGCTTTGCATCATCAAAGTGCCCCATCCGGCTTTACTGAGCTCCTGAAATGATTGCTTCTTGAGTTGGAAATGTTTCATTTAGTCCTTATCAGGCATTACAAGGAGAACTGAATCTGATTTAGTTTATTTGTAACTGCTGAGAAAGTTGTTTTGCAGTGGCACAATCCCTGCAGTGCCCACCTTCTGCCCAACAGTGTGCCAGTCTGAGCATTGCAACACTTAATTGCAAGTCTCATCACCTACCAGGGGCTATGTAGATCTAACTGGAAGTTTTTCACTTAAACAGTTAATTTCAGTTAATTTCAAAATCAAAAAGCAATCTGAAATTGAATCCAAGACAATAATCTTCAACTTGTGGCCTGGATTTACAGCATATCTCTGCAAAGCTGAGGACTTTACATTTTCAAAGTCTCTGAATGTGAAACAGATTCTAGAGGTACTTGATCCATTGGCTACTTGCCTCTTAGATTTGTCACTGAGGATGAAGTTGTTGGGCATAATATTTAAGAATAAGGATGAAGAGAAAGCTGGAGTGTACCAGACTGGCACTAGAGCTCTCAGAGCTGCCAAATCCCCTGCCACAATCTAGATGTTAGAGGCTGGCAATGACTGTGACTCTGGAGCCTGGTGCTGCTACTCACTGAAATGGCAGCATCTGCATCTCCCAGTTGTTCTTGGATGTGAAGCTAACTACAGTGTTAATCAGCAGGGTCTGAGTCTTGCCATTTTTTAGTTTGGTTTGGTTGTGGGTTTTTTTGTTTTTGTTTTTTTTTTTCCAGTTTGGTTGCAGTGCCAGTTTTTTAACTGGATACATGTCTTGCTAACCAAAGCCCAATATTTTTGGCCATCTGTATCCTTCTATGCTAGCTTCTACTTTGAATCTGGAATATAGCGGATCCATCTTTGCTCAGCTCTTACCAGTTTATGTGCAGCAGAGAAGCACAGGGCATGCAGCAAGAAACCAGGAGTGTTTGTCTCTGGGATGTAGGCTACAGTCTTATTTGTATGCAGGCACGTATGTGGGAGGGATATTTTCTGCATCTGCTGCCAAAGCCACAAATACCCTCTGTTTTCAGAAGGGCATTCCCAACAAATTTGTACCTACTTATGTTGAGAAAAAATTATTACAGACCAGAAAAAAAAAATGTCCCTTACATTATCATTAAAAATAATACTTTATAGCACTTTAATTTTCCTGTGCACTTTCTAAACACTAATCAATTAACTATCAGTTGTAGAGAGTGCCAGTGTAATGATTTATTATTTGTTAATCTGGGTAACAAGGCTTATGTTCCCACTGGCAGCTCTCATCTAGCACTCAAGATTTAACTCCTCTACTCAGAGATGTTTGCCCAGCATACAGAATCACACATGGGAAATTGGAACATTTTTCAAAGCTGATCATAGTGCAGATATTTTAAATGGCTATTGGATTCTAACTAACTCTGGGGAATTGTTTTTCTCGCTCTTCCAGCCTTAAAAACATTCTCATGTTGGAAAGAAGATTCATTTTCCTCTGTAAAAATATGAGTATTGAGAGGGGACGTAGGATCACGCAGCTTACTCCCCCTATGGTAGTCATTCTGCTTTGGGGTGTCCACAGATCAGGTTGCTGCCAGCTGCTTGGCTAGCTTCATTACCAACAGGCAGAGCAGCTTCTCAATTGAATTATGTCACTGCTCCTCACAACTGCAGCATCTGTCAAGAGAACTGTTCCAGACGCCCTACTAAGGGCCTATGCCACTGCTGTCCTTCAAAGCTGCACACAGCATGGAGATCATCATCATTATTCAGAGGGCATGCAGATGTCCACTGAGCTGGATAATGTACAAATACATAGATAATGACAATCTCTGTCTAAAGAATTTTTAACCAGTGAGGCCAGGACAGAGGTTCCTACAAGTGAATTGCTTTCTCAATAAATCTTTCTTTATGGCAGCAATGGGCTATTAGGAAAAGTCTTCCAGGAAAGCTCTTCCAGTGACTGTAGAACTAGAGTGTGAGCAATCCTTTTACCAGGACCTCAGCCCAGCGTCTTTTGAAGGGGCTTATTAGCAGCAGACTAGTGAGGTTTTGGAAGGCTTTATGTGCCTGAAGGCCTTTTGGAAAGATGGGAGCACTGCTGTGCTGAACAGTTTGCCCTGCAGACTGTAGGTGGTCTCTGAACTGCAGAATTACAGACTTGAGATACAAACAGAGAACAAAGAAAAGATTGTATGAAAGGGATGTGTCTTCACTGCAGCATCAGCCTTTACTTTTAAGGTCACATGAGAGACATGTTTTGTAGTATGTAATTTATCAGCTCTCCTCACTCCATCATGCCAGCCTTTGTTTTTTGTATGTGGTTTCCCATTAGTTCTAAGCCTCTTCCAGCTAAATGAGCATCAGATTATTTCTCTCTTGCTACGTTTGTCACCCCAAACAGAAGCTCATAGAGGCCCATTCCTCATTCCCATATGTGGCATTGTAATTTGGCAGAAAGATTTACCACTTTAGTGCTGCCTGACAGGAAACAGGCATTCCCATAACGAGAAAGGAGTATCCATACAGCTGCATCTTCACCTGTCTGTCCAATACATGCTGCTGATCACAGGTGTTTCTGAGACAGCACTGAAGCCTTAGCTACACTTTGGGCTGACCAATACCACTGTCTGAGTTAGGAAATGGATCCTCATTGTGTTCTACTCACTTAATTCCATTTGTTTGGGCTGTGTTGCTCAAACACTTGGTTTCTGACAGCATCATAATACAGCAGTTCTCTGTCTTTTCTAGGCTGATCATATCTTGTTAGGTGAGGAAAGATTTATAGGTGAAACACTCACATTTATTAGCACAAGTGTGTTCTCTCCCATAAATCTCTTTTCCTAACGAAATGGTTTTGGAGTACCCCATCACAGTGTCTGCACAAACTCTTACATCTCCAAGCAACTGGGCTTTTCAAACCAGGGGAAGTTGTGCACCATTTCTTTTACAGCCAGTGTGCTTTGTGGCTGTTCCTTCCCAGCCCACTGTCTTCTGCAGAGATGTTTAATGAATCAGTCCAGCAACAGCTGTAAATAGAAACTGCAAGAGGACAACAACATATCTGCCTGTGGAGTTGTCAGCAGTTTTTTTGTCCCCACTTTTTTGCAGCCCATACCAGATATACTTTAAATAATCTCTTAGAAATAAGAGGTAGTGTCCTGTTTTTTAGGATACTTCCTTGGGCTGCAGAACACTGAGGTTCAAATCCCTTTTCTGTCTAGTTCTGTGCAGGAGCAGATATCTGGATCTTGAGATTCCACACTAGTGACCTCCCAGTTTGTCTAAAAATCAGTCTTTGTCTAGCTTTGCTCTAATAATCATATAATTAGTTACAAAAATGGCACAAATCTAACAGCAAAAATTGAGACATTTTAACAACAAAAAAGCGTTGAAGAACTTGGTCAGATGTAAGTAAAGAGAATTAGTGAAGTTGTTTTATAGGAGAGGTGAATTAGCACAGTATCTCATACTGTGTGAAGGAGAACTTCATTTGCATAAAACCTTCTCAAAGCATATGGAATTATCAGGTCCATTTTCACACTTTGCCTACAAAAGATGTCATATTCTCTCTCAGGTTTATAAATAGTTTTGGACAGTTTTGTCACTGTAGGTATCTCAGTGCAACATGTGCCTCTGTAAGTATAGCTTATTCCAGCATCCCCAGCAAGGTAAATTGTAGGAACAAGAGCATGTTTTTATGTGCACCCTTGTGCCTGCATTCACAGTTGTGTTGGTTGTAAGCACCAACAGATGTGACTTGAGGCAGGCATTTTGCACTGTTGCCCTGTCATTTGGCTTACACAGACTAAAACATTTTAAAAATAAAGTTGACATTTCATAAAACCCCGAAAAAATGACCTTAAGAAAAGGTTTATTTGGCTTATCTATGTGTATTTGTTGTATCTGAGACCCACACTGTACTGTTCCATGATGGAGCATGTTTTGTTGTGGAAATATGGGAGGGATGCACTGCAGGAGGGCTGGGGAACACCCTCACGGACAGTGTTTTTCTCCTCCCAGGAGTATGAGTTCACGGTGCTGCCCAACGCCTACATGATCCACATGCCACATGCCCCCAGCTTCGACATCACCAAGTTTCGCTCCAACAAGCAATACCGCATCTGTCTCAAGACCCTGAAGGAGGAGTTCCAGCAGGATATGTCACGCCACTACGGCTTTGCAGCCCTCAAATATCTCACGGCAGAGAACAACAGCTAGCACAGCGGAGCCCACGTGTGGGAAACAGGGACACAGGAGGGAGGAGCCGCTCAGTGTTTGGGGCCAAGTCTTCAAATGTCATACTGAGAAATACTTTGTGTTTTTATATCATACTCAGCAGTTCTAACAGTAGGAATTCGAAGTGACGTGTCTTCGGACTGTGCTCATTTGTCCCTTCCCCAACTACTCCAGGCCTTTCAGCTTTAGCATTTGTGAGGTGTCAGCGAGAGGGGCCAGCCACGCGCCCACCCTGCCACCAGAGGAGGGGACTGGGCAGGGGCCGGAAATGCACTCTGCTGTCTTAAATGCAGAGCAAAGACAGACCTTCGGAATCTAGGATTTCACGTTGCTATTTAATAATTTGACATGCTTTTTATCTGTAAAGGAAGATCTTCGGGTCGCTGTCCTGTGAATTTCAAATCTGCACTACTCTTAAAAGGGAACTTTGACCTGTGAACTTCCACAGGGGCCCTGTTAACATGGATGACCTTGTTAATGCAGGATGAGCCAAAGGTCTGAATCAGCCTTGAAAGTGAAGGGGACGCTTATACAATATTACACTCCAGAGAAGGTGTTTCACTGGTTTAGGTGTATACATGATATTGGTTGGTCTTCTATTCTCAAATTAGTTGTTTTATCAGGAAAAGCCCCTGTTCCCCACCTTGCCTTTTCCCCAGTCCTAAATGCTGCTCCTTTCCTTGCCAAGGAAATGTTTCCCTTGTGTTTCTTTCCCATCTTCAGTTCTGGTGGTCGAGTAAAGAAGATCAGCAGCTCTGCCAGAAAGTGAACAAAATTTGTCAGTGTAAGGTCTGTTTTCACCAGAGCAACTTGTTTGTGTGTGTGTCTCTTAAAATAAAGGGCCTGGCTGCAACTCTATCTTTTTTAGGCAAGAGTTGGATTTTGCCTGTAAGGCACTGTGTGGGGGATATCGATTTGCAGGCTCTTTTCTTAGTCCATGCCCATCTATAAAGGCATTGGGCCTTGGGCTTTAAGATAACTTCTTTGCTGAACAGGGAATATAAACTTGGCAACTAGTAGCCTTGGTGCTCTCCTGCTGCCTGCTGCAAGGTCTCAGAACTACTTCGTTAAAGGAGTTTATAATTAAAAGGAGCAAAACTGTCAGGAATAAACTCCCCATTCGAGGGGGAGAAAAGAATGTGTTGGGAATCTGAGTGTGAGTGTTTGCTTGAATGTGGGCTGGTCAAGTTCACAGCTTCGGTACACACAGGAGCATGCTGGAGGGCGAACAGGAAACCTAACAAGCAAAATGCAGAATACAAGACACTGGACTTTTTACCATTTTCTTTATTCTTCAGTATTAATGCTGTGTTTACATGGGATGAAGAGGTGAGGTTTAATGCACTGCCCTCATGTAGGGCTATTTGTAATTTCTGTTGCAGTGTTAGTAGAGAAAGCAGAAACAGCTCAGTGAGAAATGCATCTATCTCCCTGCCCCAGATCCCTGTGCAGCCACACATACCAATACCACTGCCTGAGTTGGGAGATGGATCCACATTGCATTCTGCTCACTTCTTTTCCATTTTGTTTTTCAGCCCTTGGACCTTCTACCTTCCTCCCCACCTCATCCCTCCAGAGCTTGGTTTTATTTCTAACCTGACATTTCATGAGAGCTATCTGTTGTGGTGGAAACCATGTGGTTAAACCAGACATTTAAACTACAAATATCAGTTCATCGTGCTGTGTATATATAAGAAAAGCCAAAAAAAGGCAACATCTTTGACAAGAAATAAAAAAGGGTATATATAAGAAAAGCCAAAAAAGGCAACATCTTTGACAAGAAATAAAAAAGGGGTGGGATGCTACATGTAATTTTCACTTTTTTACCCTGAGAGTGTTGACTGCATAAGAATACATCACTGCAGACTTTTCCAAAGTGCTTTCCTTCTGTTCTTAATGGCTTTATGTAAAGGTTTACATAAAAAGCTGTGAAGAGCTGGGAAGCAATGAAATGAGTGCTTGGTCCTGGATGAGATACATTCTTTTAAAAAACCCAAAATCTTAACTCCCCAAGTCCTCTATTACTCACCATTAAGGGCTGAGGTCACTGTGCATATTGAGTATGAGAAGAACCCTGCAGCACAGAGTCCTGTTGATTACCTAATGTGTAAAAAGGGATCAAAAGCTGACCCTAAGAGAGGTTAACACAGGTTGAACCTACATAGAATCTCCAGTCAGCACTGCAGTATGGCCACCATTACCTTTTATATGTATCAAAACCTTTCTGTTGCAGATGTACATTTCTCTCTATCTTAACAATATTGCTGAAGGATGGAGTGGACTTCCCTGCAGCAGCATAACCTGTGGCATGGATCTCTACCTAGTCTGAATGTGCCATTGTCAACATGAACATTATCCTTTCCTCGGTGGTCATGCGATATGGATGGGGGAGCAGGGAGGTAATCATTTGCTACTTGCCTATCTGTACAGTGAGTCATGGGGCTTCCTGGACAGGCTTAGGTGTGCTGGCTGGTGTGATCTGATCAAGGATTGGTAGGAGGGTCAAAGAGCCCCTTTACCTCCCCTCACTGTGCTGACTTCTATCTGTTACATCATGTTTGTCTGTGTCCTTCATAGTCTGGGGGTTGTGAGTCTTGGGTTTTTTTAACAAATTTCAGTCAGTTTACATGATAGCAAATTAGAATTTACATACCTGTCTGTAATTGCCAGGGCTTCTCCAACACCAGGAAAAAAAAACCAAAACACCACAGACAATAATGAAAAGCCCCAACTCAGTTATAACAGTCTTCCAGTCTTCTGCTGTGGTAGGTATTTGCTAGGAACTTTGTTACTTAATTCTCAGTTTGCCCCTGAAATCCCTGAGAAATATCAGATGAACCTGGTGACTTAAATGCCTTTGATTTATTGATTTGTTCCACCAACTTCTCTCTCAAGTCTTCAGTCTGTGACTTCTCCTTATCTTTGATATTTGGAAAGTGTGAGTATCGTTTAGATATCACTCCAGCACCCTCTCTGGTGAAGACTGATGCAAATAAATCATTTAGATCCTTAGCAATGTCCTTATTGTCTTTGTTACTTCTGCTTATTGTTTGGGGTGGCAAACCAGTTTTCTCAGGTTTTCTGCTTTTGGTGTACTGAGCAAATGTGTGTTTTCAGTTTTAACTTCCTACTGTTTGCTCTTCAAATTCCTTCTTAGCTTGCTCAAACTCCATCTTAACTGTTATACCTTCCTTTGAGCTTTACAGTTTTGATTTCCATTCTCTGAAGGTTTCCATTTTGGCCTGAATGACTTCTGAATTTTGCAGTTTAGTTATGCCAGCATTTCCTTGCCCGTGCCTTTCATTTATCTAAGGGGATACCATACACCATAGCTATTTATAAGCCCTTTCCATTTTCAATCTGAGGATTTTAATTTTTTTTCTATTCTTTTTGTTTAGGACCACTGATTCTTTCTTTGAAAAGAAAAAAGGGATTTTAGTTTTTCATTTTTACATGGAATACCATTGTACTAGTTTTTTAGGGTTTGTATTTTCCTCTTTAACCTTCTTAAATGCTAACCTTTCCCTAGTCGGGGGATCAGAAATAAAATGGCACAGAATTCTTTTGTTCTTCTAATTTAGGCTCTTACCTTGGCACACGTTCATCTGTGTCTCCGTTTTCCCCTTCCACTCCAAAACATTGACATGTATGAGTCACTGCGAACTTTTCATTCCCAGAGCCTGGACTCTCTATTTCCCAGCACCTTCTGACATGCCACCACATTTCAGACATAACTATTATTCCAAATAACAATCCATTGGCTAGCACCCAATACTCCTATTTTTTGTTTTCATGCTTCTCCCTTTGATGTAACAGGCTTTGCTAGTCTAAGGTTTGGGCAAAGCACTTGCCTTTATTTAATGCCTTATTGTAACCTTCTCATACGTTTCCATGATTTCTCTGTGTTGTCACAGTTTATGCCTTCGGATGCCTAGCTGTAGTTTCCATCCTATCATTTTCTGGCTAAAGGTCATCTACTGTTTGACTACCTGGCAGACTTTGGTCTGTCTTTGTTTACCCCCAAACAGTCTTCAGTATCCCTCCAAGTCCTACTGTAGTAATTCCTTCTGACTGTGCTAGTTTCCTGTGTGAGCAATCTGGTTCCACTTTATAATTTACAATTTTTTTTTCTATTTGTAATCTCTTGGACTCCAGGCAGCTGTACCTGCAGATCCATTGCTTTTGTTAAACTGAATATCATATATGCTCACATTATTCCTAAAGCACAGATTTTTAACCTGGCAGGCTTCATGTGGTTTCTATGTAAATCATAAACTCCATTTTCCTTTAGCTGCACCAAGCAGAGGCAGTTTGTAGTGTTATTTGTAGTAGCTGTTGCAGCGGAGTAAGCCCTGCGTTAGAGGAAAAAGCACAAAAACCTTGTCAGAATTGCAGCTGCTATTTCTCTCTGCAGGGGAAAATCAGGCCCTAGCACAGCTGAGCAGTTTTATAAATGCCCTGTGCAAAACACATTGCACATTATTTTCTGGTAGGTATAACCATACATCGTCCAATTAAACATGAAAAATACATTTTTAATGTTCTCATTTTAACATGCAATTCTATCCAGAAGATAATGCATTTCCTTCAGTATCTTGCCAGCTTCCCCCGTTACTCCAGCCTGCCTAATAGCCCCATCTGTTTTTGGCTGAGAAAGATTAATGAGCAGCAGCACTGGGAATCCTGGTAAATCAGCACATGTATTACTCTTAGGCATTGCATCGGACATTCCTCCCTGCTCGGACAGATACTGGATGGGCGTTCTTCAGGTTTCAGTGCAGCAACAGGAGAATACAGCAAGCTCAGCAAGTGGAGTGAGCATCATTATTTGTGAACTTCAACAAGATCTAATACATTAGGAGTGCTAAAAAAAGAATGTATCATTGTTAGCTCAAAAAAAAAAAAAATTTAGGAAGAGAGCAGCTAAGTTTTTGCAACCCCAGTATGTCTGGAACAAAAAAGTCCCTAACAGACAATGACTGCAAATAACCTAGTATTTCCACTGCAGTATCAAAAATGAAGTATTGATGGCTACATGAAGCATTTTTTTACACTAGCAATTCATAATGTGTGTTTGCATCCAAACATTTAGATGACTCCAAGGGTTATTCGAATATTGGTACTTTGGTTCATGATATAAAATTAAGTTTGGAAAAAACTTTTGGCTGTGCACAGCAAGTTCCTGCTGAAGAAATGTGTACAAAGCTACATTTAGAAACACCTTCCCTTTACAGGAATTTGTTTTCATCAGTAGTTCTACATTCCCAAAACAAGACACGAAGTCCTTGAGACTTCCAAAAGGAGTTGCGTACATGTCAGTTGTCTGAGTCATTTACAGCCTTTTACAGCTACTTGGGGTTTGTTTGCTCTGCAAAGCAGAATTGTTAGGATTACTTGAAAAAAATAATCTGGAAATTAGAAAGGCAAATATTTATTTGTGTGATGGATCATATGAATATATTTATCCAGTCGTGTTAACAGTTACTGCCGCAGAAATCTTGGCTTATTGACAGTGTCAGGATACAAAAGGTATGAAATGCAGGCTGAGATCTTAGTATCTTTCCAGTCATTTTGGGCTGTGGTTTCCTCTTGTAGGATGACAGCAGCTTCCTGTCTCTCAGCTAATTACTGTTTCTGTAGGCTTGAAATGTCCTAAACCTCCACAGCATGGATTCATGGGAAGTCACTGTGCAGGTGACAAATCTGTATATATGCGCCATGGTCTGTTGCTGTGAGATACAAAATTTCAACTTAGAAGTCCTTCTGACCCAGGCGTAATTCTCTGTTCAGGCTTGTAGACATCACTCTCACCATGTACATTCAAGAAGTCTTCAAACACAAAGCCAAGTAATTCAAGCCAAGCGTAGCCTATTCCTTGGCATTATAGCAAAATAATTCTCAGACAATGGATGTGAGAATTTTTGACATCATATCACAAGATTCCTGCTAAGGCCACAAAATCAGAGGATCTGAAATTTCAAGTTGCTGGTGGAGCTGGTGATTTACTCATACAAGGTCTCTGTCCCCTGGCACATAGGCAATAGCACATGGAGTCTACATATAATTTCAAGGGTATTTTTAGGGAACTCCTCTTTCATTCTGTGCACAGCATGGATGGTACTCAGAGAACGAAGCAGCTGGATGATAACTTCTTTTTACTTTTGCTCTCATCGAGCTATTCATGATATGATAGCTGCCTTGATTATGAGCAAAGTCAGATTGTTTTTTTACTTTTTTTCCAAAGGATAGGTTTAAACTGTGATTTGTGAAAATCAATTACCCTCTCTGTTCTCAGGCTTCCTGAGCAGAACGCGTGGGGTGCTGTTCTGCAGGTTTTCCTCATGTGGAGGGATCCTGTAGAGCTGATGGAAATTACACATTCAGAAGCCTTGTAGCACTCACCCCTAGCCTGTGAATGCTAAAAGCTGAATGTGCAACAGTGATGAATCCCAGCTCTGTGCAAGCATATCTGCTCCCTCTCTAGGAGCACTGTGAAGGCTATTGCCAGTCTGTCAGTAAGCAGTGAAGAAATGAACAAATAAATAATTGGGGGGATGGTCATGAAGGCTTTGTCTTCAAATAGCCAAATTTCTAGAGGCATGAGGAAGGCAAAAGCATTCAGAGGTCACTGAAAAACCATAGTGTCTGTGGGTTGGTCTAAGCTCATTCTAGATCTGCAGCATTTCTTATCCAGCACTGACCAACCTGGCCTACCTATGGTAAATTATATGGGCTATAAAATTCATGGAAGTCAGCACTGAGATTAAACCATCCTGAGATCAAAGATGTTTAATTTCTTTCAATCCTTTGGATTCCCACATTGCTCCCTTGGTGATCATTTAAAAAAAAAAAAAGAGAGAGAGAGAGAGAGATAATAGCAGCCTGATAACAGTAGGAGTCTGACTACCCAGCGTTTTTCGCATTGTCAGCACTGAGGTCAATGGTTGGGGCAAAGCTGAAGTTAGTGAGGTTCATAGAATTTCTTCTTTTGATTTGCCTGTGGATCTGTTGTTCCAGCAGTGCTCTTCAGCATTGCCACAGGGAAAGGAAAAGCTATCCAATACTGACTGATCCATGAACTCTTCATCCAGTTGGAACTAACCACCAGCAGCAGGAAAGAAGCCACATCACTGTCTGCTTTGAGGGGTTTTTTAGATGACAATAGTGAGTTCAGTATGAAATCTATTTCTCTGCTGATAGACTTTGCTGAGCTTTTCTGCATTTCAGATGTGTACTGACTGTGAGTGATAGAGGCCCCTTGGCGCTAGGGAGAGATGGAACTCAGCAGTTTACTGGTTCAGAATGAGAGCAAGAGATGTGTGCATTTTCCTTCAACACCTTGCACACTGTTTACTAATTATATTAGCACCAATTAATCCAGCTGGCCTGAGAGTGTTCAGCCCAGACAGTAAACTTCTGCTGTCTATATGCATATTAGGATAGACAGAAAACAAAATTATGCTTTCTGTATATAACATCAGTGAATATTGCTATCCAGGTTCAAATGGGTTCATGGAGAGATTCCATATTTTGTTTTTCATTGAAAGGTTTTATTCAAAGAACAGCAAAGGCAGCCCAAAAAGTTGATGAGTTCTGTAGGGATCACAGAGAGTCATCAATGCAAAATATCCACAAAGTTAACCTGCCAGCTTTTGTTAGGAACACAGAGAATACAAGCAGCAGCATCTTCTTTCTGGTTACATTTCAGAGAGCAAAACAAGTGCATGTAATAAAAAGAACTCTGAATCAGATCACTCAAGACACAAATGTTTTATATTTTTCATTGCTTTTGTTTCCGTTTTCTTATGTGAAAATAACACTCTGCAAACCTTTTTCATTTTCTTAAGCTGATAGAGCTCTCTCCTGTATCAGTCAGACTTGCAAAGATTGCAGTGTTGTCTGGGGTGAAGAACCAAACTGAGGGGTCATTGAGATGTCCTCAGCACCACTTCAATGCAGAGAGAGACTCTCCTGTAGCCTGGGGGATTCTTTCCTTTGTGCTATCACAAGTCTTATTTCTGTCTTAGCAGTGTCACTTCCAGTAAGAACGAGAGACTATTGGCTTGTGCTAAACCACTGCATGAGTTCATTACTAAAACAATGTTTCTGGCATGGCACCTGAGCCTCCACACAAATTTATTCTGCAGAGGTTTTCCCAGTCTTCTTAGTCCTCAAGCCTGCACCTGAGGTAAAATTCAACACTTCGAAGCTGTAAGAGTGGGATTGTTATTCTTAGTTTTATTTTTAACATATTCATATTGTTCAAACTTTTGTGACCACTACAAAAACATGAGAGTAATTGCAAGTAATCCAGTGGGGTGAAATCAGCAGCATTTATGACGATAAGTAACCTACTCAAGCTGTAAATTTTACCACAAGTTTGTACAATTTACAAATTTGTTACTATATGTGCAGGGCTCTATTTCAGGATTCTTCTTCAGTCAGCCCATTCTTGGGTTTTCCACTTTTTCTCCACATTCTAAATCTGCTGCACCCCTAAATGCATGCCTCTGTCAGCCTTGGGTAGGTGTTGGCAGGTATTTTAAAGATAATGTAGACAGTCTTCACAGTACTGAAGGACACAAGAAGACAGTTCCGTAGTCCCAGCTCTCTCTATTGCTGGGAACAGGCTGGCTCCCTTATAACCAGCAAGAAGTGTTCTAAAAAATAAGGTAAAAACAAATATTTGGTCTGATGAGGAAGAGAAGATTGAGAGACTTAGGCCTTCAATACCACTAATGCCAAAGCAAGGCACATAGTTTAGGACATGACACCTTACAAGTTGGTAGCGATGCATAAAGTGGCAATGGTGATTATGTGTAATTGGAGGAAACAAAGACTATAGAATATCTGACATAGAGCTTTTGAACTGCCTTTCACAAAGGCCTCTCCCAGTAGCCTAATTCCCAATGGACAAGCAGTAACTAACATAACAAGTCTACAAATGTTCCATTTCCTTCCAAATTTAGCATCATGTTAGCATCACTTAGTGTGTTTCTCCACCCTACAGCAGAGGAGCCAAATCCTGAAGGTGTAATAAATACATTGCAAATGTATTTACAGTGCCAGAATTCCTAGGTTTTTAAGTGCCTGGCTGTAATCATTCAGGCCCAGATTCATCCCATGCAGCCTGACAGCTGTCTGAGACCCACAGTGTTGCCAGTACCCTTATTTTGCATCGATAGTCAATGGAGTGTGTGGGATTTATGCAAAGGGCATCTTTGTTCACCTGCGCCCTACATCACCCCTTGCTATCTGGCTAGCAGACAAAGTTACAGTGCTGATGAGCTCCACACAAGAGCCTCAGGTGTACACCTGCCAAAAGTCGCATGGAAAAAAATCTGGGCCAGTGAGCATCACTTTTAGAGCTACCGCCTACTCATGTGAGATTGCAGGTGTCAAAATCCCCTGGAAACTAAGCAGTAAGTGCTACAAGGCAGCATACTCACTATTAGCTGACAAACTTGAAAACAGCAATCTATATGATGGAAAATGTGTGGGTGGATCAGCCATGGGAGGGAAGTGATTTGTGGACTCCAGAGACTGATACACCTTGTGACAGACAGCTTGAGCTAACAGCCAGGAAAGCTTTTTTTTTTTTTTTTTCCCCTTTTTGTGAAGCTGTGGGCTTCATAATGATGGTTAAAATATTACCCCCAGCATTCGTTGCTGGTCAGGTTGTGCAACATCAATGGCACTGTATTGGCACCGTGCAGCTCTGTCAAGAGCAAGGGCAGCAAGGGCCAATCTCTTTTCAGTGGTCAGCAGCAATAAGAGAAGGAGCAAGGGCCACAAACTGGAACACAGAAGGTTTCACCTCAACATGAGGAGAAACATCCTTAGAGCGAAGGTGAAGGAACGCTGGAACAGGCTGCCCAGAGAGGTTGTGAAGTCTCCTTCTCTGGAGACTTTCAGAACCCACCTGACTGCATTCCTGTGGGAACTACCCTGAGGGATCCTGTCTTGGTTGGGGGTTGGACTTGATGGTCTCTGGAGATCCCTTCCAACCTCTAAAGTTCTGTGATTTGTAAAGAAAGTGTCATCCAGCACTTTTGGAAAAATGCAGGTAAAAAATCCATGAGACAGAGTTAAAGAAAAAAACAAGACAAAAAAAAAATCCCAAACAACGTCAACAAAATGAAACAAGCAAAAACACCCCAACAACAGCAGCCTTTAACTTGTGTTTCTTCTTAAGATTCAAACCTCATTAATTTCCTGTCATGACCCAGGTGATTTTTACATTCTCCAGGTGAAAAGTGGGATGTTGTGACCTTTAGAGTGAAACATGCATGAAACAAGGCTTGTGATTTTCTTACAGGGCTTGTGGCACTGAAGGGTTTTGAATGTGCAACTCACCACCCTGTCATCATGTTACCTGACTGGCTGGCCTTCTGCTTGAACTAATACTGAGCTCTTCTGTTTCTCTCCCCAGGTTGGGGTAAGATCCTTAAGTAACATTTCAGGAAAGAATGAAGACAAAATGGGTCTTCTTTCCTTTTGCTCCCCCACCTCCAAAGCACCTTCCCCTTCCAGAGTTAGACTGAGGCACCTTGCATTTGATACAAACCACTGAATTTACATGTACGCTTCAGTCCTGTGTGGAAGTTTTCTAGGCCACAACAACTTTTATTGGGGAAAATACCGTTTAGATTGTCTGTGCAAAAGAAATGGCTTGTAAATATTTAAAAATGAAACAAAGCAAAACAGGTTGATTTTCAGTTGTGCAATAAAATTGTGGAATAATCCTCTCCGTTCCTTTCCAGTGTCTGGCTTGGCATGTGCTGGTTTCAGGAGCCTTACTAGCTGTTGTTTCTTCAGATGGAAATGAGAGGTTATGAAGTGTTTTGTTTCCATCTTTAAGCTTTTTATTACTTTAAAATTTTTCATTGTCACTTCCTGGTTTATTCCTGCAGCCCTCATTCAATGAGACACAAGGGCTGTTCCTACTAAAGACAGGTGAGTCATTATCTGCTCAGAGCTAATCATACCTTTATCTGCTTTACTTGACCTTCACCTTCTTCCTTCTGTTGTCTTTCTGTAATCAAAGGCAAGGCTTTGACAGACTCGGGGTGGGGATTGCATTCAGTTCCTATTTAAATATGACAACAAGCAGATAAATACTCTACAATTAATGAATGACACCACCACCATGGAAGCAAATCCAGCTAACTTGAT
The DNA here is from genome assembly GCA_013396835.1 of Psilopogon haemacephalus. NCBI lineage: Eukaryota > Metazoa > Chordata > Aves > Piciformes > Megalaimidae > Psilopogon > Psilopogon haemacephalus. The sequence continues at coordinate 390,327 of VWZI01014487.1, forward strand.
AGTATTGCAAATGCTTCATCTGCTAGGGTGGAAGCATGGATTTACCATTATATAGGAGTTCTCTTAGTGATAGAAAATAACTATGCAAAAAGCCTTCATTCTTAATTAATTAACCTTTGCTGATAGGTTTTTCAGGTGCTCAAAGATGCAGTTGCACCTCTCATAATCTCACAGCTGGTATTTGCTTTAGTACTAATAAGTAGGGCCCCTAGGACTGCTGCTGTCTCCCTTCCTCTTTCCTTTCCACTTGGTAAGGCTTCTCAGAAGAGCTTCCCTATGGAGATGGGAGGAAGATGCAAAAACAGGTCAGCTGCTTAATCCTTTATGGTATTTTTTGTGGTTTGGGGTTTTTTAAAACCAAAGTTCAAAGTAGAGTCTACTGTAAAAATGTGTTTCCTGGAGATGACAGCGCAGCAATTACATTTGTAGGGACCTCATAAAGAAAAGGATGTCCCTGAATGCAGGTATGAAGCCTGTCTCACAGACTGATTAGAATACGCATCAAAAAATAGTGTAAGTTGGGAAGCTAGCTGAGTTTCTGGGTTTTCAGACAATTACAGAGTCAAATGGATTTTGTGTGATACAGGAACAGCCTGGGAGTCTAACAGAAGTTAGAGCTTTGGATTCATTATCAGAAACATAAATACTTGGGAAAAGTATATATACATATAAATAGGTAGAATAAGAATTCACAGAAAAGGGAGATGAAGGGCTGGAAATGTGCAAGTGGGAGTTTGATAAGCTGAACTCTGCAATCGTTGGAGAGAAAAAGAAAACCTGCAGGTGTAACTCCCTTGAATTTCCTGACTCTGCAGCAAGGCAGAGCTGGCTTGCACTGGGAAATGAATGATTGAGCAGGTGCAAGAAGTGAATGGCATTAACTGTGTAAATAGCAGCTGGTTTTCAATAATCAGGCTCCCAGAAGGGATACTCTGCCTATGCCATTTCCATAATACCCACAACCCTTCCTATCCATCCACCTCTGACAAATCAGTAATAAAGAATAGAATTCCTTTAGGATTTATGTCAAATATTAATGCTTCAGGACAGATGCAGTAGGGCAGATTACAATGTGTTTACCCTGTGGTCAGGACTTATGTCACCAGAAAGGGGCAGGTTGAATTCCCAAGGCTGAAGGGGTGGTATATAGCATTACCCATTTCTGTACCAAGGCTCTCAAGACCCTCTGAACAATTCCAAGTGGTCTTTGTGTAAACTTCAAGCTGCTTTAGATGAAGAGTTAGCGAGTGACCAGGTCATACAGACAGATGTGGGATGTATGTGTATTTGCTGCATCGGGTATGTCTTGCAGCTCAGGAGCCAGATGTTAGTCAGGTTGGTGATGCTGATGAGAGTTCTGGCACAGATTTAGCCATCAAAATGGCCTAAAAGAGAGCTAATAGTCTCCCTAGTTTGCTACTCTACTTGAGTTTCTGCCTCCAGCTTCCACAGATCAGATCTGGCTATCATTTCTTCACTTCCCTGCCAGGAAAAGCACACTCTACAATTTCTCTCCTTTCTCCCTTTGCCCCAGTTGCATCTCAGGAATAACTATTGCATGATGATGGTATGAATTACATGCCCTGTATGGTCACTGTAACTGTAAGGTATCTACCATTATTGAGGAAAATCAAAGTCTAATTCTCATGTCAACATTTGCATTTTGTAGTCCAGGTGCCGGGACATTCTGAAAACTTCAATCTTGGTAACTTTTTATTTGGATATAAATGAAAGCATAGTTATATTCATAGCAAAGCCCAAAAGGGTGTGGGAGTTCTGCCAGCTGCTTGTGGTGAAACCTGTGTCATCAGCTGGCCACTAAACAGCCTTTTGTACACCAGGAGAGAAACAGCATTTTGCCGACATTCACCCCAGTTCACCTCCAGAGCTAGCAATTTCAGGCTGTAAATGGCAACAACCTCTCAGATCTCTCATTTCAGGCTTCTGCTGACCTAGCATCTTCCTGTATGTTGAGTTCTGATTTTCAAGGTTAATTCTGCAATTATAAGTGCTGTACAATTCTTTAAAAAAAAAAAAATATACAAAAGCAAGTATTTTGAAGGATCCACCAGGGAACAAGATGAACAACTTTAACGGGTTCAATTCATCCTCTGCTTCAGGCCATAACTCCAGTTCTTAGAAGCAGTTGTTCCTCTTTCCTGAACTACACAGGCAAGTGTGAGACATCCATATACAGTTGCCTTTCCCTTCTCATGCCCTTGGATTATTCTTTCACTTGAGGACTCCAATGTATTGCTTGCTGAGAGTAGTTCTTTCATCTTGTTTTCAGAGAGCAGTTCACCTGTTGCCACTCTGTTAGTTTCAGCACTGCTCCTGAAGAGACACAAGTCCTTGTCCCTTCTTCAGGTGATCAGCCTGTTTTAGTGCTGGAGGAGCACAAATGTACACTCTCCTGCCTTCTTATTACATGCTGAGCCTGAGCAATGTTTGCAGCAAGTGGGAAATGTTTACTTAGGTTTGTGATAAAGTAATCAGGAGATCTGTAGTACTGCTACGTCTTACTGATGTGTTGTTTGGTCATTTAGGAATTTTGTAAAGTCAAATTTGTCCTTCATGGTTACCTGGACAAATAATTAGGAACTGTTAAGGAACAAAGCAACATCCAGAGACTCACAGCCAAACCTCTTATTCAAGTTGCAGGCTCATCTTAGGTGTCAGTTAATTACCCAGAACGTTGTTTGCCTTACATATTTGATAACAGCACCTCAGCAAGTTTAATATCCTGTGACTGATTCTTTGATTAATGTCATATTTCCCTAAATAGGGTGCTTGCCTTCTGGCATGCATGAAAGATTAGTTGCAAAGACTTTAGGAGTTGTCTCAGTTAGGGACTTTTAGCAGCATGCTAACTCAGTGTGGCATGCTCAGAGGGTAAGGCTGGGGATGTGTCGTGGTCTCCTGTAATGAGTTGGACATGTTGTATGTCACCTGGGTCACAAGATGTCCCAGCATTAATGTGTTTGTTTTCCTTTGACCAGAGGTTGGGGAGAGCCTTTATGTTTCAGTCTTGTCATCAATCTCTTTATGAGAAATCTGGTGTGGCTCAAGAAATTTCATTCTTTGTGTCTCTTTGGGAATCACCTGGATGGTCCTATGTGGATGTCTTCAGAGGCATCTGAAAGATGCAAGGAAAATCAATCCTCGTAGGCTCAGATGAACGAAAGCAAACATGAGATGCTCCACTAAGATATATCAGTCAGTTTTCTTCCAAAATTACTTTAATAGGGGAGTAAGCATCACAGCTCAGAAGGCTGCTATGCTGCTCCATCAAGCAGCAGAGGCAGCTTTCAGAGACCAGAAATGTCACTTCCTAATGACAGCATTTATTTATTTGTTTGTTTGTTTGTCCATTTATTTATCTGCCCGTTCTCAAGCCTTAAGTAACATTCCAGATTGGAGCTCAATTCTTGTTTTAGAGACGCTGCCTTCAACCTCTTCTCTTTTGTATTTCCCGTTTCACAGTGGCTCTTCAGATAGTGAGGCTGTGTGTTTTCAAATGGCTAGGCTGGAAGCCTACAAACCATAGGACACCACAAGCATGGGGAGAACTGTTGTGGCAATTTCCTCCACGGTTTCTATGTGCTACTGCCCTCATAGAGATGATTTTTGCACGGTATTCCTCAGAGGTGCCACAGGCTGCAGGGAGTGTTGGAAAACTTAGATTATTTCAGTGAGGCTCAGTGGTTTCCTTAGGGTTACTCAGAAGGGAGGAAAGCAGAGGCACAGATCTGTGTCACTGTGTCCCCATGCAGTGAACCCATTAACACAGCATGATCACGCTTTTGCTTTCCAGCATAGCAGAGCTGTTTGCAGTTGCACTTGAATTGGTTCATGGATCAGAGCTTTCTCCTCTGACAAGAGAATGCCTGCCTATGGATGATCTGGTTTAATTTCATTGTGTTCTCCCTGCAGAGAGGATAATTTATTCTGAGCAATAGAAACAATCCACCAGCTCTGCTCATTCCAGTTAAGCATGAGGCAAAGAACCTTAACTTTAAATGTTCCTTAAAATAACAATGGGATGTTTAATTTTCAGCTGGAACCTGTAAAAGTCCTTCTGCCGCAGTGCTACAACTACTCCCCTCAGCTATAAGAAAACCTGTAAGAGGCTTGGCAGTTTATCTGCACTTGCCAATGCAGTGAGTAGTCACAGCCCTCACCCAGAGCTAGGTGACTGCTCCCTTCATGTTTCTGGCTGTCAGGAAAGGCAGGAGCCATGAGCTGGGAACCCCTTTCAGCTCAGTGGCTTAAGCTTGGTGCTTATTCATCACACCTGAATTTTGTGAAATGTTTGTTTCATGAGAAGCAGATTTAAATTGGATGGTTCATTGATTTGATTAAGGAAAGTGATTAGTATGGCTGTGAAAACTTGTTAGTCAAAGATTTTTAACCCAGCTGTTCCCGTGGAAAAAAAAAAAAAAAAAAAGAATCAGATGGGATTTTACTGCCAATTCCAGCTCTGAGTGCAGCTTGCTTTACATGCTGCTGCAAAGCTAAGGGCACAGGAGCTAAAATGGTTAGTGAAAAGGAAAAAATTCAGTCCATGCCACATCTCTGCTTTACTTTGCCTGGAAGAGAAAGGTGCAGGGCTATGTATGTTGCATGTGTTGGGATTAGGTAAGAAATGTGTGACTGAATCCCTCCATCTGGGGCAAAACTGCCTTGTCAAATGTTCTGATTCTTCTTGATTGAGGGCAAGCAATGAAAGTTTGGTCTGCTGGCTACCAGAATGGCAGTACTGTGGAGCCCTTTAGGTACTTTCATTCCTCTACCTATCTCCACTGTGGAGTTCAGCAAATGGGATCAAGAAAAGGAATAAATACTGAAGCCCTACACCAAATGCTGTAATGCTGTTGTCCCCTGAGCATCCATTCTCCATGAACACAGAGTCCTGTGATGCAGGAGAGGTAGTTTAGCGCATTTTAGAGCAGTTACCTGTAATAGACTGAGCTTTACTGGCTTTTAAATGTGTCAGTAACATAGCTGAAGGGTTCATAGATGTTATCATTTCCAGGCTGTTCTACAGAAGAAAAGAAAAAAAAGAAGAAAAACAAAAAAACCCAACAAACTAGGAAAAAAAAAACAACACTCCAGGCTTTACCAATGGATTATTAAATTCCTTAATAACTTTAATTATTAAGCCCAGTTGCTTTATTTTTACTGTACTGAAAAGACTGGGGAGAAGAGCAAGGAAAGAGATTGCAGAGAAGAGGCAGTCTAGAAAGTTCCGAGAGTGCACAGAGGATAGCTTCTTATCCCAGCTGTTAGGTGATCCTACCAGAGGTACAGCCCTGCTCAACCTGCTGTTCCCAAATAGAGAAGGGTTGGTGGGAGATGTGATGGTCAGAGACTGCTTGGGGTCCAGTGACCATGAAATAAGAGAGTTTTCAATATATGGTGAAGCCAGGAGGGGCATCAACAAAGCCTCCACACTGGACTTCCAAAGGGCAGGCTTCAGCTTATTTAAGGAGCTAACTCAGGGAACATGAACTTTTGAAGGCACAGGAAGGGGCTGTGCCAATGTGCTGGAGGGTGAGCCGATGAGGGTGACAACCAGACTGGGTGGGCAAGGAGCTTCTAAAGGAATTAAGGGGAAAAAAGAGGGCATATCACCCTTGGGGAAAAAAGGGGAGGTATCCCAAGAAGAGTTTAAGGACATTGCTAGGTCTTGTAGGAAAAAAAAAAATATAGAAGCAGAAGCTCATTTAGAAGTTAGACTGGCCACTGCTGTAAAGGAGAATAGAAAATGTTCCTATAAATATATCAATGCAGAAGAAGGGGCAAGGACAACCTCCACTCTTTATTGGATGTGGAGGGGAATATAGTAACAAAAGATGAGGAAAAGGCTGAGGTACTTAACACTTTATTTGCCTCAATCTTCAATAGTGGGACAGATTATCTGCAGGACAACTGGCCTCCTGAACTGACAGATGGAGCCAGGGACCAGTATAGTCTCTCTGTAATCCCAGAGGAAGCTGTAATGGACCTGCTGAGCCACTTGGATCCTCACAATTCCATGGAACCAGATGGGATCCATTCTAGGGTGCTGAGAGAGCAGGCAGCTGAGCTGGCCAAGATGCTCTCTATCATTTATCAACAGTCCTGGCTCACTGGAGAGGTCCCTGAAGACTGGAAGCTGGCCAGTGTGGTGCCCATCCACAAGAAGGGCCCAAAGGAGGAACTGGGAAATTCCAGACCTGTCAGCCTGACCTCAGTGCCGGGCAAGGTTATGGAACAGGTCATCTTGAGTGCAATCACACAGCACCTACAGGATGGCCAAGGGATCAGGCCCAGCCAGCATAGGTTTAGGAAGGGCAGGTCTTGCCTGGCCAACCTGATCTCTTTTTATGATCAGGTTACCTGCCTGGTGAATGTGGGGCAGGTTGTGGGTGTAGTCTACCTGGACTTCAGCAGAGCCTTTGACACCATTTGCCACAACAAGCTCCTGGCAAAGCTGGCAGCTCATGGCTTGGGCAGATCCACTCTGAAATGGGTCAAAAACTTGCTGGAGGGCCAGGCCCAGAGAGTGGTGGTGAATGGTGCCACATCCAGTTGGTGACCAGTCACTAGTGCTGTGCCCCAGGGATCAGTGCTGGGCCCAGTCCTGTGTAATATCTTTACTGATGATCTGAACGAGGGGATTAAGTCCATCATCAGTAAGTTTGCAGATGACACCAAGTTAGGAGGAGGTGTGGATCTGTTGGAGGGTAGGAGGGCCCTGCAGAGAGACCTGGACAGGCTGGATGGGTGGGCAGAGGCCAATGGGATGAGATTTGACAAAGCTAAGTGCAGGGTTCTGCACTTTTGCTACAATAACCCCAGGCAGTGCTACAAGCTGGGGACAGAGTGACTGGAGAGCAGCCAGGCAGAGAGGGACCTGAGGGTGCTGGTAGGTAGTAGCTGAACATGAACCAGCAGTGTGCCCAGATGGCCAGGAGAGACAATGGCATCCTGGTGTGCATCAGGAACAGTGTGGCCAGCAGGACAAGGGAGATTATTTTTCCCCTGTACTTGGCACTTGTCAGGCCACACCTTGAGTCCTGTGTCCAGTTCTGGGCTCCTCAATTCAAGAGAGATGTTGAGGTACTGGAATGTGTCCAGAGAAGGGCAATGAAGCTGGTGAGGGGCCTGGGGCACAGCCCTGTGAGGAAAGGCTGAGGAAGCTGGGGGTGTTTAGCCTTGAGAAGAGGAGGCTCAAGGGTGACCTCACTGCTGTCAACAACTACCTAAAGGGAGATTGTAGCTGGGTGGGATTGGTCTCTTCTCCCAGGCAACCAGCAACAGAATGAAGGGACACAGTCTCAAGCTGTGCCAGGGGAGGTATAGGCTGGATATTAGGAGGAAGTTCTTGACAGAGACAGTGATTGGCATTGGAATGGGCTGCTCAGGGAGGTGGTGGAGTCACCATGCCTGGAGATGTTCAGGAAAAGCCTGGGTGAGGCACTCAGTGCCATGCTCTAGTTGATTGGATAAGGCTGGGTGATAGGTTGGACTGGATGATCTTGAAGGTCTCTTCATACCTGGCTGATTCTGATTGTTTGAAATGGAAGGAAACCAGAAAGAAGGCTTGTCTTGTAACCTCAGGAGACATCTAAGCATAAGAAATCCCCATTCTTGTGTGCCAGGCTGCTGCAAAGCAATTGATTCTTGCATGGGATGCAAGACTGATAAGAAAAAAGGTGCCTGTACTGAATGGGTTGGGTTACATATCCCAGATTCCTCACACCATGGCACATAGAGCTGTTGGGTGCTGTATCAGTGAAAGTAAGAGCACAACCAGGACTACAGCATCACAAGTGTGGAAAAGGGAAATACTGTGTTTAATTCAGTCTTTAGACAGTGTGGGGACACAGGCTGGCAGACAGGACCACCCCCTGCTGCTTTGGCAAGTGCAGGTGTATAAGTGGGCTGAGATTGCCCTCTTCTGGCTGGCACTTCAGGTGGGCAGTGCTGATGACAAGGGTAGAGATGCAGGAATTTCTGTGTCTCTGCCAGGTTTCATCCCTCTCCACAATATTTAGCCCAGCAGTGGTTCTACTTTCCTGCTTTTCCAGTGGCAGCTGGGCAGGGTCCAACTTCACTCTTTTGTATTTGATGCTTAGTTCCACTTATTTTTCTCCTGTGGATGTAGTTCTGGCCTTCTCTTCCTCTTCTCTGCCTCAGTACAAAAGTTATTGCCCCTCTGAATAAGGGATGTTATTGCCTGCCATGCTAGAAACTGTGTGGAAATGCTAGCTCCTGTTTTTAACAAGTCAGCTGGCAGATTTTAACTATTGCAGTGTGAAAAATCTTGAATAAACATCTTTCAGCGTAGTGGTTCATGACTTTCTTCCTGCTCTTGCCTAAGCTTCTATGGCAGTATTCCCTGACAGACACAGCCCTGTTGCTTTTAGTGGTATTGCAGTAAAAAAGAACAAAGCTCACAGACCTAAGGGTCTTTACTGTTCTCTCCATGTTGTGTTGCACACATTGCATTTTGCAATCTTGTCCTTGGAAAAGTGGTATCTTCCCAGGAGAATGTGGAACTCTCAAATAACATACAAGAGTGAAGGGAAGTGTAAGCCAAATTTAACGGGTGCAGAATGGAAATGGAGAGGGGGTTTCATGAGTTTTTCTTATCTCTGAGAGTAACAACAGCCAGACTAGTCTCAGGAACTGAGTTTTTTCTTTTGCCCTTGCCCAGCATTTTGTCCCTCCAGCAGAAGGGCTTGTGGTGCTGTTTGATGGCATCCACTGGCTTTTTCAATGAGCTAACGAAGTTAAGAAAGAGCACAGAGGAAAGGCTGGTAGGAATTTAGTTCCTGCCATGCTAGCAACTCACACTCAGAGCCAGGTGACATTACTAACTTCAGCTTTCCTTCTTAACTCTGGCTTCCGGAGTCTCTCCTGTGAAATACGGACACTTCTGGCTTGCAGAGCAATTAAACACTGGGAGAAGGCAAGAGCAGCTCTGAAAACAGTGGCCGTGACTCATCAAATGCGTACAAGAGATGCTGTTGACACTTAACAGTGCTTAGCTACCAGTGGTGCTGGTGTGAAGCACACTTGGCAGTGGCAGCCTGCAAAACCAGGCCAAGAAGCAAAAACCTAGGAGAAGGGCATAGCAAGCAGAAAAAAAGGTTTCAAGACACTACTGGCAAAATGTGTGAAGGATGCTCTACAGGGAAAGAAACACTGTAAGTCCTATACTTTCTGGGGCTGTGGACCAAGATCTAATCCAGATAAAGCCCCATGACTGGAGAGCTGTATCAGCACAGTCCAGAGTGATGGAGCTGGACAGATAAGGGGACCAAGTCACTGTTAAATACCTCATTCTCAGAGTATTATCAGGGAGCTTTCGAGCGTGACTTAAGTAAGTCACCTTAATTGAGAGGGGAGGAGGTGCCCTCTGCATTCTCCAGTTGTAAGGAAAATTCTTCAAAGGGACGCAAAAAACCTTAACTGGGCATGAAACCATATCGTCCATATCTAGCGCTGTAGTAGCCTCAGATAATCTCCTACATCCCTCAGTCAAGACATTCTTGCAATTGCTTTAGAGTCTGATAATAAGTTGTCTGTTACAGTGATAATGTTCTTGTTGTGATTGGTGGTGGTGCTCCTGTGGTGGAGCAAACTTCTAAACTAGTGTCATGGAGTAGAGTCTGCACTGGGGCTTTATTTCATGCAATATCACTTGTCAGTGACTTGGATCCTGCTTCTGTCAGATAAGCAGAAGAGATAGGATCAGTTGATTATTTTCCCCAGTTATTTGGGACATTATCTTCTCCTGGATGTAAGCTGATGGTCCTTGGAGACAGAAGAGCAAAAAAATAACATGGTCTTTCACCAACTTAAGATGCAGTGCTCTCAGCTCAGCATCTGTCTTCAGTGGTTGCCTGTGTGACAGGGATGCCTGAAGAATTAGGTGGAATATCCCTCTCTTGACTAATGTTGAACAGGAATCAGTGCTTCTCTCAGTCTTACTTTTATTCAGTGTTATTTTGCACTCAAAATGACTGGCAACAACAAAGACATTACAGATGGTAAATCATGTAGAACTTGAGAAGCTGCTGCCCTGAAACTTTACTCTGGAGGGTCAGCAGCAGAGTAATGCTAATCTAGTCTGAAAACAGCTGTTCCTTGGGGAGCAGAAAATCATTCTATTGGGGAAATGATGAGTATAATGATTTTTGTATCTATCTGAAACATTATCTGTCTCTTTCCTTCTGCATTTTGGGCTGGTTTTTGGTTTCAGCAAAGACAACACTTTCATCTGGAGGGCCACCCACTTAAAATGTATATTGTTGACTGCACTCTGAATGAGAGAGAGGGGGAAGAAGGAAAAACAAGGTAATGGTTAGTTATAACCACTGCTCTGCCCCTAGAGACTTCTGGAAAATATCAGTCACATTCCTGAGTACCTCATAGTGCTTCAACAGTTTAACAGCCCAAAGAAGGTGAAAGTGTGTATCAGGTACAGAGAAATCTCTGAGGACACATCAGAATCACTTGAAGGAGCTTAAGTAGTATGTCAGGCTGACATTGTGGTTGCAGATAAGGTTAACCAAGAGACATTCTTAGCAAAGGACCCAAGGACTGAACAGCTATTCCTGCTTTCTCTCAAGTGACTGATAACTTAGGAAGCCCAGAGTGGAAGTTGGAGGTGATGAAATGAACTTCATAACTTGTACACCTATTTCCCACAGTACAAACAACTTCATAGTTCATCCATTTCCCCTATTCTCAAGCCAGAGGGTAAAAGTTCTGACATTTGGCTATTTCTGAGGGTGGTACCCAGTAGGTCATGGCAGTCCTGTATTTGTCACCTTTGGAGAGTTCTGCATCAGAACAGAATGTGTCAGATGGGAAAGGACCCTCAAAGGTCATCTTGTCCAAGAGCAGGGACATCTTTAACTAGATCATGTTGCATATGGCCCCATCAAATTTCACATTGAGTGGGCTCAGGGATGGGGCCTCCACCAAATTTCTGGGCAACCTGTTCCAGTATTTCACTATCCTCATTGTGACACTGTTGTGTCACAACACAAGAACATGGAACTGTTGAAGCAAGTCCAGAGGAGAGCCACAAAGATGCTCAGAGGGCTGGAGCACCTCTGTTATGAGGACAGGCTGAGAGAGTTGAGGCTTTTCAGCCTGGAGAAGAGAAGGCTTTGAGGAGGCCTTATAGCAGCCTTCCAGTATCTGAGGGGGGCCTACAGGAGGGCTGGGGAGGGACTATTCACAAGGCCTTGTGATGACAGGATGAGGGGGAATGGGTTTAAACTGGAAGAGAGGAGATTTAAATGGGATGTTAGAAGGAAGTTCTTTACAGTGAGGGTGGTGAGACACTGGCACAGGTTGCCCAGGGAGGTTGTGGCTGCTCCCTCCCTGGAGATGTTCAAGGCCAGGCTGGATGAGGCCTTGAGCAACCTGTTCTAGTGGGAGGTGTCCCTGCCTATGGCAGGGGGTTGGAACTGGATGATCTTTGAGGTCCTTTTCAACCTAAACCATTCTATGAAGGACTTTCTTCTAATATCCAATCTAAATCTACCCTTGCCTTTTTGTCCTATCACTACATGCCCTTCTAAACAGTCCCTCCCCAGCCTTCCTGTGGGTCCCCATCAGATCTTCCTGGACCCTTCCTTTTCCAGGCTGAGCAACTTCAACTCTCCCAGTGTGTCTTCATAGAATGAGGAGGATATTTCTGGGACAAGGTACTGAGGGGAGTTTGTACTGCTGCTATTGCTTGTGGTGTAAGCAAAGAGAGAAGAGAAATTTGGTCAGCAAAGTCCTCTGAGAACTGGAGCCTTTTTTTTTTTCAAGAACAAGGGAGCACTTAGAGAGGAACAAGGTTCAGGATGTGTTGGCATGTTTCAAGATGCAAGTTCAGTGTTCATGGATTGCACAAGTTCCAGGGAAGTCTCTGATGTGCCTTGTTTTGGTTTCCTTCTTCTGAAAAGGACAAGGGAATTGGGCTCGGTCCCTCTGCCTGTCAGTCTGTCTTACATGCATCATGGCACAGGCACAGTGCACACCTTCAGATCAGAGTGTCTCAAGCTCTTTGTATAATTTACATCTAGGCTGATTTGATTAACTGTAGACATCATAAAGGTGCAGGAACTTTAAGCAGTGATTACAGTATATTTTGTACAGGTTACAGTGGTAATGCTCTGGGAAGACTGGAGTCAGCCAGGATTCTCAACAAGCTGAATGAACTAATTCTTGTTCCTACAGCCAGCATGAAGAAAACTGTCATAGAACAGATAGGGTACCTGGTACAACTGACAGAAATTTTAGTATTATTGGAAGAATTCTGTAGTGGGCTTAGCTGAAGGGCAATATAATCCTGGATGTGTAAATATGCATTGTGATACTCTCTAGTGACTTGCATGCCTTGAGTAAGTTAAGACAGGCTGTGAATCTAAATTCCTGGCTGGTTCTGTGGGTGGCCCAATGTCATCAATGTTTCATCTCAGACCCAGTCTGACACTTCAGCCTGCAAAACAACCCAACACTCTTCAATGAGATGAAAAAAACAAAAGAAGGCATGTTTAATCCTATGTGAAACAACCTCATGTTTTCAAATGAGGCTTCTACTTCAATTACTGCATTTATCACAGAGGCTTTATCCCTCTGTCCTGGGAATGCACATCATTTCAGGAAACCAAAGCAGAAGTTGTCTTAGGAAGCCAAGTTCATATGCTCCAAATGCTGTAGTTAGCTAAATGTCACCTCTAGAAACACTGTAATTCAACTTAGTGGGCTATATGGGAATATTTTTGAGAATGTGATTTACTGAAATCTGTCTTTGTGCCTATAATCTCAGATCTTAGCATTGCCCTTTCAAAATGCCAAACGCAACAGCTTGGATCATTAGCACACTTTTAGTCCTGTTATTTGGGATGTGCAAATGTGACTCCTGTCCTTTAGACAAACACTTTCATGCTGTTAGGGACAGTGAGGCAGGGTCAATTCTGTACGACAATTCTGATGTCATGCTGAGTGTTGTAACTTCATTGAAGACTTACCTCAAGCTTAACTGATGTGAAAAATTTGCCCGGATGTCAGAGGTTTGTCATTAACTAATTTCTCTCTTAGAAATGTTATTTCCTTTGCAGTATTTCTTAACAAGTTTGCTCACTAAACACTCTTTGAATCAGTGATGGTTTGGGATTTATCCACACCCCCACACGTTTGAATTTACCCAGACTAGACACTGCTAGCTGGAAATTAAGGAATGAAGTTTTATATTCACAGCTTCACACAATATACAAGCAGATATTGACTACTATGTACAGAAATATACATGTTAAAAGTAATACGGAAACACAACACCCCTCCCAGAAATCAGAGTCCCCAAAAGGGGTTCCCAACCACCCTTTCACCTTCCCCTCCTGATCTTATCCCAGAATCTACTTTATGTGCAAGGTAAACAGGGAAGATTGGCTAGGGAGGGTTAGAGGCAGAATTGATTGGGTTACACAGATCCAGCTAGAAGCCAGAGAGAGATAGATCACGCTCTGCAGACAGACAGTTGGTGTCTTATCTATGTTTGTGCCTTTGCTTTAGTACATCTCAGTAAACCTGTGAGTGATGTAGACATCACCATTGTTTTCTTTTCACAGTCTATAATCTAATTTTTCTCATTAAAATATTGCAGTTAGCCTCAAACCAGCACATAATTGTATTTCTTCTCAAAGAGCCTAACTTTCTCCTGGGTGATTCCATACAGAAATGCATACAGAAAGGATGAAGAGTCAGAGCTTTGGGGTAGCCTCCTTCCAGTTCACACAGGTTGTTACCCATCCATTCAAGCTGCATTACTGTGAGGGTTGCAGAAGGGTACCTCACTGAGTTCTGTGGTATTCACAAACCCTTCTGGACTCTCCTGTCTCTTGGAGTTTCTCTCTTATTTTGGATCTCTTCTCATTTCCACAGTGCAGTTTGTAATCAAAGTGATGATAATGTCTTGCCACAGTTCTTGACAGAGAAATTGGTTTTTATCCGAAGGCATGGGACTGTGGAGGTGAAAGGGTGTAAACAGGGCTCTATCTGAGATTGCAGTAAGGTAACACAGTAAAATTAAATGCAAGTAAGGAAGAGGGATGAGAAAGATTGGGTTTTGAGGAAGAATTGGAAGCATGTTTAAGGATAAAGTAAAGGAAAAGGAGGAAGGACAATCAGAAGGCATGAAGATAGAGAAAAGCAGCAGTATGGGATGCCGCAGACACGACAGAAAAAGCGACCAAACAGAAAGAAAAACAACACCAGAATTGAGTTAACTGAAACCAAATACTAACATAATTTGAATGCCAAAGTGCTACCAGTCCCTGTCAATAACACTACTGTATGTTGTGTTGCTTTTCATTAGTGTAGCCAGAATGGATGCTTCTAGCATCATGTTTTATTATACATCATTAAATATTTAGGTCTTTGTCAATTGAAAACTTTTTGGCACAAGACTGTCTAGCTTTTTGGCAAACTATTTATGTTGCCACAAGGGAGATTGTCACCTTTGTGTATATATATATGTAGGCTTCATTGTATATATTGATAGAGGAAGAACGTTTGCTCTGTAGTTGCCTTACACTCCTCTGAAATGACATGCCATAATTGCAGTGCACCTTGGAACACATGCAAACTGAGAAGCCAAAATAAGTTTTCACTAATTACCTTAATTTTGGCATTTCCCACCTTGGTGGGTTTAACAGGTTTTCTTCTCTGCAACTAGAAATAAAGTTTTGCATTTCTTTGACGTATTCTGCCTGAGAATTTGATAGCGTTCTATAAACATTTTTGCTATTAATGGCAGCAGCCTTTTGAAGTAACTAACTATAACCATTATTTCAGCTTTTGAAATTAATACATACAGAGATCATGCTTTATGGAGAGTCACACAGGATGTTGGTGGATCAGAAGTGACAGTCTCTTAACTTCCAGATCCTGACCTGTGTTTTGACCATCAGCCATGCTTCTTTTTCAGCTAAAAATATCCTCTTTAAGATCACAGGCCTGCGTTTGTGATTCTGCCTAAGGCCACCTTTCATCCACAGTCTGTCTGAACAGGGTGCTCATTAACCAGTATCATCTCCAGTCAGCCTGTAGTTCACTGCAAAGGTCCACATAAATACTTTATGAATAATAAAACAGAGTGGAAAAGTTTGGATAATGCAGGTGAGGTCTTCTGTAAGAGCTAGCTGAATTACTAATGACAGAGCATCATTAAATTCTTGTTAGCTGAGTTTAAATTCGATCTCCTTGAAATAGTTTCTTATGTGTTCGTCAGGAAAGGTCTTCTGTGCATCATGTTGCCTTTTGATAGAGCAGTCTCTGTCTGTTGGTAAGATAATTAGTTATGTTTTCATCCTGCCTGGTAAACAGATCTCTCCTTGTTCTTATAGCAATTTGTGCCTCGCTTGTTTTCTGGTAGACTGCTTTATTTCTTCTGTCAGGCTGTTAAGGCCTCTTCTTCCAAGGCAAGAAATAATAAGAATTAAAAGCAAGTCCAGACTTAAACTTTATAGTCCTTTGGATCTGTACAGACAGAATATGTCATGAATTCAGAGCAAACAAATCTTCTATCTGCTTGTACTCACTCACCTTTTCACTCCATTCCTCTCCCTATGGCCTCACATCTTCTTGTTACTGATTCCCACTTCCTACGAGGTGTCTGTAGTGTTTTCATCTCCAAATGCCTTCACAGAGCTTTTCCAGACAAACGTCCTGGACTGTATCCCACAGCATATCTTTCTTTTCTCTAGAGGCAGCCAGCTTGGTTAGGTACTGTCCCTGGAACACAGGACAGTGTTTGAAGCCACTCTGCAGAGCAGGTGGTGGTAGCAGTAGCAGCAGCAGCAGCAAAAGGAAATTAACTGTATGTGCTATGGTTTTGTGTACTGTGAATAATAGCTGTGTGTCACCTCAGCCCCCATCCAGCAGTGGCCTTGCTCCACAGTTACAAACCACTTAATGAAAATCACTCCTCCCTGATACCTCTTCTGAAAGAGACCTTTCTTGACATTCCATCTCTTCCCTCCTCTTTGCCTCCTCCATCATCAGAATTGGACTGATGGATAGGCTGGTAGTGTAAAGCAGCCTTTGCTGAAATAAGAGGTAGATTGAGGTGTAAAACCTGGTGTCAAGATCATATTTCTACCTGTGTGCTTTGGAGCCCCTGACTTTTCTCCACCTGGTGATGAATTACAGGAGGGGTTGAAAAGGAAGCATGGGAAGCCCTCTTGCTTCCATTAGAAGAATGCTTAGTGTGCAGTAAATTTCTCATATTTCCAATACATTCTGGAGTACATTTGCCAAAATTTAAGAGTTATAGGACCATGCATCAAACACCTTGCAAAATAGGTACCATTATTCTCCCGTTTTTCTCCTGAGCTTGTAAGTAGGCCCCATATATCTTTGGGTCACTCTGCAGTGCAGATTTCTTCTATGTTCTGTCCTGTCCCCTTCTGTCAATTAAATTCCAGAAGGGAGGTGATATATGAATCTATTTCATCAAAATAATCATGCCCAAAGCCTGATGATGGTGCTCCAAGAAAAGCCATGTAGCAGATACAGCATACCAGGAGGCATCATCAGAACTTCTGGTTGTACCCAGCGGCTTCTACAGGCAGCATTCTGACTGCTTCATCACAGCAGGCACATCAGCCCACAACCTGCCATTATTTGGTGTTCAGATGCTTCACAAAACATCTCTTCCTTTGCAGCCATACTCAGGAAAAGAGAAACATTCTCATTCCAGTTTTTTTTGGTAAGAGAATTGAAATACCACCAGGCAAATTCACTTACCCAGGGGACTCTTCTTTGTGGATTAAGGCTGACTAGGAAGAGAAGGGATTCATCTGACAAATGAGGATGAAGAAGAAGCAGAGGCATTCAATGTTGGGGGTTTTTTGGTTGTTGGTGTTTTTTTTTTTCCCCTCAGACTCTAAGAATATTGACTGCCTGTTTCTTCCATCAAACATTAGTGAGGAAGTAGCTTTAAAACTGCTTTTCTCTTCTTAGAAATGTGAGGTGGCAGAATTGTGTCTCAGCACAGACGTTACATGTTTCAGGTATTTTGGGGGGTTTAGTGTTAGTTGAGAGCTTACAGCCTAGTGTATGCACTCATCTGGCCATATTTAGTAAAGTTGCTGCTGGGGTTTTCTGTACTGTTATGGCTGGTGGGGAAATACACATCTTGGTGGCAAGACATGCTTCTCTGAACTTTATAGCTGACATCAAGTCACATAAAGAGGGAAAATGCTCAGTCAGCCCTCATATATGTTCACTGGCTTTTTAGCAAGTTGTGAACTGAATGCTACACTGGTTCCTGATGTTATCCCAAAACAGCACCACCGTCTTTACAAGCTGCAGTAACTTTTTCAGATGCCTTTTAGCACTTTCCCCCTGTACTAGCTCTCTGAGAGACCTGATGCGGAGGTGAAAGGTCTTTGTGACTCACTGATAAAGAAATCCTCTCATTACCAAAGGACTGTATCACCTTGCATCATCTTGGTCTTCAGCCAGCTCGTACTACTTGTTCAGTGGGTTAAATGCACTTTGCCATGCCTACACTACCCAAAGTGAATTGTTAAAAGACCAAAGCCTTTAGAACAGCCTGGTGCCTCTGCCCCTGTACTCTGCACTAATGAAATCACACATTGAATACTGAATTCAGTTTTGGGCTATTCATTATATGAAAGATATTGAGGTGCTGGACCAGGTCCAGAGAAGGGCAGCAAAGCTGGCAAAGAGTCTAGAGAATAGACCTTGTGAAGTGCAGTTCAGGCAAGCCAGGCAAAGGATCACTGTATTCAGGATCTATAGGGACAGAAGCTACTAAAGAGACTTCAGTGATTTTCACCAGGGCACAAAGGATCTTGTCAGCAGCAAGGATATATGGGCAGAGCACTGCCTTCCCCAGCAGTGGGGTGGAGAAGGATGTTCTTGCAGTAAACCTTCCAGAAGATCCCGTTCCTCATAGTACAGACCCTTATGGGCAATTTTCCCTTCCCATTGCCATACAGATAAGGACTATGTATATGTCCCTAGAAGCTTTACTTGATAAGGAGTTTTTCAAGTGATGGTAGCAGTGTGGAGGACAGTCACTTGCAATGATCTTCTCTCCCATTGTAGAAGTTAATGAAGAGCTCATAATAACACCAGTATTTGGGGTTTCCCCCCTCTCAATTGCAGGAAGCTAACCTAAGCATGACTAAACTGCTGCTTGTCAGAGCAACAGAGGGAGCAGACAGCTAACTTCAGAGTGGGAAAATGGCAACGAGGAAGAGGGAGGATCTTTTGGTTGGC
This sequence comes from Psilopogon haemacephalus, assembly GCA_013396835.1. NCBI lineage: Eukaryota > Metazoa > Chordata > Aves > Piciformes > Megalaimidae > Psilopogon > Psilopogon haemacephalus. Next base: position 408,633 of record VWZI01014487.1, read on the forward strand.
AGCAAAGGATGCAATTAGGCATCCTCACTTCCAATGCCATATGAAAAGAAGACACAAGTCTCTGATTCTTGTCTGAAATTCACAGTAGAGCTCCTAAGATAGTAGAAGTCCTGCACATCATTATCTAGAGCATCCTTATAGGAGTGCTGCAGGAGTAAGTGAGGAGCTGGGGTCATCCTGTACCTGGTGGAAGTGTCTTAGGCATTTGCATAGGGATAATAGCGACCAAAGAGGACAACACAGTAACTTATTTAGACATCTCTAACCTCTCCTCAGCATTAATGCATGCAAGTTATTGGCCTTTGGCTGGAAATGTTCCCAAGAAAGGACTGACTACAATTTTAGCACTAAAAGCTGGTAATTAACAATATGTCACATCCCTCATCCAAAACAGTCCTGGAAAAGAGAAACTGATATAATAAAGAAATGGTTAGAGAAGGCACAGTTCTGAATACATTAAGGATTTTATGTGAGGAGATTTTTTTTTTTAAATTGTATTAATGTACAAAAAGTTCGTTAAAATGAGACAGCAGGAAATAAGAGGCCAATGTTTTAAGGCCTTTCTCTGTTATTCCTCCTCATTCGACTAAAACTTGTAGTAAAACTAAAGTTTTTATTTTTCTTTCAACTGAACATGCACACCTGTATTTTTCTATTCTGTGATACTTTAAGTATCTGCATCAGATTCCATGGTTAGCTTATCTTTGTCAACTAGTTTAAAAACAAAACAAAACAAAAAAACCAATAGAGTCACTAATTTGTTAGGCGTATGTGGTGGGTGGGAAAATTTTGGTAGTTAGCAGAAGAGTTGGGGTTAGTGGCTCTAGAAATTTAAGTCATCTAAGGAATCGACCCAATTTTTACCCAGGAAGCAAACATGGAGATGAAAGATAGCTCAAGCCTTTGTGTCTCCACTGTTTTGTTAAGTGCACCTGGAGTTAACAAACTCATCTTTTAATGGAGTGTTGAATGACAGATTAATCCATCCCTGGTTTGTTTCATAGAGTAAAGCCAGTAGTTTGCCACACACAAGAGAATTGAAAGAGAGTAACTTATTGCCCTGTTGCCAGGCGTAGCATGAGGCACTGCAATTCAAGTGCTCTTAGTAGTGGTAATAAAATTCAATTTAACCCTGGAGCTGGGCAAAAGTTTTCCTTTGGGAATGGTTCCAAGATCCTGTGCCTCAGGCTGCATTAAATAACTCCTAGGAGTGGACCTGGCCAAGATGGTGTGGACACAGAGTAAAGACTAAAATGTGTCTAAGTCCATCTGGTCACCGAAAGACTACCTCTGCATTCCCTAGTGGTGCTGTGTGAGTCTGGATGCCATTTTACTCTTGCTAGTTTGGTAATATGTCACTTCTATCAATTCTCCAAGGCACTTTCAGGCCAGCATCCCAGCTGGGGATAGGCAGGTACAAGCATATTTCAGCCAGACTCTCCTTTTGCCCTCATTTGTAAACGCCATGCTGAGGGCAATGTGGGGCATGCATAGGAGCCACCTTTGCAACCTGCAAATTCTGTCTTCTTCATGGATGGCTTAAAGAGCAGGACTGAAAATGTATTCTGAAATGCTGTTTCTTAACTTAGAAAAAAAGCCAATATCATCACTCACACATAAAAATCTGAGGACCACTTTTCAAGTACCATAGTATAAAAAAACTGGCTATGTAAAGTCAAGCTTCTCAGTGTTCTTAGGCATTTTTTTAAAGGGCCTTTTAAAAAGTATTGCAACACCTGACTTGATATTTTCACAAACCAGGCATCAGAATGAAAAACAAGTTTTGAAATGACACTGTGCTTTGCAAAGCTCTCTTACAGGCAGAGGTGAAAAAATAAATTGAGGTTAACAAGAGAAGTCAGGAAAGTGGAGAGGCAGGAAATTAAACCTTACTGTTCTCAGCACTTATTCAGAGGGTAAAAAAAAAAAAAATTAATAGCATTTTGTTTTGTAGCAAACATTTTTTCACAACAGTTCCTAGCAAGTATCAGCCACAGATGTATTGCTTTATCAGAAAGCTGGTGATAACACAAAGAGCACAGGTCAGAATGCAGAGACAGAAAAATAAGCAAAAGTTATTCTGACTTGTATCTCAAGAATGTATAAGGTACTACCCTGGAATCTAATTATAGGGATAATTCCGTGCAGGAAGACAGCTATAGTTAAGGTTCCTTGACTTATCTGCATGTCTGCTGTTGCTTTCAACATCAAGAGATTGTGTAAGCTGCTGTTTTCCATGGTGGGTATCTGTCTCTGGCTGCATGTACGCCAGACAATTAGCCCAAATACTTCAGCTACCTTGCGGAAAACAAATAGGGGAGGCAAGCCTGGAACTTCACCCATCCAAAAGAAACATGTGCAGATGCTTTTTATTTTTTGGTGTGCGTCTTTTGGTTTTGTTGTTGTTTGTTTATTTGTTTGGGGGTTTTTTTGTTGTAGTTTGTTTGTTTGTTTGGGTTTTGTTGTGGGTTGGTGTTTGGTTGGGGTTTTTTGGTTTTGTTTTGCTTTGCTTTTGCAATCTGTGTTTACAGATATGTCCCTATAAAATTTTATATTATTGTTGACAGTGCAGTTACTGTAGCAGTCCTGCTTCTAAGGACAGTTTATGCTGTAAGAGAGCTCCTGGTATAACCATGGTGCATATATGCAATCCTTGTTAGTGCCTAGGTGAGACCCATATTAGTGCCTGTCAAGCCACCAAGGACACAACCACAGGCTTCCACTCCATCGTCTGGCTTCTTCCTGTCTGCAATTTGGACCCAGATGCTGGGCTCCACCCTCACACTGGCAGCGTCTGGTACCTTCATCCTCCTCCTTCTCTCACTGCACTGTAATCCTGCACTTGCTGACCCAAACAGCTTTCACTGCAGCGTTGCTCGCCATCTCCAGTAGGGGGGACAGGCTGACTTGAAGCATGCCGAAATAACTGCAGTATTAGCTTATAGTTCATTGATTCTGAAAGGTTTCTTGAGGAAAAACCTGATTAACCTGAGAGAACGCATCTAGTGCAGTATCTGCAGAGGGTGCTGGTAAGGACATTCCAGTTATTTTTATATTCTTTAAATAAATATGTCTGTGGGATGAAAAGTGTCTTTGCAGAAGCAACATAACAAGTAAAGGAGCTGCATTCTTCTTTGTATGGAGGGTAAGGGTCAGAGTAATTGTGCTGGTAGCTAACTATGCAGAATGCCAGCACTACAAAAGGGTAAAGCATCGACAGGGGAAAGTGACTGAACACTCAGAGACATACACAAAACCAGGCCAGCCCTGTGCTGGGTGGCAGTGAGGCAAATGCCTACAACAAACTCTTGACCTTTTGTCAAGCTCAAGCATTACTGAAAGAAGCTGGACATTACTGTCCTTGAATGATATGAAAACACCGTAAGTAAACATATAGTGTGAACTTGTTATTGTTTCCAGTACTGTGTGGTGTTACACAGTGATAGAACAATGTGTTTTCTTCTGCTTCAGACATGTACAAAGCAATCACAGGTCTAAAAGCAAATTAAATGGAAACTAACAAGACCATTGGGTGGAGTGCTCTGGATGCTGGGGGAGAAGGGGGAAGGGGGAGAGAGAAGGAAAAAAAAACAGAGAGGGAAATAACTACAATTTTTAAGGCGGGTGTCTTTTTCCTGGTAAAATTTAGAATAAAGTCAACATTATCTTGGATGGACAGCAGCCTGATGAAGATGGTTTTTAGCTTATAATAACCAGATCCTCTTCCCCCAAAAGTGATTGAGCTACATCTTAACTCCAGACAGCTCCTAGCTTTCCCCTCTCTGCAGGGCTCTCAGGTCGCATTGAGGGGTGGGGTGGGGGGTGGGAATCAACTTCTCAGTATCCCCCTTAATGTAGATCAGCTTACCTTTTGAAAAAGACTTGAGGAGATGCCAAGAGATACTTTACCCATGACTTTTGTCTAACATAGTGCAAACAGATCACTCTTGAGCAGCTATTCAACCCTCACAAAAAGCTGTGGTGACATGGCAATGGGCATCTCCTGACTGAAGTGCCTTAGATTTCAGCCAGCAGCACCTGGTACCCACCAAATCCTGCCATATGAAGAAAATATTTGTGTTTCAGTTTGTTTTGGAGTCTGAGTTTTGGTTTTGTTTTGCTGGGGTTTTGTGGTTTTGTTTTTTAGTTGTGTGTGGTTGGTGGGGTTTTTTTTCTTTTCAGACTATATGCCTTGAGGCTGCATTGCAGAGGTTCAGAGTACATTGTTGTTTGATGCAAGTAATAAAAAAGATCAACTGGTTTTGCTGTTTCATCACAAATGTAGATTTCTGGCAGGATAAAATTTCACCTGGGCCTCCTTGTAATCCAGGAGGATTTAACAATCCCTCTTTATCTTTGATTTTTGTTTTCCCAAAGGACCTTTTATTTTTGTTCTTCCCCCTGGCCAGAGCTGAATATATACCTTCAAAGCAATTTTGAACTACCCAAACCCCAGTACCGGGCATAGAAAGACTCATTCACCTGACATAGTTCATCTGGGGGTACCTAGAATTAAGTCCATGGTAGCCACTTGCAGAGCTAATATTTGTCTCTTTTTAGTTTTACAGTGGTGGGATTCTGCTGATGACACAACTTTGTTTCAGATTTTCAGCACAATGGGGGGAACTTCAGCCAGGTTTGGGAGCCTCATTCCACCTAACACTGATGTGACACAGTGTGAGTTTTCTTGCTTTCTCTCGCTGTCCTTGGAGGCAGGAACAAGCTCCTTCACTACCCTCTCTGCAGATGCTATGGCTTCCTCCCACCACTTTGCTACACTACAGGACCTCCACAGCCACAGAGGTGGCTGAGTGGCTTCTAATCAGTGCTTCTTCCCAAGCTGACTACCACAATACAGCCTTTCCTAGGCTCCACCAGTTCTGTGTAGCCAACAAACTTGTTTGCCAGCTCCCTTTAGCCTTGTCTTGACAAAGAAAAACTTGGGTCTGGGAGCACCATTTCTGGCTCTGGAAACCTGAATGTTGTGGGGCCCAGACCAGAACTAACACCCACACGCTCTGCTCCCCTCAAAGGTTGTTGTGCACTGGTACTGAGGTCAGAATTTTTAAGATCATAGGCAGACACCTTTAAGGTCATCTAGTCCAACCCTCCTGCAGTGAGCAGGGACATCTTCAAACCTGATCAGGTTGCTCAGAGTCCCATCCAAACTGATCTGGAATTTTTCCACAGATGGGACATCTACCACCTCTCCAGCCAAACGGTGTTCCACCACCCTTGTTGTAAAAAAAGTCTAAAACTACCCTTTTTGAGTTTGCAGCCATTGCTCATGTCCTGGCACAAGAGGTCCTGCTAAAAAGACTGTCCTCGTCTTTCAGACAGATGCCTTTACACACTGGACAGCCATAACAAAGGTCTCCCTGGAGCCTTTTGGTGGACCCGGTGCACGTCCTTCTGCTAACCGATTGCTTGCCATATCTGCTTCTGCAGGGCTGTTCTGTCTCTTCTATTTTACGTTTCCTTCTGTTACGTTTCCTTTTCTGACTGTAGAGGAATAATAAAGGTAAAGGAGTTACGTCACTGGGAAAGGAACCGCAGCTAAATGGAGAGGCAGGTTTTATAGCCACCACTAGATGGCGCCCCCGGGTCGCTGGCGCTGGCGGAGGGGCGCTGCTCGCCCAGGCAGGCAGGCAGCGGGCGCGGGTGGGCTGCGCGGCTGAGCGCTGGCGTGGGAAGCGCCAGCCCCTTCCTAGGGATGCGTGGGCAGGCGGGGGCTGTGCACACCGGCAGAGCTGTCCGTCAAAAATGCAAGGCTGTTTTGTTCTTTAAAAGACAACTGAACTGCGGAGATGCTAACCTCTGTTACCTACATCGTTGAGTTGGTTCAACAGCTATGAGTAAAGTCAGATTCTGTGTTTGTAACTTCTCTGAATGACGAGAACATCTTAAAAAACACATATACGTTATTATTTATTAAGATAATATATATTTATTTCACTGTGCCAGCTGTATTCTTGATCTTGTTTTTTCCTCCTCCTTGTCTTCTTGCTCCAGTGCTTAACTCTGTAATCATACTGCTAAAATAAGTGTACTTCGTGCTAGGGGGTGAAAGCCTTGCTTTTGAGATACGTCATTCTCTGCCATCCTGTTCCAGTGCTGTGGTTTATGCCAAGGCTGATGGGGAGGAGAAGCCAGGTCTAGAAGCCCCTGAGGAAAGGGTGTGCACTTCCCTGCAGTACACATGCAAAGACAGGATGTTGCTATGTTTAGCTTGGGTTCCTCTTGGCAGTAAAATATTTTCCATAAAATATATTCCATAAACTCCAGGTGGATCTTTAAAATCCCATCCAGAATACTATGATTCCAATGGGTAGGCCCAGTGAAATATCAGATTACTCTGTAGCACATTGGGAACATATGTAAAAATACATAAAACTCTGAAAATAAATTAGTTTGGGTAGTAAGAGGCAACCCTGCAATTAACAACTCAGTAAAATGATAACTTGTAGAAATAATAAGCTGTCACCCTCTATTAAGTACCTGGGTACTTTGATTTCATCGGTCTATGATGCTTACATTTCAAAAAGCTTGTTTGGTAGTGGAAGAGTTCTGGAAAGCTTTAGAAAACATTTATTCAGGAAAAATACACGTAACAAAATTCGTGCTTAGTTTGCTTATATGAAAGATATTCAATGTGCTGTAGTCCACAAAGCACTGACTCTACTGCTAGGTGGCTCTCTAACCTAAGAAAATTCAGGTACACAGCAGTTGGCACCTGAAGTGAGACAAAGTCCGGCTGAAAATTGCACTCCAGTCCCCAACAGTGGGACTAATTGGTTAATAGGATGACTAATTGCAGGACCCTGTGACTTAAATCTTGATTAAAAACCTGGCTCTCATATTTCAGTGTTTTATATCCCAGAAACTTCAATGGAATTTGTAGATTTGCTCTCTAAAGGGCACACTTCAATATCTGAAGTAAAGCAATTACAGAAGAACAACTTCCAAGTTGGTAGGAGATATGGTTGTGTAGACTACTTAGTAAGGCAAAAAAAAAAAAAAAAGTTATGTAACCCAATTGGGGCTGAGATCAGATAAATGAGTTTTGCAGAGTAACACCAGTCACCATGTGCACATGGGTGTTAACTGGAGATGAGTAATGTAAAGGAGGCAGCTCCTGTTGGTTTTACACTAGGATACATTTGGTGGGAGAGGTCAGCCTGAGATTCCCAAAGTGGATTACTGGGGTGTGCCATCTCTGGCTCTGGACTTTCACTAAACATGAGGTACTAAGAGAATCGCAGAATGGTTTAGATTGAAATGGACCTCAATGATCATCTAGTTCCAAACCCCTGCCACAGGCAGGGACACTTCCCACTAGAACAGGTCACCCAAGGCCTCATCCAACCCGGCCTTGAACACCTCCTGGGAGGGAGCAGCCAGAGCCTTCCTGGGCAACTTGTCTCAGTGTTTCACCACCCTCACTGTAAAGAACTTCTTCCTAACATCCAATTTAAACCCATTACCTCTCATTCTGTTATTTCAAGACCTTGTAGATAGTCCCTTCCCAGCTGAGGGCATAGAAGCTGCTATCACATCTATTGTCTTTACTTACAGCTTGGTACTGTTATCTCTGTGTTGCAATGACAATTATTATCTTGTGAGCTTGATAATTTGGAGACCTACCAAGGATAAGACAGCTTTCTCCATGCACCTTGCAGGCTGATGTGTTGATGCTCAGTCCTGCATGGCTGTGGTCAGGGGTGTTTCTACCACATTTCTTTCCTTTTTCAATTTCAGAGCCCCTTGGTTGCCTCAGATGTGTATTTATAGCTGAGTTTGCACACCTATGAAAATGAATAAATGTAGTGGCATAGCCCAGGAAGGCCATACTGGCTCACAAATATGATGAGATTTACTGATAGGGCTCTGTTGTATGTAGTCTGCTTCCCTCAGATTAGAGATGTAAGCAGTGTTCTCATGCAGAGTTGTGGTGACTGGAAAAATCAGCTGGAGTAAAAAGGAATCATCTCAGCCTATGTCACTCTGAGAGACATCTTCTGAGGTGCCCTGGAAAACTGAGTTCTCAGCTGTGCTAATAGCACTTCAGTGCATCTCTGCATGCAGAAAAGGAATCAGTTTGAATTGTTCAAAGAGACTTATTGTGGCTCTTAGTCTCTGTTACTCTGTGCCTAAACTGGATGACTTTTCTAGGGAGATTTGGGGTCTATGAATGCATCCATGTAGGATGTCATGCTGAAAAAACACCAGCTTTGGAGAAGAATGGAAGGAATGGGTTTGCAGGTCCTACTTTCAGAGTTCTATCAAGTAGAGCTCTCATTCTTAAAAGAGGGCTGTACTCTGATCATAAGCAGATGGCATGATGCCAGAGCAAACTTCCAGACTTATTTAAAATTTGTACTCAAAATTTAAAATAATAAAAATAAACTTTTGAGAGCTTTAATTTGCAGGTGCACTACCTTGACTGCACTCTGTGATTTTTCAGAGGACTGAGCACCTCCTCCAGCTGTTGGTGGCCAGAGGATCACAGCTGTTAAGTGTTCTTAGAGAGGTAGCAAAGAGATGCAGCTGTCTGCTGAAGCTGTTCTGAAAACCAGCCCAGGTCTTTGGAGAAGCTGAGATTCCTTGGCTCTCCAGTTAAGCAGAACTGAGCACAAAAGACCTGTTGTGATGCAGAAGCCATTATATTAAATGGATTTTCTCAGTACTGCTGTGCCCTGCAGAATAACATAAAATGACTAGACACCTGAGCTGGAAACTTCAGTGCTCTTCCTGCTGATGGTTGAGAAAAATTACCTCAGTGACGCAAGTTTTATCTGTTCACTCACAAGAACACTCAAAGGATTTTCATATTTGCATCTCACACACTCTCTCTTCTTCGAGTTTATGAACAAGCCCAGCTTCTGAACCATTTGTGGGCTTCATCCATCTGTAATAACATCTCATTGCAGGGACTCTGCTTGCTACATGGTATGAATAATGCAGAAGAATTGCTCTGCTGAATCTGGCTTCATTGTCAGTTTAAGCTGAACATGAATAATAGAACACATTTTCTTTACAGGGACAAGAACAGCTGCCATCTAAGCTGTTTAACCCCATTTGCCTTCTCGTGTTTCTCCTTAAACTTGATAAAGCCCCTATGCTTAGCCACACCATATAGGAATGCATTAAATCCATCTGGGGTTTTTTCACTTGCTTGAGGTTGTGTCACAAATAACAATAATTAGGCCTGAACAAGAATTAGTTGCAATTATTGTGTGTGCACCATTTGTCTTCAGCTTTAACTTTTTGATTGCTGGCTCCCTGCAGGACTGCACTGGGACCTTGGCAGCAGGATGCTGGGTAGCTTGTAAGTGCCTTTGCAAAGCTAAACCTTTAGCAGTGAGCAATATCATTAAGATGTGTCAAGAGATTAAATATTTGAGCAGCTGATGTGGAAACTATGGAATTAATAGTCTGTCAGTTAAGCTTCAAAGCTGTAACTGACTTCCCCACGGAGCCTGGGCATCGTTAGTTCCATTAGGTGAGGGAAGGAAATCTGTGATTTCAATTTCCTGTCCTGCTTTTTTTTTTTTTGCTTTTTTTTTTTTCTTAATGGAATATGTCACTTTCAAATCAAAGCTGTCCTGCAAAACTGAACTTGTCTGTTCATTGATAAATTCAGTCTATATAATTATCTAATCTGAACTGAGATTGCTTACGCAGGGGGAGTACATGTAGCAGACGTTCTAATTAGATGTGAGATCCATGATGGGGAAACCTGAAAGGAGGAGGATTTTTTTTTTTTTTTTCCTTGAAGCCTGATATGTTAGGAAATCACAAAAAGGACCTGTAAAATGTTCGTTCTGAGAAGGCTGCAAGAGCATTTAGAGTAACCACCGTAAAACTTCCCCCTCTCAAAATGGTCTTACTTATAACTGCCCCTTTATATAGCTTTTGATTAAGGTGCTTTCATCTATATACTCTCAAGCATTATATACTAGAAATGTCTGTAACCCTGGGAATGTATTTCACATTACAATGATCATACCTTAAAGTGTGTTCATATTTCCTAGCATTTTTCTCAGAAATCATGTTCCTTCTTGGTTAGTAAGTCCCTCTTTACTGCTGTTTTTGAAGCACGTGAGGAAAATTTCCTCTTTATCCTTTTAACAGCCTAGGACTGATATTTTCTATTTCCAACGCATTTCCCTCTTTGCTAGAGGGTTTGCTCAGGAAGAAATATGCAACACTATTAGGGAACAGGTAAGTAAATTTATAAAACAAATATGATTTCGGTAGTAAAAATTATATTAGTGATGGAATGGTTCTACATATTCTTGACTGAATTACACTCTTGCTTTTCACATACTTAAAGCAATGGAGTTTGATTACAGCCATGCCAGTTCACAGGAAGCAAAGGCAAAGGCTGGGACAACAAAGAACTGCTCAGTTCTTCATCTCACTATAGCTGATGATGAGGTTTGCAGACATCTAAGGAACATGAAGTAGCACAGGTCCATGTGACCTAATGAGATGCATTTATGGGTCTTGAGGGAACTAGAAGATGAAATTGCCAGGTCCAGAGGCTGGCCACAGAAAATGATCAAAGGGCTGGAGCATCTCTCCTTTAAACAGTGGGAGAGTTAGGTTCAGCCTGAGGAAGAGAAGGCTCCAGGAAGAATTTCAGTACTCAAAGGGGACATATAGGAAAGATAAGGAGGGACCCTTTATTGGGAAGTGTAGTGACAGGACAAGAATTAACAGTTTTAAACTGAAAGAGGGTAGATTTAGATGAAATGTCTCTTACTGCGAGAGTGTAACTAACTGAAATAGATTGTCCAGAGGAGTTGTGAATGTCCCATCCCTGTAAGTGTTCAAGGCCAGCACTGAGCAACCTGATCTAGTGGAATGGCAGGGAGGTTGGAACTAGATGATCTTTAAGGTCCCTTCCAACCTAAACTATTGTATGATAGGCAAGTACCTATTACAGGCATTTCGGCTGTCTCTGAAAATAGTTTCGTTGAAGGGAGCAAGGGAAGCTGGGTGTGGGAGGGTCTTTATCCTTCTAGAAATACAGTTCTAGAAATAATATATTTTGTATTTTATATACCAAGATGAAATCGCTTGGATTCTGTGGAACTGCTTCTTATATTGTGGCAAGGGGTAGACTGTTCTGTGGTGTTAAAGGAAGCAGAAAAACAGTTCTGTGCAACTGACTGTATGATGGCTCTTGAAGTAAAGCTGTAAATGACTCACAGCTTGTGTAATGCTTTGTGTCTTATGGTCTCTTTATAATTGCTGTCTTTTGCCAAAGCTTCTTTTCCCTTCAACTATAAAGCTAGCTTTGCCTTCCAGCTTCCAGATTGGATGTGGTTTAGTGATGTGTAGCATGGTATGAGATTTCTGCTTTAAAAAATAAACTCAATTTGATGAACAAATGTGATTCAGGTTATGAACTAGGAAGCAGGAGCAAAGGACCTGGGATGATCTGACATCCAGTCACTGTTACTGCACCAAAATATCTGGGGACTGAACCTTCCACATTTGATGACCTGAGTCCTGCTGGTGGCCTGGCCATGGTGTATGGCAGTACTCCTGAGTTACCTGCTCTCTTGTGAGGCTGGCTACAACCGTGCAGGAATTACCCTGCATGTTGGGTTCACTTTATGCTATTGAGAGAAGGGGAGGGGCTGTTCACAAGGTCTTGTAATGACAGGACGAGGGGGAATGGGTTCAAATTGGCGGAGGGGAGATTTGAATGGGATGTTAGGAAGAAATTCTTCACAGTGAGGGTGGTGAGGCACTGGAACAGGTTGCCCAGGGAGGTTGTGGCTGCTCCCTCCCTGGATGTGTTCAAGGCCAGGCTTGATGAGGTCTTGAGCATCCTGATCTAGTGGGAGGTGTCCCTGCCTATGGCAGGGGGTTGGAACTGGATGATCTTTGAGGTCTCTTCCAACCTAGACCATTCTATGATTCTATGATACTATGAGAATGGCCAAGTGTGCGGCTTTCTTCCCAGAAGGTGCCAAAGGACTGTGGCTTCTAGCAGTAACATCCTTGAGAGGAACAGAGGAAAGGCTCACTTTCCCAGTCCTCTTACTGCAGAAAGACTTTT
>VWZI01014487.1:420744-479614 GCA_013396835.1 Psilopogon haemacephalus
AAAAAGAAAGAAGCAAGGGAGACATCTGTCCAAAGCCTTTTCTGTGCTGATGCCCTAGCCTAGTCCTGACTTAGAAACTTCAGCTAGTTTTAAGCAGCCCATTAACCAAAAGCAGTAAACTAGCACACCAAAAGGCACTTAGGAAGCTAGAGAAATAAAATTTAAACATGAGCTCTTTGGTCCTATTCAGTCTGAAGAGCAAACAACCCCAGAGAGACCAAGGCAATCTGCCTCTTCAGCAGCTGTGCCAATAAAGCAGAGAAAAGTGTAGCTCAGCTGGGCATGCTGCAGATCCAACAGTGATTTGCAGCCCACACAGGCTGAGATGTCTTTCCAACTCCTGGTGAAAGAACGTTCTTTTTTTTTTTTTTTTTTCTTTTTAAGTGGTAGTGAGCAATGCCTAAACGTGGTTTTGTTTGCCTTCAGGAACTGCTCAAGTTGTTACTTTCTAGTCAGTAAGTTGGGGAGAAGTAAATAAACCAGCAGAAGTCATCTTACAATATAAAAATGATGGAGTCCCAAGGCCCAAGTGATGCAGTAAATTTTGCAAGGCAGGACATGAGGGAAGTTCCTTCCTTCCATGACTTTCTTTGCTCTCTCTTTAGTATGAGGTTATGTTATTTTTTTTTTTTTTATGTGTCATGTCTGATTCTACTCCTCAGCTTTGGTTTGTGTTTTATAGATTTAATTCAGTTCAGATGGGGGAAGCCATTTTGAAGGCATTGCTGTTACTGCAGGTTGGATAATGTTGGCTACCCTTAACAATTTGGTGCTCTTTTCCAGTAGATAGTAAAGTCTTAAAATGTCTGATCTGATAAAAGGATCAGAGGTAATATTTGGGCTTTTCAGTATGAGAAATTCTTGTCTTTTGAATGTGGTCTTCCAAAGTAGTAGTAAAACTGTCAGATCCATTTTGCACACCCTGCTTGTGGCTTAGCATTTGGTTGCCTGTCTTTGGTCATGCAGCAGATCTAAAGATGTGTTGAGTCCTAATGTGTGGTAGCTACAGTTGCTAGAAGATAATGTCACAATGTGAGAGAATAAATGTCCAGCGATATTCTGAGGGTGTTCAAATCCTTTTTAGCAACTCTGATTGGATGAGAACAACATTTAACAGCAAGAAAACTTTATTTCTTACATCAAGTCTTTTTCTTTTCTTTTGCATCCTTCCAGACTGAGCTGTGCTCCAGCAGGGAGGTGGCAGTGTGCAGTGAAACATGCTGATGTTGTGCTTATTAGCCAAATTAAATCATCTGATTTCAAATGAGTTTATTCCTTCAAAAGTCCAATCAAGGCTCATGAGAGCAGTAATAGAGCATGTCACTTCACAGGCTTCTTGGCTACATAGGATGGACTTTGAGAGGCAATGTAGAAACCAAACTGGGCATTAACATTGGGATATGGTGTGAACAGGCTTTCTATCTCCAAAGCTGCCTTTTCAAGCTCTCTATGGGAGAAGGGATCATCAGGGGAATAACAGGGTCTCCACACCTGCTGCATCAAGAGCTGAAATGGACTGCTTGGTTTCAACTGTAGAGCTTCCCACATATTGATCTCCCATGGCAGGTTAAATTTCAGGAGTGCTCATCAGGCCCTCCACCCTGATGCTGCTTGGACCAACACTTAAAGTGTGGACATTTGTCCAAGGAGAGTTTTATAAGAATTCATCTTAAACTCCTAAGTCCAGACACAATTCTTGCATCACTTTGAAATCTTCTTCCTTACAGGCTTTCTAGCTTTACTACTCTAAGCTCAGATTACCCACTGAATTATCTTGGTAGCTATTGAAACCAGTTTATATCATCTACATTGAACTATTCAGCTCCTGAACAATAAGTTTTTCACTTGGATTTGGGGTCAACATTACTAGGGAAATGGCTTACCTTATCATTACAACAACTGCTCCATGAGGCTATTTTTCTTGAAGTTGGAAGGGTTGGCCTGCAGTGGTGAAAATCTTTTTGAAAGCCATAGCTCCAATATTTTGGGGTTTTTTTCCCTTCTACCACTATCTGCAAATTAGTGGAGCAAAGCCTATTTAAATGCAGGCTTCCATACAAAGTTCATGTGCACTTCGTGGCACTTCATTGCTAATGAAGTTGTTTGCACTGACTCAGGTCTGAGTCAGAAGTTGCCATGTGCTCAATTTTTCTCAAAGCTGATGGAAGTCATCTAGAAAGAGCTGAAGCAAACCTGTGTGCTGAAACCCTAAATATAACATGTTTATATGCAGGGGAAGCAGAGAAATTTAGTACTGAAATTACTAAACCTGTGTGGCTCCCAATTACAACTACCTCTAGCTGCAGCAAATGTCTGTGGGTCTGTGACACGAAGCAGCTCCATCCTCATGGCAGCTGCAAGCTCTGACTATCATGATGTCAGCAGGAAGGAAGTAGCTCTGTGAAGTCTGCTCAGTACTAACTTAATGAGGTGTGGCTCGGTAGTGCTATAGAGGCCTTCAATCATAGTGAAAGGTGAGGAATTCCCTGCAGGCATCTGCAATAGTTTGGCTCTGACAACAGCTTACTTCCAGCTATGAAATTAATTTTCTGATGGGTTCCATGGAGATGAAGCAAAATGAGTAAACAGATATTGCCTGTTTGGCAACACATTTATCAACACTTGTGATCTCCACTGCAAACCTGGTGAGAAGAAGATTAGAATCTGTCTTCCACTCTGCTACCCTTTCAGAATTCCTCTTGATAGTGATAGTTAAATAGTTGCTTTTTGGTTGAAGTATGTAGGTTGTCCATTTGTAGCTGCTTTGCCTGGGTGCATCTGTAGAATGCTGATCTCTTCCACTATCTGATCTAGTAGCATCCCTGGATGTGGGCATAGTTTTCTTTCCCTTCCCAGGAAGACTTAATGCTCCCCACACCCCACTCTTCCCTGGTTAGTTTGACACTGGTACACATGAAGGAGGCAGCAGCTCTGCACCCATTCTGCTGTCCTGGCATATTGCTGGCCTGTTCCACCAAAGGTAGGCAAAATGTATTCAACCTGCAAAAAGTGTCTAAAACTGTAGTATTGTGTGACATATGATGTTCATTCTTGTCGTTAGTAGTTTATATTTGCATTTCTGTAGTACTAATTTACCACCAAAAACTGTAATCATGCAGTATAACAGGATGGAGTAAGCTGGAGAGAAGCTGATGTACTTCTGTCCCCCAAGGGTGAAGTTTGGATGATTTCAGAAGCTAATTGTCAAAATCCAAAATTTGGTCCCAAAATCCGTTACTTCTGTAGAGTGCTGTAAAAAAACTAAGTCACTTCTTGGGCAGGGATCTGTGTCCTGCTGTCCTGCTGAGAGGAGTTCTCACTGCTTGAAAGTGTACACTTCAAGTGAGCAGGCTGGTGTTTGATTTCTCCTCCAGGAACCCAGTGTGGGATCTGATGAAGGGAAAAAGGAGAGAGGACATTGAGAACCTGACCCCTCATTTGCAGAGCACATATATAGTGACTTAGCAATATCAGTAGAAAATTAGTATAACTAAACTCTTTTAGTTTCTCTAATCTGAGATCCATAAAAATGTAATTTTTAATATCTGACACTGAGAATTATTGAAATTAATTTTTGAGCATGTGATGAATACATTTTGGTTTTAATTTTAGCCTGTTCTATATTTCTGCCGTTCACATCTCTTTCAAGGATCTTGATCAGCAACTTTATAATAAGTAAGTAAAGCTCAAAGCAGAAGAGGTTCCTGGCACTGATATGGTCTGTAGCTTTCACTGAAAAGGAAGTTTTTAACCAACATCTTCAGGTGGAACTTCAGTTTCAGGAAGAGGCACAACACACTATTTTGGATAGTAAAAATACAAGTAGTGAAAAAAGGTAACCAGAATCTTAAAACCTACTGCCCTCAAAAATTTTCTGCTTTGTTTCATTACAGCAGACTTTGCACTCACATTAAATATGCTTGGCATATCTCACTATTTGTTGTCTGAAACCAAGTTAAATTGATCTGGATGATGCAGATGACCTGACTGGTCTAGAGCCTCAGCTATTCATTTGAAGTTCCCTTTGGTGCAGTGTTTCTTAGTCCTTGCTCCAGATAAAGTTTTGATTATTGTATCATTTCAGAGAGACCATTCTTTTTTTAATTATTCCCTCACCTAGCTATGGGAGTTGAGTATGAAGACCTAAGGTTGTTGGATACTTCTGTACATCTCCTCTAACAAGAGAATCTAACTAAATTCCTTATAATAATTGAACTAAGCCAGGGTTCAGTCTTTTAGTCAAGCTTGTATCCTATCCATGTTCCTTGGAATACACTAATGGTGTATTTCCTTCATTTCCCCCTCCCTCATTAATAGGAATATCAAACATATGCTGAAATATTTCTGCCCTGTATTATCTTTCAGAATAATAACAGAAGTTTAGGAAACATTGAGTGAAAATACAGAAAAATATTCCAGCCTTCACCCTGTGGGAATAATTGTCTAGTCTGTGGAATTGATTTTTCTGCTGAAATTTGAAATGTAGCAAATTTCCTTCAGGCTCTTTGCAATTTAATTTTTTTTATATATATATTTGTGTGTGCACATCCCATATGAGCTCTATTTCTCTGTCTTCTGGGCAGCTTGCTATTGATATTTCTGCAAAGATAGTATTAGTCTCTCTACCTATAATTCTAACAGGGAACACTAATCCATTCTGTTGTGATAGCAGCTTTGTTTCCCCTCTCAGGGAAGGTAAAAATGCATTTGCCTGAATTAAAAATTCTATATGTATTTTTATTACATCTCCTTAGGACAAAGGAATTCCTCAAGATTTTGTATGTAGCCATCATTAATCTTTTGTGAAAGTCTTGCAAAGGGGTTTTGGTTTTTTGGTTTTTTTTTTTCAAACTCTGCCTGATTGTGGCATAACTGTTGCCAAGTGCTGTTCTAAGACTAGGGTGAGGGTGGGTGGGGAGAAAATTAAAAATGAGGGGGAAAAATCCCAGTCAACAAAAAAACCCAAAACATTTGTAGTCTTCATACTATTCTTCATAAAATTTCCATCTTTCAGAACTGTTTTGGACTGAAGTTCTCTAATTCAGTGGATTCCAGCCTATCGTGATGTGTTGCAATATGTAATGATGAGGCTATTTTTGTAGCTAGTGTTCCTCCCTCTGGTGAATAAGCTGGTATTTATAAATAGGAGCCAGGCTGACAAAACAGCTGGAGTTTTGGTCTTCTGGAAGCATGTTATTGAAAAGAAAGAGATTGAGACAGATAGGAAATCCTACTGCATTTCAGTGTACTCTTTGCCTTTTATCTTGAGGATTCATTGCATCTTAAAACCTTTTTTTTCTTTTTTAAAACCTCCACTATTTATACTGTACTATCACAAATTGCAAGAAGTAGTATAACTCTATAACCAGACATACTTTTAATTTTCTTTCTTTTCATTCTTCCTGATTTTTTTTCCCCATATTGCTTATCCTTGGGTGGACTTGAAATGTTTGTAACAGCATACATCTGTGGTGGTGAATAAATCTTCCTCAGCTCGCTACCTCTACATTGTAGCTACAGGATGGTCTTTCTAAATCTGTCAGTAATGTAGGTAATTTGGAGATTGTGTTTGTATTTCATCCACTTTTTCTTTCCATAATTATTCCCTGGCATCCTTATTTGCTAGCATCAAAACTCTAGGACTTCTTGGAGTCTTTCTGACCAAGAAAGTCTCATGGATTTCTCTGTCTTGAAAAGAAGCAGCTCTTTGTTCATCTGCCTGCTCCTGCTTGTGAAGGCAGCCGCTCGCCACGGACCTTCGACTCACCTTTGCTGCCCTGTCCAAGGTGCTGAGCCAGGAGCCTCCCCGTGGGTTGATACCTGAATTGAGACAATTCCTCATTCTGTTTCACTCAGGCTTCGGAGACCTCAGCCCTACCTGGCCTTAACATCAAGCATGAATACTTACGATGCTGAAAGAATGATATAAAGGGTCTCGAGGAAACGGCAGTTTTCTGTGGTGTGAGCTTCCTTCAGGGTGAAACAAGCTGAATCTGAGGTTTAGTAGTGTGTGTAACTGCACCAAATGGGTTTTATAAACCTGCTTCTGAAGCATTTGCTCATTACCAGAGTGAGCATGATAAGGTGGAGAGTCTCTTTAAAGTAACTGTTTCTTTTATGGTCTTCAGCGTGAAACCTTGCCATGTGATACAGTCAGTATGTAAATTTCATAGCTGGTTACAAAAATGGAGTAGAGGATTTCAGAGACTACATCAATAAAAATGATAAGAGGCCCCTTTAATGCTTTTTGCTTGGCATTTCATCGTATCCAAATGCTTTGTCCTTTGAAAGCTTGAACAGGAATAACAGTTATTCAACATCAAATTGATAAAAATTGTCTTTTTGTATTATGTTAATGAAAGTAATTTTCTTTGGAGCATCCGAATTTGTCTTAAATCCATAGGTACTTTAAGGGAGTAGGGGGGGGAATAAAGGGTCTTTCATGTCAGCACATATCTTCAGTGCTTTGGCCAAATCTATCCAGTGAGGCATACTAGAGAGGTCCTACCCAGAGGAAGTGCTGAAGTTGTTCCTTTTGACAGGAAATATATCAGGACTGGATCCTGAATCAGTTATCTTGGATTTCGGTGTTAGCCATCCAGTCTATGGAGTTGGAAGGACTCTTTGCAGAGGTTGAGCAAAGTAACTTCTGTGAGTTGATTCTGGTCTAAGAAGTGCAGCATATGTCATGTTAAAACATTTTGTAAATTCGTCACTTCTGAGCTCTGCCTATAGAATTATTCAGGTATTTGACATCAGTCAAAAAAAATTATACCTATATGTTTTAATGACAATTTAGTGAACATAGCCAAACTGTACTTTTCCCTCAATATCATGGATAGAGGGGGCAATATCCTCTATTCTTCCAGCCAAATAGCTTTGACTTTACAGTTGAGGCTGCATCACATATCTTGTGCCAATTTCATGCTGTGCTAATATAATTTTCCAAGCATACAATGCTAAGAAAGAATGACATGATTCAGAAGGAAAAGGAAAAAAAACCCTCCTTTCTGGTTTTGGCAAAAGGAGTTGCAAAGCAGTTTTTCAAAATTAAATTAGAAGTAATTTAGTTTTATTCCTTCAAGCAAGAAATTAATTACTAGGAGGTAGTTGCACAACAGGATTGCCCTTTGCTTCTGTAGACAGAAGAGCAGCAAATCAGGGTGACAGAAGTGCTTTGAAGAAAATGCAAGGGGAGGGAACAGATGACAAATTTTCCTACTGATGCATTTGCATCAGAATACCCTTCCAATTCTATTGTTGTTGGCTGGAATTACATCACACAGAATATTGGCCTGGGGTATATTCACTCTCTGTAAGAGAGACAGGGAACTGCCTGAGGTACATAAATAGTGTAAGAAACAGCTAACTTCCTGCAGTAACTGGTTAGTTACTAGACTTAAATACCTCAAAGAAGGCATGAAAATTGCATAGTGTTCAATACACTATACTTCAACTGAAGCTATTTTGGCCTATTTCTAGGTGTTGGATCATTTCCTTAAGCAAAGAATGAAAAAGAATAGCTGCCACAATTTCATCCTTCCTAATGTTCTTAGACTGTTTGATCAAAAGTTGGGCTAGAATCAAGGCCACTGGAGCCCTGTTTTGTTAGTGCACCAGGAGATTTTTGAAGTCTAACAAGTGGCCTGTTCAACCTAATGTTTTTCTCACAATAGAGAGATATGCAGTTTAATCAGGCTTTATATGGAAGGTGTTTGACCTTTTTTTTATTAATGGTACAATAACTGTTGCCCATGAGGCTAATGAGGTCTCTTTTCAAATGAGAGTGGTGTCTGTTAAATACTCACACATGGTACATGCACACTGCAAAGGGCTTATGACAGCTGCTGGGGAATGTTTTATCTGGCTCATCTCTGGTGCCCAGCTAACACTGCTTGCTGTCTTTTAGTACATTATGGACTGCCTTTCTATCACAGGACTTTAGAAGTGATGTATCCAGATGGCCCAGAACAGTAGGAGTCAGCCTTACGGAGACTTTCTGAGGCTAGGAACAGGAAAGCTAAGTTATCTACACACATGCCCAAACAACCAACAGCCAAGACATTGTTTCCTGAGGGATGTTTTCTCTCAACAGGGAAGTGGAGCTAGTGACCTCTTAAGGGCAATGCTGGCTTCATGAGAGAACAGGATGATCAGCGGATGGTTTAGGCAGGATGCATTCTCTTCTAGCCACAACCTGCTACACTAGCACTTCACTGACAGGTCTGAAAAATGCCTTTGCTTCAGAGATGATTCTGTGGCTTTGTGTTAAAATTCAGTAGTCCTTAGACAAACCTATAGACTTCTGTAAGGGTAGTAGTAACTGTGCCTGGCTTGAACCTTTAATGAGAAACCTTCTTCACAGTTTCCCCACCTGCCAAGGGAAAAAAAGGCAGGAAAATATTGTTGTCCTTTTTAAATACTATTGTCTCTGGCCATTTTAATCTCCAAAAAGAAGTGTGCTGAGTGTTTTAGTCTAACTGAAGTGTTCCTAGAAATGTTTTTTTGTGTATTTGTGTGAATGCTTATCCCTATCAGTCTGTACGTGAGACTAAACCTTGGCATTTTCAGCAGAATTTTAGTCATATTATGTAATCTTTAAAGGACTGCTAGAAAAGTCAGCATTTCATTACACGCATATTAGCTGGTAGTCCACCTTCCAGTTCTTTCCCGAGCTGTGGATCAGACATTTGGTATGCAGCACCAGGGACTCTCTGAATGGCATGTCAGAACTGATGGCTGCCTGGCAGCCTGCTGTAATCTCTGCTCTGGAAAAATTACCGACTGTTCCACTCTGCTGACATGAAAAATACATCCTTTCAGCCTTAACAGCTATAAACTGGAGCTGTTCTGGTGTCAAGCAGGTTCAGACTCAAGAGCTGGTGGCAGGACAGAGTTGATACTGGCAGCAACCATCTTGCCATCTGTCATTTCTGATGTAAACCCTCTCAGTTTGTTGTCAGCCCTATGTGATGCTAAACTCTACGACCAAAGAGCAGAATTGGACTGACTTCATTCTGTACCTGAAAGGTGGTTTCAAAGCTTATTCCTGGCACAAAGACCAAATGGCACACAACATATTCAAAACAGCTAGCCTGGAAAGAGAACTTTCATTCCTGGAAAAATTAAATATTTCAAAACTAGTTTCTCCTTTGGTCCACAGAGACAGAAACATACTGAAAGAAAACGTTTTCTGAAAGTCTTCAAATCAGAGATGCTGAATTCTTTTAATCAGAAATTGCATCTTTCATTCTGACAAAGGAAAATGAATGAGTTGATGTATTCCCAAATATGATGAAAAAGTGTACTCTCTAACTCTTTTCAGAATTTGTTATAATTTTAATGCAAGACTGTTGCTTCTATCTAGGCTTGATCATAAATTTTGGTTGTTAAGAATGCCCACATTCATAATGTTTTCTCATGTCACATGTGAAAATGCAGAAACAATTTAGGATCAAGTTTAAGTGTGTTACTAGGGCGGAGCAGAAGAGGTTTTGTGGTGGTGTTTTGTCTTGGTTTATGCTCTGAGAACTGGAGGCACAGGGTATGTGCTGTTAAATAATGACTAAAGTGAGCCAACTAGAGATTTAATGTGGATTAAGCTCTCGGTTAACTGTTATTACAACATTCTGTCTACCTTTACTTCTCTATAATTGTCACTCATTTAGCATAAATGCTAATATTAGGTCAGGAAAAGTTGCTTGATAATTCCAAAGGTTAGCAACCTTCTTTTCAGAGGTGGCGTCATTTCTAAAGTTCATAGTTAGAATACCAGTAACAAACTGAAGATCATCTGACATTCATGGTGGTATATGCCTGAGTAAACTATGGAAGATCACAGGGTAAAAATGAAATTAAAAAACAATACACAGATGAAAACTGACCCTTATGTCCTTGAGAGCCTGAGCTCCTCAGTGTGCTGCAGTTCAGTATCTCAGTACCATAGGAAGAAACCTCGCAACTAAAACTTAGTCCTCACACCAGACAAGTTGCAGGTAAGAATAAGACTGGATGATTGTTTTAACAGTTGTCTGATCTTCCCTGTAAGCTTTTCTGCAATACTACACATTCAAAATCCAAACTAAGACAGAAAGGCCTTGTTCATACAATTTTAGCATGTTATATAGAAAATTGTGTATGAGAGAGAGAGGGGAAGGAATTGATGAGGTTCCAGAGTCTTGATGCTTTTGCCAAGAGAGCTGTGTTGTTGTTTATAGTGGAATAAGTCTAATTCCCATGTGATGTGTACTGATCAGTGTCAACGTTGCTCTTTAACGGGACTATCTCTGTAACTGACTCAAGCAGGCTTAGCATCCTTCTTTTATATCAGTTCACTTGGGCCTTATTATTTCTGCTTAAAAAAGTCTTCCAAACAAGAATGTAAGAACATCTTCTGATTTTGCACACCCCATCTGCAATTGCCTTGTTACACCCACTCATTTTTTTTCCTTTCTTCTAATACTGGCTGCATTGCAGCTTGCGTGGACCGAGAAAATACATCTTGCAAAAGATTACGTGCACACAAAAATTGCTTTCTGAACCACAGTGGACCTTCAGTTTTGTCAAATCCCTCTTCTTATATGCTGGGAGCGCTTCAAATAAAAAGACTAATCTGTTTTCACAAACAGTTCCCATGATGAATGGCAAAATAGCACTGCATTAGAGGAACTACTGATGAAAGAGCTTTGCACAGTGCAAAGAGCAGCAAGTAGTTTTTGTGTTCTGCTTGGCCCACGTGTGACTTCATTCACGTGACAAAGACAATCTGAAGATTTAAAGAGTAATGAGGTTTGAAGTGTAGGCACCTTTATGCCTGGAAACTTGGTTAGGGCAGCCTTGGTGTTTAAAATGGGGCAGGTGAATGTTGTTGGTTTGTGACAAGTAGGACATCTGTTTCATTAAACAGTAATGAGACCTCTAAAGCATCCCTGGTCTTTGCTGTGCCACAGGATGGAGATTTGGTAATCTTGAAACTGTTAACATTTGAGGAGACACTGGGTTAGAACTCTTGTAGCTCAGAGCTGTGTGGATCCCATCAAGCTCTGCAGGGTGAAGAGGGGATGCACAACACCTGAGGAACAGATAATGCTTCAACTATTGAGAGTGATAGGTGGAACAGTTAGTGAGAACTGTGGTGCTTTGGAAATTACATGGTAAAGGAGACAAACCAGCAGGCTGGGCTGCAAAGCAATTCAGTAACTCACAGAACCAAACATCTATGTCACTGTATGTAACATGCTAAGCCTGCCTGTTCTTCTATTAGGTTTTGCTTTCCTTTCCCCCCAGCCCTGTCTGTCTTAGAGTCTAGGAGAGGCCATTTGAAATGCTTTTGCCAGGCTGAGTAGAGCAGTGGTGTTGCTGGCACAGGGAAGATGGTGTTCAGTAAAAGGGAACCGAGATTTGGGGCAGCAGATTTTCCCATTTGACTTCCCCACTCTCACTTGCCAGCAGGCAGAGATCTGTGACCTCAGAGTTGTCATTCCCCCACTCACACATCCTTCACAGATCAATAACACCTCATCATAGAGCAATTACAGAAAATTGGAAGACAAATCCTGCCAGTGAGTCAGCAAGAGTTGGGAGTGGGGGAGGAGGAAATCCAAGTTACAAAATATAGCAAGAGGGTGGCTTGGGGTTGCTCAGAAGGTTGTCTCTGTATACTTTGGGGACTAATGTGACTGTGCTTGAGCGCTTGAAATAACTACAGCAAGTGAGTCAGAATGGTTTCCTAAGGCATTGCTCTGTAAACTTAAAAACTTAAGCTACTAGGAGGAGCCTTTTGGTTGACTCTAGTTGTAAGGCTATTTCCTACAACAAAGACATGTTTCCAGGTGTAGTGTTAACAGTAGTACTGCACCCCCCCCCCCCCCCCCCCCACCCCCCAAAAAATAAAAAATCTTTTAATGATTCCATGGCTAAATTCACAGTTCAACAAAATGTAGTAACACCCTGATGTGTTTGGCCTCATCTCAGCTTCAGCTGGGCTGGGAGGGCAGGAATCCAAAGAAGCTAGGAATCACATTATTCAGCTTTGGGCCCAGGAGATTGAACTCCTCATTGGTTGATTGATCATTGTATGAGTGATAGACCAAAAGACGATTAAGCTGAGTTCATGCTTCTCTGCTTGATCTCGAAGGATTATTCAGCTTGCTGTGATCTTACAGCTGCCTTCTTTCAATGCACTTTCTCTGCTATAGTGTGAAAAGTTAACTGGCTTCATGGCAAAATCTACATATCAAATACACATGGAAGGGACACAATTAAAGATAGGATGAATAGAAGGGACATGATAGCCAAACAGTCTAAATCTTCTAAGGATGAAAAGAACATACTAGAAGGGAGGTATGTGCACTGCATGTTACATATGATGGAGAATTATTTAATTCTTTCTTTTTGTGCTCCTACTGTAGAAGCTTTTATCTGTGAAACATGTAATAAAAATACATGTCTTAAGTTTCCTTTGTGTTACTTTGACAGTCTAGCATCACTGATGACAAATGGAAGCAAAGTGGCATTTGCAAGAGAAATTTAATTAAATGCGTTCTGATGTCTGAAGACAGTACCTAAAATTATTTTGTCATGTGTTTGGTTTCTTTGCCCTCCTTCCCATTTGCTGACTTATTCCCTGCAAGCCTTCTCTTGATAAAGTGGTAATTGACTGGAAGCTCATTGGCTCCTGCTGCTCATTCTCCTGATACTAAAGCAAAAGCTCTATTTCAATTTTGTGAGCCAAACACCAGGCATTTCCTCTCTCACTAGCTTTCTCCCACTGCAACAGCATTGATTTACAACTCAGTTACCTCAATTTACAGCATGAGAGAAGCTTTTGAAACTGCAGATTAAAATCTGTACTTGTTTGACTCTCTCATTCTTTCTGAATAGCTGTTTTCAGTTGCGTATATAGTTTTCTGGAAGGTCATTTCAGTTCAGGCTTTCTGAAAAACAGCAAACACTCTGAAAGTCTGGCAGTACTTGTGTAGCAGTCAAAGACAGTATTGTTACTTCAATTAAAACATCACAGACCCCGGTGGCCTTTACCCAATCACTTCTTTCTCTGTGCTGTTTAGGGGTACCTATTGAACATCACTATAAAGCAAAAGGCAGCTGTACTTTGCTACTGCTACACAACCTACCAGGCAAAATTTTGACTGAAAGACATCCTGTAAAGCACTGATGGCCTTGATTAAGGAGGCTACAACAGTTGCTGTGCTGATAATGACCCTCATAATGGTTTGTCAGCTATATCTAGTCAGATTGCAAGGGCTAGGCAAGTATATTCTTATCTGCATTTTATTTTGATGATGACAGAAGCTTTAGCAATTATAATTGCAGCTGCATTCCAGTGACAATGCTGTGGTATGCCAATGACAAGATGCCTTGGGATCCCTTGGGATGTATGGGTACTTGTAGTGTAATGGTTTAAACCCAGCTGACAGCTAAACATCCCACACAACCACTCACTCACTTCACCCTCCAGTAGTATGGGAGAGAATCGAAAAGTAACAACTGATGGGTTGAGATAAAGATAGTTTAATAGGACAGAAAAGGAAGGAAACAATAATAATGATAATAAAATCAAAATAACATTTTAAAAATAATTAGAATATGCAATCAAGTGATGTATAGTGCAGTTGCTCGCCACTCCTTGACCAATATCCCAGTCAGTTTCTGAGCAACTGAGCCTTTAGCCAGTCTTCTACCTGGTTGATATACTGGGTGTGTCATCATATGGTATGGAATTTTCCTTCAATCAGATTGATTCAGCTGTCCTGATTGTGTCTCCTCCCAGCTTCTTGTGCTCCTCCAGCCTTCTTGCTTGAGAGACATGGAAAATGGAAATGTCTTTAACTTAGGACAATCACTACTTAGCAGCAACTAAAAGCATCAGAGTGTTATCAAGTTTATCCCCATGCTCAGTCCAAAACACAACAATATATTGGCTACCAGGAGGAAGATTAACTCTATCCCAGCCCAGTGCAAAAAAATTACAAAGCAGCATGATATGCACAGGGTGGCATTGCTGGGACTGCTTCCACTAGACCTCATCCCTGACTCAGACAAGAGTTATTTGTGAGTGTCCTAAGTGCAGTTTGCAAGCAAGCAGTACATAAAAACGTTCTCCAGTCAAGGATCCTGCCCATATCCCACTTACCACAACTGACCTCCACTAATCCCTATTTTATGCTCTTGTGTTCCCTGTGGAGGTACATATTCATAGAATCATAGAATGGTTTAGGTTGGAAGAGACCTCAAAGATCATCCAGTTCCAACCCACTTCCATAGGCAAGGACATCTCCCACTAGAACAGGTGGCTCAAGGCCTCATCCAGCCTGACCTTGAACACCTCCAGGGAGGGAGCAGCCACATCCTCCCTCGGCAATGTTCTTGAACGTGGAAGGTTTGCAGAGGACTGATGATGCTTCCACTGCAGATAATGCTCCCAACTGTTTGACTCTATTGAACTGAAACTATTACTTGGCATGAAACAGCTGCATCGACTTGCTGGAGGGCAGGGATGCCATCCAGAGGGACCTGCACAGGCTGCAGAGGTGGGCCCAGGCCAACCTCATGAAATTTAACAACGCCAAGTGTAAGGTCCTGCACCTGGGTCGCTGCAATCCCAAGCACAAATCCAGGCTGGGTGGTGAGTGGCTGGAGAGCAGCTCTGAGGAAAAGGACCTGGGGGTCTGGGTGGATGAGAAGCTCAACATGAGCCTGCAGTGTGCACACGCGGCTCAGACAGCCAACCGTGTCCTGGGCTGCATTAAGAGAGGCATTACCAGCAGGGCAAGGGAGGTGATTCTCCCCCTTTACTCTGCTCTTGTCAGACCCCACCTGGAGTACTGTGTGCAGTTCTGGAGCCCCCAGCACAAGAAGGACATGGAACTGTTGGAGAGAGTCCAGAGGAGGGCCACAAAGATGATCAGAGGGCTGGAGCACCTCTGCTATGAGGACAGGCTGAGAGAGTTGGGGCTTTTCAGCCTGGAGAAGAGAAGGCTTCGAGGAGACCTTATAGCAGCCTACTAGTATCTGAGGGGGGCCTACAGGAGGGCTGGGGAGGGACTGTTCACAAGGTCTTGTAATGACAGGACGAGGGGGAATGGGTTCAAATTGGCGGAGGGGAGATTTGAACGGGATGTTAGGAAGAAATTCTTCACAGTGAGGGTGATGAGGCACTGGAACAGGTTGCCCAGGGAGGTTGTGTCTGCTCCCTCCCTGGATGTGTTCAAGGCCAGGCTGGATGAGGTCTTGAGCGTCCTGATCTAGTGGGAGGTGTCCCTGCCTGTGGCAGGGGGGTGGAACTGAATGATCTTTGAGGTCTCTTCCAACCTAGACCATTCTATGATTCTATGATTCTATGATTCAGTCCTATAAATTATATGCTGGGTTTGGGTTTTGGTGGTGGTGTGTTTTTTTTTGCCTCAGCCTAATTAAAAATTTAAAACAAGAGAAGGAAACATTACAGTGTGGTGGAACTGGTAGGAATATACACTGAGAAGTGAATGGTGTTGGCTAAAAAATACTGTGCTTGAACAGAATAGAAAATAGGGAATGCTAAAAACTCTGGTTTTCTTCTTTTCTTCTGTGGTTACCTTTGTGTAACAAAACCTAATGTCTGTATAAGCTAGCACAGTCCTAGAGAGAAATCCACCCCCTCTGCCATCTGCTCTTCTGCATGAACAATTAGGAGAAGGAAACAGGCTCAGTTCAGGAAGAGAGAGATACAGAGAGCAGGTTAATGCAAGAAGAAAAATATCCCATCAAAACTAGCAACAGGCTGGGAGGAGGGAGAAGAGGGGAGATGGATTTCCAGCCTTAGGGAAATGCAGCACGCAGTGAAGGAGGCTGATCAGAAAACAAGCAGCAATGCTTGGAGTAGGAGAGCTGCAAGGGGAGGGAACAGAACTCTGGTTCCAGGAAACCAGTTCTTGCAAGCTGATTGAGTGCTGCCAAGTACAACGGAGTTCTCTAGGCTGCCACTGCAGTTTGTGACTTGTGTGTGATTTTTTTTTGAGGTGTTCTGTATCAGATGAGCAGCAAGATTGCAGACATGGTTGCTTTCAGAGCAAACCTCCTCTCAAAGTACCATGTTTGTATTTGCAGAGTATCTGTCTTGTGTTCAGCTGATCCATATCCTTTTGCAGTTAACAGTCTTATGCCATCCTTTATTTCTCAGAGCACTCCATGTGACCCTGTGGGATATCCAGACACAAATACCAAAGGTGTCCTCCACAACATGACCCTCTTTCTATTTAACATTGACTGTTCACATAGAGGGAAATATTAGTAGCATTACAGGAAATCAGAGCTTCCACCTGTCACTCCAGTTTATGTGCTGTGGCTTCACAGCTTAGATGAAGGATCTTTACCACACTCTTCTCTTACTAATTGTAAAGCCATATTCCTTTTGAGGAAACCTGGAACCACAGAAATGTAAGACCACAAATGTGGTATGCTTCTAGTGAAAGCAGTTGCAAGTCACTGTATAGGCAGCTAAGGCTAACCTAACCTGTGTCTCTGCAAAATTCTTCAAGCTATCTAACCCAGCAGCATTGTGGCTCTTTTTCAGTAATGTGGAAGGTGGCCTTGAGTTACTTTGTATACACAGTACATACCACATGAATATACGTCATATGCATAGGACATACAATAAAATACTGTTCTGATCTCAGAGCTGTGGTAGTAAATGCAAGACTCAAAATGCAAAGTTCTGGGTAAGATTGTTGTTATCACTTCTTTCAGTGGAGACCTTCGATTTGAGATGAGAATGGCAAATTCTGGCATGCTTGTATGTGCAGGACCCAGTTCTCTCCTGCTTTGTCTCTAGGAGGTATTCCAAGACACACTGGAAAAGTGGAATCCCAAATCCATTTGTTCGTGCATGAGCATACAAATGTTTGTATTCACATATCATCTTGTACTGACACTTTCACCATTTCCTTCAGTCAAACAACTTCTGTAAGTACACAGACTCCCCTGCCCATGTGTGCACAAACATTTTTCTGACATACAGTTTGAAAACTCTGTTTTAGGGGGAAATTTTTTTCTTTTCTTTTTTTTTCCAGTCCCTTTTTGTGGCAAATTTTTTCCCAAATTCTCCAGACAGCTTTCCAAAGTATGACATATGTGTCTCAATGTTGTCTATCTATCTGCTCTTTCTTGTAAGCTGTGATTTATTTGTCTTTACTTTTATTTTACTACCTCTGTGTGCAGTTGAAATAGTTTGGCAAAAGGGAAGACTTTCAGAAGTCTCATTGTAATTCCTTTCTTCTGCAATACCCAAAGCAGAACGTGTGTGTTTTATCTCCTCTCACCTTTACCTCACCCTTGTGGCTCCTGTTGGTTATTTGAACTTTAATTTCATGCAGTAATTAATGTGTTGCAACAAATTAATTTTTGGCTTGCTTTCCTCCTTTGTTAATGCAGGAAACTCTTTGTGGTTCAAAGAGGTTATGTGTCTGTCAGATTTCACATAACTCTTTGGAAAGAAGCTCTAAATACTGTAAACAAATCAATCCCTGACCCAAACAAAGTGGAAGGGAATGTAGGTGGTGGTTCTAGTTGCATAGGAATCCCACTCTTTCAAGGAGGTAGACTTTTTTTTTTTTTTTTTGTGATTGACATTCCCAAGATTTGGCTTTTTTCTTTATTTTTGACTTGTGGTATTAGAACCAGAGAGCTTTAACTGAGAGTAAGGGCTGCTCTGCCGTCATCCTCTGTGTCCTGGGAATCATATGCTTCTATAAACTAAAAAAAAAAAGTGTGCTATTTTCCTCCTCTTCCTTGAAGCAGAAGGTGTTTTGATTCTTTTTTCTCCTCCTTAACAACTGGCAGTATATAATCTGCAACAATATCTATCTGTCTAGTGACCAGAGTGAACTTCCTTGTCTCTTAATGGTTTGAAAGCCTGGAGGACTTAGACATGTCAGAAGTCATTAAAATGTAGAAGCTTCATCCACCCACAGTGGTTCCTGTTGATCCTTTTAACTTTCACTACATTGGAGAATCTTGAGTGTTTTCCTTCTCTCTTTAATTAAAGCAGACAGAAGACTTCTCTGTAAGGTTCTGTCTGTTGAATTTCACACATTGCTTTATTTGAGTAAACAGACCCCATAAATATGTATGGTGAAGAAGTCCCAGCACAAATAAATTGTTGCAGCTCTTTTTCAGAAAATATAAATAAAATACAGTGCTTAGTGTGCAGATGTACTGGGGGTGTACTGCAAGGTGGTTTTGGACTTCTGCTCTAAGTCAAATATTGGATAATGGAATGGGCAGAAACTGCCTGGCAGTGCTTACAAGGAGAGGACAGGTACTATTGCCACAGCATTTAGGGCTCTTAGCTTTATCTTTCGTTCTCTCTGGGGTCTCTTGGAACCTACTGAACCAGAGAAGAGCAAATAAGCTTATGTGGAAAACAGCATTTGACTGAAATGTTTAAGGGTATCCGGGAAAGAGTCCTGGGGCTGGAAGGTGTAGAAATCTTTAATACATCCAGATAGGCTCAATCCAAAGACACAAGGAGCTGAAACAAAATGTACCAAAGACATACAAATCTTAAACCTTTGAAAATGGGAAGCACATCCATCTTTTTATCAATGTTTCATTCAAGCAGGAGGTCATCAAAAGCAGAAACAATTAAGATATAGGGAAGCCATCACGGTAGAGCCCTGTGCAGCCAATCTGAGCTGAAAGTGCTCTCTTGTTCAGGAGACAAGGTTACTATGTGCTTTTACTTAAACATATATGCAGGACAGTGCTGGAGAAAACCAGTGAAGATGATGGGGTGCCATTGCCCACCACTTGCATACTATATGGACACACCATAGAATCATAGAATGGTTTAGGTTGGAAGTGACTTCAAAGATCACCCAGTTCCAACCCACTTCCATAGGCAAGGATATCTCCCACTAGAACAGGTCACTCAAGGCCTCATCCAGCCTGGCCTTGAACACCTCCAGGGAGGGAGCAGCCACAACCTCCCCAGTCCAGTGTCTCACCACCCTCACTGTAAAGAACTTCCTCCTAACATCCCATTTAAATCTCCCCTCCACCAGTTTAAACCCATTACCCCTCTTCCTGTCATTACAAGACCTTATGAATAGCCCCTCCTCAGCCCTCCTGTAGGCTCTCTTCAGATACTGGAAGGCTACTCCAAGGTCTCCTCAAAGCCTTCTCCAGGCTGAAAAGCCCCAAATCCTTCAGCCTGTCCTCATAGCAGAGCTGCTCCAGCCCTCTGATTATCTTCATGACCTTCCTCTGGACTCTCTCCAACAGTTCCACCATACAGCACATTTTTCACTACTAAGACTGTAAACAGTCTAAATTTGTACCACAGTTCCTAAAGATGGAGGTACTGCCTTATAAGAATGTGGAAGTGTACTTGCATGGCACAGAGCACTGTGCTGTGGGCGCACCTAGTGCTGGGGCTGCAGCAGTAGCTCCAGGCCCAGGAACATCTGAACTGCACTAGTATGCTTTCCTACATAAGTGGGCTGACCTTGTCCTTCACACAGTAGCACAGCTGGGATAGGATACAGGCACACCCTCACATGGTGCTAAGTGCCCCATAGACGTACCCTACAAAATGTTACTGGTGACCGACTTACTCATTCCCAGAAAATTATCCTCAAAGAAGAACAGGCTATTTCCAAATAGTTACAACACACCAGAGATACAAAGGTACTGTGTGGGAACAGTGGCCGACACCAATGCTGCCCTGCTATGTCATTTGGTTCTTGCATTTCTGCCTGAGCTTTCTCTCAGATTTGTTCCAGCCTGTTGCTGCTATCTCGTTCCCCTTTAATATGCCTTGAGAAAGGCATTTAGCTATCAGTGTTAGGGAACATATTCATATTTTGGCTCTTCTCTCAATCAGGATGTAATTCTAAGTTAAAACATGACGTTTCTCTTAATGTTTTATTTAGCTTCGTTTTACAGCCTTATGAGAAGCTTTTTATTTGATTCCCGTACCCCTGGGAAGTGAGCTGTACTTAAACATAGTGGTTTCTTGCCCACTGCAGACTGCTATTTGAAGTACTCCCCTGGGGTGTGTGCATTTGCAAAAGAATTTATTCCCTCACTTTCCTTCCACACAGTGCAAGACTTCAATCATCTAAAATGAAAGCCTGCATGACTACACCAGAGTACTTCTACATCACCTGCCTGCTACCCTGCTGGTTCACTGCTACCCTTCCTGCACAATTTCCCCTCTACACTCTTGCTATGCCCTGTCTTTGTTCCTCTCATCTCATTCTGACTGTTGAAATGTCTTGGGGTTTGTCATAATGTCAAATATGCATCTTTCCAGAGTACAGCTGGGCTGCCATGGCTGATGCTGTGGCACAAATGTGCATAGTTGATACCTTTGCATCACACAGAAAAATATGTCCACCCATCCCACCCATCCATTTCTTTGAGGGAAATCCATTTCATACCTTATTTCTTTGTCCTAAGGATGTTTAGCTCTAGAGCCAGTAAAGGAATAGACTATTTTTTAAAAATAGTGAGGATTAGTTGCCAGAATTCATAGAATCAACCAGGTTGGAAGACAACTTCAAGTTCATCCAGCCCTATCCAATTAACTAGACCATGGCACCAAGTGCCCCAGCCAGCCTTTTCTTGAACACCTCCTGGGACGGTGACTCCACCACCTCCTTTGGCAGCCCATTCCAATGGCAAATCATAATCCCATCCATACCCTCCCCATAAAAACAGAAGTATTTTGATATTAGAAAACTGAAATGAGCATTTAATCAGAACATCTGTTTTGTTTTCTACCCTTAGAAGCTAATTTTAAGTGGTGTTTAAAAGGAGGAAAGGGAGAACTTAGCAAAAATGTATTCCTAAATCCTAGTTTCCTTTTCATAATCACTCAAAACTTCAATTTTCTACTCCAAAAACTGCAAAGGTACTGTTGATACTTTGTTACAAAATACTGCTTTGAACTTCAAACCTCAGTGGAACAGACAGTAAGCCAAACTGACCTTAGTTGGATGTAGCAGGAAAAAAAAAAAACTTCAGGGTCAAAAATCAGCTACCTGTATTGCAGTGCTGGAGAACCAGAGGAGAAGTCTGCTTCTTATGGCTGTGTTGAGTTCTAATCCTGGAGGCTTGGTGCAGTTGTTTAAGAAAGGTTCAAACAAGAACAGCAGAAGCCAGAGTATGAGCTTTGTAGTAGTGAAATTATCACATTGCTCAGCCTTGGCCGAGGTCAATGGGGGTGAAGCAGAAGTGCTTCTCCTTTTAATTGAAAGCAGCATGGAGGTCTGGTTATGACTGGGTCATCTAGATCATTGTCTATAAAGAAATAGCAAGTGGCTACTTAGAAGGGCAGAGAGAGAAGGAGAGCTCTTAGGGGAAGTCTGGAAATTTCCGAGCTATTTGGGATATGTGTTTAAGAAGACACAGTCCTAAGCTATGACTTCAGAGTCTGCTATTAGGTTGAACGGCCTCAGGGCACAGCCTTTATCCTTTTAGTCAGAACACTAGATAATAAAAATGGAAAACTCTGCTTAGAAAAGATGGCCTTTCTGGTGTGATGTATGGAGGTAGGGGTTAAAGCCAGATTTCGTTGTGCAGTGATGGGTCTGAAAAATATACTTGAGATACTGGAAAGCACTGAGAATTCAGTGAGGTTACAGGAAACAAAAGTCATTTTAAAGTTGCTGAAATAGAAAGTTTCTTTTCTGCTCTTTCTTTTTTAGATTTAGTCCTACAAATTTAGACCTTGCAAATTTTATCTTGTTTTGAAAGTAAAGCCACAGATCTGCATCTAACTTTCAGGTGTTTTTCACCTGCCCTTGTAGCTGTGTTTAATTGCCGCTGCCATTTTTAAAATGGCATTGTATGTTGAAATAGCCCCAGACATCAGCTCCCAGGAGCTTTTATTCATACCCTTGAGGCTTACCCCTCAATTATAAAGCCGGAGGGAAGAAAGCTGGATAGTCCTGGGAGAATGAGATGGCTTCTTCCACACCAAGGGACTTCTGGCTACAGGACTCGATGGAGTCCAGTACAGGGCTTTCCACTTCAATTTCTAGTTGCTGACCTCACATACTCCTCATCCAAAAGTGCCTGAGCTTTTATAAACGAACAGATTTCTATGAAAAAATGTTGTGTTTCTTTTGCATTTGCCTTATGGGACATGCTGTTAAGTCAGTGCTGTAAACATGTGGCTGTGGCCAGCTACAGCAGTGATCCTCAGAGACGTTGCAACAGCTATGTGGGATATCTGGTACTGTGAAATCTGCTGTACAGCCTGCTGATTTCTATGCTTGAGCACCTGAAATTGTTGATCTGTAAAACTGATGGGGAACAGCTGAGCTTCAGAAAAAAAAAAGCTCAGAAGCAAGCCTGGAGTCTGCAAGAGCATGTATTTTGCTTGTTATGGATATACATTTCCTATCCTACCAGCAGTGTTTATGCAAAGCGATGGTTCACAGTAAGACTCTGCCTCCGAAGGCATGACCACTCTGCCCTTGAGTATTTTCTAGGAAAGAAAACCCAAACCCACACACAATGCCCTACAGGGTGATTTCCTCCAGCACACTCTCCAATCTTTTTTGTAGTTGCCTGGCAACTGGGGAATGGAGGAGGAGGAGGAAAGAGGAGGAGGATGCAAGAGCAGGAAGGCACATGAAGCAGCAGCTTATCTCCTGCAAACTGGCCAAATCAGCTCTTGATTGCCTTCAGCTGCTCCATAGCAATAGGTCATCTGCTCTGGCCCTTTTTAGGTGATTGCCTGCTGATGGTAAGGATGATGATCTTGCTTTGGTTTTACATGAGTTTCATCCTGATATTAATCTTTTGGCATTACCAGAACTTTCCTTTGTGAATGGGGATAAGTGAGGTAAGAAACCAGACTGGGTCAGTGCACAGAGCTTACTTGTGATGTCTCAGCTACACAGGGTTATCGAGCAGTGCTTCTGGGCCCAATGGAAGCCAAAGAATTCCACTCGACTGTCCCTTCTGAACATGATATTCAATCACAGATTTTGTACCAGATATTCTCTTTGGATGTCAAAAAAGCAAAACACTCTAGAAAATTGAGAGGTGTTTTTTTTTTCTAATTCAAGAAAGCTAACAAACAAACAAAAGGGCAAAAGTTTCCATCTCCAGTTAAACATGTCCAGTGCAGGATTTGTAGTTTGGATGAAAATAATCTTAGAGGCAACAGGAATGGGAGAGAGAGAAGAAAAAGCTGACTTCTATGAGTTGCAAGTTGCTAACATGAATCTCAGTTTCTGATGTGTGTCTTGGTCAACAGTTATCCATTTTGTCTTTATCTCAATGTCACAGGGATCTCTATACAGTAGAATAATTTACACAGGAAGTATAGAAGAGGAGGCTCCAAGGTGACCTTATTGTGGCCTTCCAGTATCTGAAGGGGGCCTACAAAAAAGCTGGGGGGGACATGACTTTTTAGGCTCTCAGGTAGTGACAGGACTAGGGGGAATGGAGCAAAACTGGAAGCGAGGAGATTCAGACTGGACATGAGGAGGAAGTTCTTCACTATAAGAGTGGTGAGGCCCTGGAATGGGTTGCCCTGGAGGTGTTTAAGGCAAGGCTGGATGAGGCTGTGCGCAGACTGATCTAGGGTAGGGTGTCCCTGCCCATGGCAGGGGGGTTGGAACTAGATGATCCTTGTGATCCCTTCCAACCTTGACTTATTCTATGATTCTATAATGATATTGTTTCTTCTCAATAGCTAATGAATACTTAGTGCCTTTACTTTCTGCCTCAGAAATTAGTTTCCAGTTTTTCATCTTTGAGCCTTCTGTTTCCTGCATCCTAAACAAGTGCCAGAACCTTTGTGATATTGCCTCTGCTGACATGGAATTAGGGCATGTCTCTTGTGTCTAACCTTTAGGAGGGAGAAACTTGTCCCATCAGTACACAAGAATATTGTTTTCACTTGGGAAAATTCCACAGCCTGGGAAAAATATTTTGCAGAATATGGCAGGTTATGTGGCAAAGAAGTGGTGTGTTTGTATTTTTAAAGTTCATTTGGTTGCTATTGAATAGGTTCTTGATCAAAGATCCTCATGAAGAAGCATGATATTTGTCTTTTTTTGTGTTATAATAGCACAGTAGGATAACATATGGCTTCTTAAGACCTCATATTGCTACGATGGCAAGAAGTCACTGCAACCAATAAACTGATTGTAGAGGAATGCCACTGAAGTAAGGAATGCCAGTAGAAAAGTTTTTCTTGATTTTTTCTTGTGGGTTTGGTTTTGTGGGGTTTTTGTTTTTTTTTTTTTCATTGGTTGGTTAGGGTTTTTTTCTAGATTAAGACATGCCTAGAAGGTCTTGACAACTTTATTAAAATAGCAAATCACTATTGCTGAAGAATCATAGAATGCACTGTATTGGAAAGCAGCTTTAAAGGTCATCTAGTCCAACCCCTTATGAATGAAAAAAAAATCTTTTAATTAGGACAATATTTGGGACACTGTTTTCAGTGGACTGATGATATGCTTCCTACAGAGATCATCATAGTGTTGGAGCCGCAGGACAATGTCTGACTAGGCAAAATGCAGCTTGTCCCAAAAGCATCTCCCTTCAAAGAAATAGAATCCCAGGTATTTCTAAGGAGCCTGTTTCTTTCTGTTGTGCACTGCCCTTTCCTTCTTCTCTCTCTCACTCTGTTCTCTTTTCCTCAAATTTATTTCTGTGGAACCTGCCGCTTGAATGCATCTGCTGCCATTATGCCATGCCCAAAGCATATGTGTCAAAATGACAGCTGTCAAAGAGAATGTTGCAATACATTCAGCATGAAGAAATGCTCACATCAGCTTCTCATCTTTGACATGCATTGTGGGCCAAAGTCAAGCCTGCATGGTTTATGTGCAGCTTAACCTACTACAGCTGCTATGATGTCTGTAATAAATGCTTTTCACAAGGATGCAAGGGAAGGCAGGGAGGGGGCATGAAAAGAAATTGCCAGTCTGGTTTGCAGGCAGATAAACAGTTAAAGATTTGTTTGATGTTCAGTCCCAATCAGAGGTTGGATCTTATTGTCAACGTGTAAAAGTGGCACAAGGAAGAAGATCCCATCAGAAAATCAATACCTGCAACTTGAGGTGCTGTAACATTGCCACAATATCCCAAGTAAGGCAGACTGGCAATCAGTCTTGGGACTCAGAGGGTGAACAGGGGGTTAGATAAAGGGGTACATATACCTTGTTTATTAGTGGGTTGTTGGTTTTTTTCTTGATTTCTAGAACTTTTGGATCTCTGTAGTATGTATGCTTTTGTCCTGCCAAGTGTCCTACTTGGAGTTCAACACTCAATACAATTATATATCTCTCCCTAAATACCTCAGTTGCATCTTGTTGTTTGTGCTTTGGTTGTTCCTTTCATCTAGGGATGAAGAGGGAAAGGGAGAAACTTTCACAGTTTACTCCATTTTTCTGTGTGTCTAATTTTCTCTTTGAATATACTCCCATTTATTGTTCCTTTCCTGGCTTATGCCCAGTGAGGCATCATTTCAAAAGAGAAAACCAAAGCTTACTACAGTCGTCTGATCAAAAAGATAATTATGAAGGAGAGATCTTCCATGGAAACTACAAAGCTTTCTGAATTTTTTCCAAATAAATGTTCTTTGTTTTCATGCAGAAATACTTCAGCTATTGCAGCTGAGAAACAAAACACTTCACTGCAAAGTTTCTACTAAAATAGTGACTTTCTTAGAAGGCTTGCAACAGAAAAATACATTCCACTGGAAAAAACAATTACACAAAGAATCAGCTTTTACAGAAAATATTCAACAATCCTAAAAGAACTTCATTCCTGCTAAAGAACTTTGCCTGTAGCCTGTCTTTCATTTGCTCAGCTTGTCAGCTGCTTCTGACACCACCTTGTATTTTGTCTTACCATTTTGTTCTTTTACTTTTTTAACTCGTTTCTTGGTGTTGGCAAAAGACTTTGCTCAGGTTACTTCCATTTTCTTCCTCCCCATCTACTCTGTGAAAGTTGACATTCACTTTAACTGGACCATGGAGCTGCAATCTGCCTTTCTATTCAGTGCTTGTGTACAATGAAGCCGCCTGTCACTTCACCCATCCTGGCTTGTTTGTGTTCATGTACTACTGTTGCCCCTTCTGTGATTGCTCTTTGGACCTCTCAGCTGAGCATCTCTCACCAGAAGTAAATTTCCATTAGTGCTGGGACAGTTAGTTTGTGCCCTTTATAGCCAAAGCTTTGCTCTTGATTATTGAACTCTTTGTTAGGGAGGCTTTGATGTTAGGAATTATCTTGAAAGGGATTTGATAACGAAGGACCATATTCATGATGCTGAGGTCTCTATTGAAGAACTCCCGCCCCTCCTCAGCATCTCCTGAATTTTGAGCAGGTTCTATAGTTGTCATGGCAACAGCCTAATTTGCTCTCTTTTTGTGATTTTATAAAAGCACCATGTAAAAACTCTTCGATAGATGATGCTAAAACATCCTGAGTGTTGATAGTTCCATTGGGCAAAATGCCACATAGTTTAATTTAATTGCTCTGGAGCTATCACCAAGTGCATAATTCAAGGTTTCTTTTCACACTAAAGCTCTTAAAAGTTTGAATGACCACAAGGGAAAGAGGACAAGGAGGAAAACAGCAGCTGCCATTCCTCGAAAGTGAAACATCATCAGGAAAAAGAGAGCAGTCTTTTCTCTTTTTGAGGCAGAAAAAATGTGTAACAAAGATGAAAACATAATTGAGATTTACTTTCTTTCACCTTAGATTACCATGGACTTGGTGGGAAAGGCAAAAGCATCCACCATTCCTGTGCTCTGTCCTGGGGAAGGCAGAATGACTCCATCCTGCACTGGAACTGTGATATCCTAGCAATTTAGGAGGTGGTGGTAGCCATGCGTTGTCCCAGCATCCTGCCAGTCCTTTGCTCTGAAGGTAGTGCCTAAAAAAATACATTATGTTCAAGAAAACTGCTGACCTCTGACGGGTGGTCTGCCTTCGTAGTTATGCTGATGCTTGGGCTTGGCTTCAACCTCTTGTCCTTACTGCTTCTAGAGGCAGAGCTAAGGGCTACCCAGTCAGCCAATCCTGGGAGATGAGCCAAATTGAGAGCTGGTGTAGGAGTTGCTTGAAGGAGTTTGGGCTCTAGTGCAAATTTGAACCTTACATTAATATGATAGTAGGTATATAGACTCTGCTGAGTAAATATTAGCATGGGAAACAGAGTGCAAAGGGTTTTCTTGGGCTCTAAGACACACAGGCTCCTCTAAGAGAAGAAGAAAGGCTTCTTTGTCCTGCCTGTTTATTTTTGGGTTACTGTGGAATGATGTGGCTGTTTGTAAATACTGTGCAGTGTGAACTTGGATTAACAATAGCTTTTGGTGTTGCTGTGACTTAAAGCCCTGTTGGCTGCTTGGCCTGATATGGGGATGGGAGGGTTTTTCCTGACTGAGCTACTCCACTTCCAGCACTGGAACTCTTCAGGCCAATGGGGTAGTTTAAGGCTTGGTTTAGACGGTACCAACCCTATTAAAAGAAGCTGCAGTGCTCTGTAATTCTTCAGACAAAGCATTATCTGAGGAAAAAGAGTGGTGTTCATTTTGGGACTTCTTGGGGAATATAGCTGTAGTTAGTTGTCACTGCAAATTTCTGATCAGGAGGTAAAGAAAGAGGAAAAAAAAAAACCACAACAAAAACATCAACAAGAAAATCCAAACTATAGAAAAGGTTAAAAGCAAATCAGAACAGCTTAGTCATTTGGTTTAGGGGGAATCTGCCACTTTGATGTGATATTTTGATGTGGGGATTCAAACTCCCACAGCAGGCATGTGAAATCACAGTCCCCAGGCAGAGCCTTTCTCTTTCTGGAACGATGTACTTGCATCCTTTGAGAGTTTGAACTGAGGAGATGACAGTGCAGTTGCTTGAACAGAAGATACCATGATACAAGGCAGACTCTTCCATTTGCTTATGATCTGTTTGCCTAGTCACTCCCTTCTGCAGAGCTGCTTTATTCTTTTCTCCTGGCTTGCATTCAGCAAGGATACAAAGTGATGTGCTGTAGCATCGCTTTGCCTGGACAGGAATCTTTTAATCCACTGACATTATGATGACCAGAGAAATACAACAGAAAGGGAAAGCTGTGGCTTTAGTGGGAGGAGAACAAGAGGGATGGAATGGAAAATACAAGTGGGTAATATAAGGTCTTCTTTTTAGGAGAGTGACAGGTTCTGGTTCCTTTACCCACCTCTCTTTGATAAAAGCCCTCTCTTTGATAAAAGCCTGCCAGTGTGGGTAAAGCCTGTGACACCAGAGCCTGCACACCCTTGTTGTTTTACTAAATTATTCATCCTGTTCCTGTGATAATATAGTTATAAGGAGGAGCCTAATTGAATTTACTGTCTGGCTTTGGCCAATAGGGCGATAAGGATCCAGCAGAATGGGATGACGGTGAATCCTGCTAGTGTGCTGTGAATGTGAAGCAGGAGGCACTGGCAGTTTGTGTGCAGGAGGGAAAGCAAATCGGCCCCCAGATTAGCAGACTAAGGAAAGGTAAGGGAATGAGGGGGGGATCAGGATTTGCCAGAATCGTGTGCTGACCCTAAACTGCAAGGATGTTTTTGGTAATAGCAAAGCACTCTGCAGGCAATGTTTTCCTGCAGGGTTTGGAGGGAACAGGAATGCGTGTGGTGGCACTTGCTCGGTGCATGTAGCCTGTGCCTTTGTCTTTATGTACGCTGCAGAGGTTTATACCGTTGCATGTTCATTGTGCATGTCTGCATGGAGACGCCTGTGTTTTGTGTGGATAGAGCTGCAATGTATGAAGGCATTGTAAATTTAATGAGAGGAGTCAAAAGGGAGAAATTACCTCATGGGCAGTGTGGAAGAAAGCAGTAACGCTTTCTGGTTTGATTGAAAATGGAAGTGCTGAGGCTCTCAGTGAGCTGTTTGCAAACAAAAAGGAGTAAGTGTGTGTGTATCTGTCTGTGTATGTATCAGATCTGCAGTGAGATGTGAAAATGGGAAAGAGGAGGTCAGACGAGCATTAGTCATGGCAGGTGGAGATAAATTGCAAGCAATCTGTGTAATAAGATCCTCTAACATGGAGAGTGCAAGTGAGTAGGAAAGTGGATTAATCCTATCTGCTGAGCCAGATACACCTGGAAAGCAGACATGGGGGAATCAGGACCGATTTTCTGACTGCTTAGAAAAACTGATGATCAAACTGTCCTGTTTGCTTGCTGCTAGAGTGATTACCTGCTGAGCTTCTTCCACGGATTTGCTCTCTCCCTTGCAATGATGGGTAGAAAGGGTGAGCATCTCCAAGGATCAGGTTAAAGCCCACAAATGAATGTTATCTGTAAGAGCAAGGAGCACATCAAGCAAATTAGCCTCTGCTTTTCCTTTTGTTTCATTGCCTTTGCTCTGATAACAAATGACTACTAAACAGACAGGACAGGTGGGGGAAGATGAATTACAAATGTGACAAGTGGCATTAAGCCAAGCAGACAGGGAACATCGTTTGCAGTGTGATGCTACAATCACGCTTCTGCAGTTTACATCTTCACATGCCTTTAAGACAAGGCTGTCCTGAGCTGGGAAACCTTAGCTTGGTCACTAACCAAAGTGACAATCCCTGCTTGCTGTAAGGCATTAACAGATTTAGTTGCTTCTCACGTGTTTTCACCACCTCATTCTTTTTAAGCCAGGATCCAGAGGAAATATCATTGTTGAGACAATGATGTTGCTCACCTGTGGATATCTCATCTCAGTTGGAAACTAACTCATGATGACTGTGGAGGGAGGAATAGTCAGAGGCTTCCTCTCACAAAAGCAGTAAGGCAGAAAGCTCCACAGGGAGAAGCAACAAAATGGCTTGTCTTTGGATTAACCAAACCTGTTTGCCTAAGTAAGTTCTCCTTCCTCACTAACACTAAATTCCTTATATCAGGGGTCAGCAGTCTCCTACCCAAGCTCCTTTCTTCTCTGTTGTTTTCTCATGGGACCTCAAGATGGGGAAATACAAGTGTGACAGATAGTCCCATTAGGAACCATCTCTATGCTCATATCTGCCTTCTAGCTCTCCTAAAGTCTCTGAGATGTGCTGCTGAGAGTAGTGGGCTTGGTCTGACCCCTTGTCTCATAGCTTGTGCACGTATCTCAAGCCAGACTGAAGAGGCACTTGCAGAGGTACAAAAAATCTCCACCTTACAGAGAATATTCATATTTGGTGATGGAAAATCCGAAGAGAACGTGTTCCAAATTCCCACAGGATAGGGACACACTCTCCTCATCTGGCCTGGAATAGCTCACTGAGAAACAAATCTAACACAGGGTATATGCTGTATACTATTGGGTTTTTTTCTCTTGATCTTTCAAGCCTTTCCTTCAGTTCCTCTTGAGCAAGAAAAAAATGTGGTGACAATTGAGTTTGTGTCCAAATTTCAAAGCACTCAAAGAAAGAAAGTGAGCTCAGAAATTAATTAAAACAAGCCTGGTCATCTGAAAATAAACTCCTCAGTATAAAAAACTTCTCTCCCATTACCTCTACCTCAGCAACAGAGGGATAATTAAGTAATGTCTTATTCACATACTGCAAAAGGCTGCGGAGCAGAAACCTCTCTTTTCTAAAAAGAGGGCAGATACTTAGGGCACCTGGAAAAGTTCATCTCTCTGCAAATCACAGGGGGCTGTTAGCAGTTACCTGTTCCAGAATACACATCTTCCTTTGGAGCAGCAGAGAAGAGATGAAGCATCCCTCTGATGCTGCCATGATGGTAGCCTGGCCTTCGCTTGCAGCGTTTATTGCTGGTTGGGTGACTAAATTGTTTGCTTCTGCCCTCGGAGTCAGCAGTGAGGCTCACAAGTGGGCAAAACGCCAGCGTATTCCCAGGGAAGCTTACGTCATTGCTAATTCACTGGTGCCAGAGACTGTGCTGGAAACCTGAGGTTACTTTTGCCATTAATTGCCCAGATGATTAATTCATACAATGATATCATTTTCCTGGATGGAGGTTAGGAGGTTATGTACACTAATAACGAGAGGCGTGATGGGATGCAAAACGTGTGCTCGCTATTTATGTTAAGGCTAATTGCAACAAACTAGCCCTCTGTGTCCTCCACATCACGCTTTCCTCAACCATTTTTCAACGGCTCTCTCCCCTTTTATTTTTTTCTGGGAGGTGTGAGGGGCATGTGACATGTGAGCAAGTGCTCTTAACAGGATCTGTAGGATTGCAAATTCTACCCTGGAACACTGAAACACAGTGTCCTTAGCTTTGACAGCTTCTCTATAATAAGGATTGTTGCTTTAGTTTTAGTATTTAAATCAAGATTTTCCCACCTTATAAATCTCATTCCACCTTCCCAAGATTCCCTGCATTTATGTCAATTGAAGAGCACATTCCAGCAAGGAAGGAAGGAAGGAAGGAGAGAGAGGAGAGGAGAGGAGAGGATAGGAAAAATCAGGTTTGGTTCTTATTGCTCAGTGACTGGTGTATTGTATTGTGGATATCCCCTTGAGAGGATGCTGATCAGATTGTAGGGGTGTAGGATCACTTTTTGGTCAGTCTGGAAATTCTGCAGATGTCAAAGTTTTGCAGTAAACACTCTAGGATTTTTTTTTTTTTTTTTAGCTAAAAATCCTTTCCTCACTACTTTAATAGCTAAGCAAACAAGCCCAGAATTCCCAAATGGGCATAACAAATTGCTGCCCTGGCCTGGAGACAATTAATAGCTGATAATGGTGAAGCAACTTGATCTGTTAATCTACTGATAGGTGACACTGCTAATTTGAAATGTCAAACAAAACACCCGGGGCATTTTCTTTCAAATAATGTCACTGTTCTGCCTCATGTGTCTGTCCCCCTCACTCACTCCAGTGTTTCTCTTCTCCCCTCAGGCCTTTGTGTTTTCAGTTGGCTTGAGTCCCCAGAGGTGTACAAAAGTCCTGGATCATACATTTTGAAACAGAGTTGGTAAGACCAAATGAAAGCTTTCCAGTGTCTTGATACGCTGTTATTTGTGAGGTAAACAGGTTTCTGTTTAAGCACCGAGGAAGCCATGCTACCTCTCCATTCTGGATAGGTTTTCACTTCTTCCCGTACTTCATGGTTCCTCATGGTGTTTTCCTGCCTCATGTAGAGACTAGAAAATGTCAAAGAATTTTTCTTGAGTGCTGCCAAACAACAGAGATCAGATGAGCAATTGTAGCAGATCTGTTAGCAGTTCATTAGTGTAGTCTCATATATATCTATAATATGGTTATTGAGGATAATTAAGTGATTATGCAGAACTAACGATGTCTGTATTAATGACTGTCAGGTTCCAGACACTCATCTGTTGTCTATTTAATGAGATATCATCCAGCTGTGTCTGGGCAGATCAAACACTAAAGACAGGGTACAGTATGGTTTTGCTGTCATTAGCAGGCTACATTGACCAAAGGAAAGATGGCCCAGGGCATGTGCTTGTAATTTAGGCCCTGCCTTTAAAAAGGAGGATGTGACCTTTGGAGTGAAAATAACCTTTTGTGCCAGTAACAGCACTCCATTGGCGAGGCACTGGAACAGGTTGCCCAGGGAGGTTGGCGAGGCACTGAAACAGGTTGCCCATGGAGGTTGTGGCTGCTCCCTCCCTGGATGTGTTCAAGGCCAGGCTTGATGAGGTCTTGAGCAACCTGATCTAGTGGGAGGTGTCCCTGCCTATGGTAGGGGGTTAGAACTGGATGATCTTTAAGGTCTCTTCCAACCTAAACCATTCTATGATTCTATGATTGATGAATTCTGCACTGCCACCAGAGTGACACAAAGGAGAAAAGGATCACCTGCTTCCCAGGAGGGCTGGTGGTGAGCTGTCAATGAGGTGAAACTAAGTCAGTTGGGTGAAGCAGGAAAGGTTCTATTTTCAGGCTTTCTGAAATTGG
Source organism: Psilopogon haemacephalus (assembly GCA_013396835.1). Lineage (NCBI taxonomy): Eukaryota > Metazoa > Chordata > Aves > Piciformes > Megalaimidae > Psilopogon > Psilopogon haemacephalus. Next base: position 453,638 of record VWZI01014487.1, read on the forward strand.
GAGAATTGCCTTCAAACCACTTCTGAGAGAGTAAATGTAGACGTTTTTAAAGGTGCATTACATTTTATTGTGAGCTCTCAGACTCAGATATGAACAAGACAGGCAACTGCTGTGCTGTACAATACACCAGCCTGGAGAACATCACCAGCAGTATCTGTCTATGGGTTAGAAAAAGAAGCCAGAGTTCAATTAAAGGGAGAGGAAAATGAAAGGACTGAAAATACAGGTGAAGTGCTCTAGGAAGTGGGGTATAGGAACAAAGTGTGCCTTTTTTTGGAAGAAAGAAATTTCATTGTTGCCAGACATAGTGGAGTTGGCTGGGTTTTTTCCCTGCTCTCAGCACAAACCAGAGCCAGCACTTCTTTCCTGTAGACTTCCAACTAGAAAGCATGGAAAAGCATTGGCTTCCTTATTTTTCCTCATACACATGACCAACCATATACATACTAACTCCTTTTAAAATATGGCTACTAGCATCTTCAGACATATCTTCATGGTTTGAAATAGCTGTTCAGCTCCCTTGAGTGTAAAAAAAAATCTTACCTCAAGCACTGCATTTTAATTTATGTTTTAATTTTACATGTAGCTGGCAACAGTGCAAACAGAAGGAAATAGTTTTCTTTTTAACTTGCTGGTTCTAGTCCGTTAAAACCAAAAGGCTATTTAAGAAAGGTTACTAACAGGCCACTTTTTTGTAAAAGTGGTAGTTAACCATTCACATGAATCAAAGAATTAACCAGGTTGGAAAAGACCTCTAAGATCATCGAGTCCAACCTATAACCTAACCCTTCTAATTAACTAAACCATGGCACTAAGTGCCTCATCCAGCCTCCTCTTAAACACCTCCAGGGATGGGGACTCCACCACCTCCCCAGGCAGCGCATTCCAGTGCCAATCACTCTTTCTGTGAAGAACTTCTTCCTAGTATCCAGCCTAAATCTGCCCTGGCACAATTTGAGACTGTCCCCTCTTGTTCTCTCACTAGGTGCTTGGGAGAAGAGAACAACCCCTGCCTAGCTACAACCTCTTTTCAGGTAGTTGTAAAGAGCAGTAAGGTCTCCTCTGAGCCTTCTCTTCTCCAGGCTGAATCTATAACTTGCTGGGCTTAGAGTAAGGCTGAACAGCCCTGTAGAATCTTGCAGGCAGGAACATCTCAAAACTTTTTTGGCTGCAGAAACACTTTTACTTGACTTAGCAGAACAAGCTGATAAACTCTAGGGGAAGATGTTAAAAAATAGAGATCCTTCTTGGAGAAAGAGATCGAGAATATCAGGAGTTTCCTCTTTCAACTTAACAGCACAGCACAGTTGTTTATAGCCACTGCTGTAGTGCAGTGGACAGGGGAAAAAAAAAAAAAAAAAAAAAAAAAAAGGGAGAATTATCAAATGGTTCCAGAGGTGATGGACTGGATGTTCCTCTCCCTGACTCACCACATGCATCTCTGACACACTGTAACCAGCAGCAGCAGCTGCCAGGGAAACCTGCTCAGCATCCCTCTGTTCTCTGAACTGAGACTGGCAAAACCAAATGATGTGATGGGTTAGGCAGTTTGGGTTTGGGGTTTTTTTGGGTTTTTTTTAGCTGAAAAGTTTTCAGGTTTGCTGCTTAAAGACAAGATTCAGTTTTGGTGGTCTCTTTTGGTTGCTAAAGCATTAATGTGCTTTGGTAAGAGGGTTTGAGTGAAATGCTGCACTCCCTCCAGCAGCTGAAGGCTGCTGCATTTAGCTTGATGCATCTATCTAAAATAGGTCTGTGTGTATTTAGTTAATCTTGTGGGCAGGCTTTCCTACTTCAGCAGCCTTGTGAAGTTTCTTTTAACAGAAGAGAGAGGAGTAGGCAAGGTAGGGGAGTGGGGTACTCTTTTATAATAAAACTCAAAGAGGCTGGCAGGAATTAACATGAAGGTTACCTTGGTTTACTCTGGGCAACCTTAATAATTCAACACAGCCTTTCAGTCAGGACTTCCCCTGCTGTTCCCCACTGGGGCAGATTCATGTATGGGAGTTTCTTCAGACCATTCAATGTGCCAGGTCCTAAGAAACAAGAGGCATAAGAGAGGGTGGCACCTGTCTAGAGCTAGAGCTGACAATCCCTATCACTGTACAGGAAGGTTTTTCCCAGGAAGATTCTTTGACGTCTCCTACTCAGTCACAGTCCTCTGGCTTTACCTGTTATGCTTCTGTCTTGAAGTGCCACCTCTTTTGCTGAGACCCACAGACTGCATAGCTAAAAGTGACCTACAGAAAGAGCAGGACAGTGCCTTCAGTTACCCAAGGCAGTTGCAGATCTTCTGAAGTCACTGGCTGGCACTTCCCACATGTGAGATCATCTGCTTTTCACTGCAGTCAGAAAGAGAGCAGGATCAGGTCCAAACCTCAAACTTATTTTATTTTAGTGAGAATCCCATTGAAATTTACAAGAATTTTCCTTAAGCTGGTAGGGAAGGCTCTGACAGCTTTCTGAGAAGCTTGTCTGTTAAATAAGTAGCATCATGAGGTTTTCTGTATCTGTTCTGCTAACTTGCACACAATATTGGAGTCTAGTAAATGTTCCAGTGGAAGCAATGCAGCAGTCAGGGGAAGATTATAAGACACAAGCTCCAGCACTGCTGCAGCATTTCTTCTTTTGGACAGTAAAAAAAAAAAAAATGTGGCCAGCTTTGATTGCCTGGAATAAATAATAACAGTAACCTGCTGTTAACTTGTGACATCCAAACCTCACAATGCTCCTTTGGCCCCACTGTTAGAAAGTAGTCAGCAAGCAACATTTCAGAGCAGCATCTCTCCACTGAAAAACCACAGCTAATTGGCTGTGAGACAGGCTCAGGAAATGCCACCTTTTGGACAAGAAAGCCTATAGACCAATGGGATATTTAATACAACCTTTATGTCTTGCTGCATTATTTGTTTTGCTGGTTTGGTGCAAAAAAAAATGCTTTGAGGTGGCAAAATTTCCTTAAAATGAGCAGTCTGGTTTTCAAATTACTCTTGCAAATATAAAGGTTTTCAGCCACACTTTCTTAACATGGGTCTGTATGTCTCTGTATGTCACTGCACTATAATTCCTCCCATACAGTCACTGCAACTTCTCCCACAAGGCTGAAAAGTATTCAGAAGAGCCTACATCTTCAGCTCTGCCTCTGTCAGTCTGCTTTTCTCTCTGTCTGGTTGTTAGATGGCTCTGATCTGATGAGGACTTCAAGGTAGTTCTGAGGTAGCAGTCCCCTGGGTTTGAGATCAGAAAGGACACCAACAGGGTTTAATTTCTAGTGAGGCATACATAACTGCAGCTTTCTCTAGAGCTTTCTACACCTTGGACTAATAGCTGGTTACCTTCACATGATGATTTAAGAACAGTATATTTTCTCATAGCAGAGAAGACAGAGAAGAATGAATAGAAACTGTAATTGTCTGAACTCCTAAGTGCATATTTTTTCTGTTTAGTGGTAGAGCATCAAGGTCTATAGGAAGTAAGAAAAAAAAATTAACAAGGGCATAGCACATGCCTGTTTCATGGGCAGAGCTAGCAGCTGGACAGGGGAAGTAGTATAATCATCTGCTATACTTTTTTGTGAGCCTCTTTAGAGAACTTCTTAAAACCAAACTACAGCTATGGTGTCCGTTTTACCTAACAGTACATACTGTGCTTCCTCTTGGCAAAACTCAGGTTTCTTTGCTAAGTCAGAGCAGTTGTTATACTTACTAGCTGGCAATACTCAATTACTAGCTAGGTTTTCCACCACAGTTTCTCTAGCCAGAAGGTTCCTGCTGCTGCTTCTTCATTAGTATTAAAGAACATCAGGCTGGTGCTGTGATTGCATTGAGATGCCAGCAAAGACCATCAGTTTGATCAAAGTCTGCAGCCTTGCTGCTGCTTGCTAGCAAAGAAAACTTGTGGGACCATGCCTGGCAGCTTCTTCAAGGGTCAGGCTCTACCATGGGGCTAAGTTAAAAACAGGCAGAAGGGGGCCAGGGGCAAGGCTTTATCTCCTGCGTCACTTGTCAATGTTTCTTTTTCTACCTTCAGTGTAGCACAAACTGAAAAATCAGTTGCAGAAGATGCACTAGCAGCAGCTGCTGCTCAAGATCTAGCTGCCCAGGAGACAGTTGTTACTTTATATCTGAGCTCTTCTGAGGTGTTTAAGCAAACATCTTTGCGTTGGGCTATTGTACGGTCACGCAGCCCCTGCTGAAGTTAGAGGATCACAGCTGGGCTAAACACTGTTTTCTTCACTCTGGCTCTCAGGGGAGCTCCTACTTCCCTTTTGCTGCAATGGTGATAACTCAGGTGCAGGGCTGGTTTGGACCACACCATTCAGTATTTACAAACTAGCCTTGGAGTTTTTTCAATCAGAAATTATGGACTCATAGCAGTTGTTGGGAGAAATCCCACAAGCTTCACTACGTGGGAGGCTAAGCTCAATGATCTTAGTCTTCAAATCTGTTTGGTTTTTCACAAGCACTCTGCAGTGCTTTAGTAGTAATTGAAGAGATCCGGAGCAATTATCCTCTTTCAGGAATGAGATACTAATGATGGGGAAATGAAGCAAGAAGAGAGCAAGTGATTAAGTTGATAATAGTGAAGGACTTCTATCAATTTGTCATCACTCAGTGTACATGACTGTTAGTACTCACAATATGATCTTCTCTTGCCCTGCCTTTATGTGTGGAATTCAATATGAAGTGATTTAAAGAGGGTTCTTAGGACAATAGGTGTGGATGTGCAAGGTCTACCACCAATATGTGAAGGTGATCCACTACTTTGGTGGAGTTGAGTGATGATACTAGATTTTGATGACTCCACCACTCATTGGGTCATGTTTGGATGTGTTTGCATTGGAGTAGACAGGACACAGGACAGATCCTTCTGTTTAACCTGGCTTATTTATAAAAGATCATCAGTGTGCTACTTTCTTACACAATTAATATCTTCTGGGTATCCACAGCAGTTTTTGCAGTGATCAGCTCTGAACTGGACTCTGGTAATATCAGCAATTCTTATTTGAGCTGAGAACTCTGCTTATTCTCCCATGTTAAAAAGTAATACAGTTTTCAGGTAGAATTAATTTTAAACAACTACTATACTTACCTTGTATCTTGCAGAACACCTCTGCAATCTGTATTTATATCACTGCACATCTCAGTCTATCTCAAACTTGACTCAATTTAGCCTTTTCAAGCTTTTTTTTTTTTTTTTTTTTTTAAAATTAGTTTTACTACTTGTCACTTGCTTGCTTTGCTGTGTTNGGTTACCTTTTGCAACCTTGAAACAGAGAATAATGTTTTCTGGTTTTCAGTGCACTGACTGCCAGTCTGCAATGTGCAGGAAGATCAGCTCTGCACTTAGCTCAAGCCCATGAAAAATACTGAATACAAAAATGCAAGCACAAGCAGAATTTGTCTAGTTGCCATAACAGGAGGACACCAGGCTCCATGAACATACAGCCTTGTGCAAAGTTGCAGGGACCACACATGCTTCCTCAAAAGGGATACATTACACTGTGGCTGAATTAAAATGCAGTAGAAAGAAAATGGCATGGGGATGAGGAAAACTTACGTGATCATAATCAAGAGCCCCATTAGCACTGGGCAGGCTGCTGCACTTCCCTCTGAGAACCTGTGAGTTGCCAGTCCCTTAGGCATCTTCTACTGGATGAGCTCTAATGCGTATTGGCAGGCCCTACATATTAAATACATCCATCTTTTTGATTTTATTCAGATCAGCACTCTTCAAAGCAATGCATCCCTCAGCTGAAGGAAATCCCTGCTCTATTAATGGCATATCTGGTGCCACTTTCACTCTTATCACCACAACATCAGGACCTGTACAGTTCCTGCAAGAAACTTAGAGCACGTCTCACAAACGCATAACATGAACTGCATCAGATCCAAGACTAGGAAGGAGATGGACAGAGGCTTGCAATTTCATCCGTTTAATATGCAGAGCATTTATCTCTACAAATTGTCCAGCTTGTACTGCTGTCTCCTGCTTTTCTTTAGTATAATCAGGAGGAGCCACTTTGGCATGTGTGTATTACTGTTAATGGAAGCATTAGTGTCACTATTGCTTGGGGTGAGGATGACCACAACACTCTAGGGAAATGAGAAACTGAGACACTATGCCAGCTCAATTGACTTTCAGATGAAGATGACTCTACAGTATTCAAGGATTAGCACAGGATTTTTTTTTTTCCATACTGTCTACTGTAGTTGAGCTGGGCCTGGCTTTGCTGATAAGCAAGTATTGATATTAAACAGGGATGAGCCACAAAAGGTGTCCTGAAGCTCATTGACAAGGGGATATTACCAATGAGCCAATGCTGTGGCTGTTAGGTGCCAACAAGACTTCAACAGTGGGAATAAAATGATGAAATAATGTGTTGTTTCCAAGAAGCATAATTGGTTCTTGGGGGTATTAAAGCCATACAGTATTATCATAATATTCAGATTTATTTTTCAGTTTAAAAAAAAAAAAAATTGCTATTGTTCATGGCTTTAGACACCTTCCTTTGCAATCCACTTGAAGGCCTGATGATCTTGCAACAATGTTTTGTCATTTTAGAGTCTTTTTTTTTTAACCCCACTTATTCTTTCCCTTGCCTGCCATTGTGAAGTAATATGCAAGAGGAAACAGAGTGACTTATTTTCTATGCAGGGTGTAGCTCCTGGGAAATTGTCCTATTTACAGTCAATTTGGCATGTGCACACCCATTATCTTCAGGACCAGATAAGGCAAACCTCCCATGGTGAAACTGGTATATTGAAAGAATTGACAGCTTTGCAAAATAAAATTTTAAAAAAGGTAAGATCTGTGAAGCCTAGACTTTTCAGTTAAATAGCCACCCAAGAAATCAGAGAGGATTTTTTAAGGTCTCCAAGAATCAGGCAATGAGACAAGAGAATTGTTGCACCTCTACATGCACCAGTGGCTTAATGAAGCACATGGAACATTGTAAGATGATTCATTTCTGCCAAAGAGACCTTCTGGCACCTCTGATGATATCTCTAAACAGAGAGATTGGATGTACAAGGCACCGACTTGCAAATATCCTTAAAGAGCACATTTCTAAAGAAAGTGTGTGCTGCTGTGAAAGGTCATAAAGAATTTAGGAAGCAAGTGAAACTCTGGGGAGCAGCTGTCTAACAACAGGGAACTCATACTCTGGGTAGCATTACTGTGCTAACGGCATGCTGTCTCTCCTCCCCTGCCCTGCCACCCCATCCAGCTTCAGAGTCCTGACTTCTTGTAACCACCTCAAAGAAACAGCATGGCTCTGCCAGTGTCAGTCATAGCAGAAACACGATTTCCAGAAGTGTCTCTGGCACCCATATATACACAATCTGCTCTGATTTTAGGTGGGATTTGTGCTGTAGTTTCACATTCTTTGGAGAATTTCCACCAAAGTCAACAATACAGCTGTATTGCATTGCTGATGCTTGAGAAAGCTCTCTGCAAAGGGCACACCAGCATGGAAACTCTCTGCTTTCCACTGTTACTCAGTTTTTCCAGCCCTCACAGTTTTTGTATATGCTTCATGTACAAAAAATGTAAGGAGGGGTTTGTGGGGTATCCTTTTATTGTTTTGGCTTTTATCCCACCCCTGTCCTTTTAGTTCCTGATTTATGTAATGTCAGCTTGCATTGAAAAATACCAAGAAATATTTGACCATGTGAGCCTCTTGAATCCAAAACTGTGGTAAGTGAGATAAAAACCCAGCACAAGTTCTAATTAATTTCAGAAGTGTGGTAAGTGAGATAAAAACCCAACAAAAGTTCCAATTACATTCGGAACCAATTGTTTTGTTCTGCTTTCAATTCTTATCCTATGCCAAGCTTGTGATTTTTGAAGTCATTCAGGGTGAAATACTGAAAGCCTGGCAATAATAATAAAAAAAATCTCTTGCTTTCCTCTTGTTTAAAATTACATGTAGAAAGGCATCTAGCTGAATTTGGAGCTTCCTAACATGGCTGTCCCTCTAAAAATGTCACCTCCCACAGTGTGTCAGTATGCCTAAAGGCAGAAAGAGACACACAAGAATATCTTAAAATGCCAGTGTATGCTAATGGCCGTCCACAAAATGAATGTGAGGAGCAGGTGAGGAGCATCCCCTCATATTTCCATCCATCACAGGGCAGAAGCAGGTGGTCAGCTCTCTTGTGGCAAGGTGGGAGTTTAATATCTACTATTGACACCCATGTTGCCTTTCCAACCTGTCACCCCCAGCATTGCTCCATTGAGGCTGTCAGGAGCAGGAACCAAATGCAGACTGGCATGATAGTGTCAGTTCATTACCTGATGGCATAGATAGCAAGCTAAGTGGAAACCTAAGCACAGTTAACACATATCAGCAACTTAGTTTGGTTTGTTCTGGATGCTGCCTCACACTAGAAAGCAATCCAACAAGAATGTTTTGTTCTTGTTTTCTTACACATCAAGAGATTTTCCGAGACAACTTGCATCTCGGCAAATTACATCCTTGAGAAAAAACAGGTAGGTGCCTGGCTGCTGTCAACATGCTGAGGGCGCAGATTGCTTACCCTCCCTTGCTCTTCCAAAAATATCAGCCAGGAAGTTTAACTGCATGTTAGTATGCGGCTGAGAGTGCCAGACTCTTTGTTGTTTCCAAGGTCAGCTCTAACTGACCTGGCTCTTGCTTCATCTAGTTGCTCACATTGTTTCCTTTTGATTCCCTGACTGTGCTCTCATTGCTGGGATTTCCGAGTGCTCCAGCGTTGTTCTTTCGTTGAACCGATTCCTGCTTACTTCCTCCCTTCCTGCTTCTGCCTTCTCCTCTCTCCCTCCTGGCTGCTCCCTGTCCTCAGGACTCATTACTCTGTGCCTATTATTTCTTAATCATGAAATACAGCCCAGACCCCCAATCTGCAGCTCTACATCCCAGATGCTCACTGTGTGTTTTCCCAGATATCTTTCAGGAGCAGCTGTTTCACACAGTAGCAGATTACTCCTGTGTGGTGGGGAGACAGCTGCTAAATTGCAGCTTGAGGGACAACTGGAGATGCTACCTGACCTGGAAGCAGCCTGTGGGTTGTATTTCAGCTGTGCAGGGGGCATACAAGCCTGCTTATGGACAGATTTGTGCCTAGCACAGCATTAGGTAGATGACTCGTCTTTATGAGCCATAGGAAGACACTGTTGTGCACAGAGGCAAGGTGCAGCTTGACAGTGTAGAGCCAGCAGGTCTCCTACCTGTAGCTCTAGAGTGACAAAATATCACTTAGCAGAGTTGTCTTTTTCCAAAAGATGTGTCGGCTCCTGGATTTGTTGACGTTACAGCCCTGCTTGTCTGCTAGGGTAGGATCTGTACGTACATTGGGTGAATGTCACACGGCGTGAGAGCTCTGTGCTGTGAGAACTACACAGAGCTGTATTTGGCTTGACCTATAGAGCCTCAAGGATGTTCATGGGGAGTTTTGAGCAGTAGCAAAGTAAACTCTGAACTTCCTCAACCTGTGTCTGTATGAGAATGCATACTGCTGAAAGTTATATAACTGCATGTGTGTATGATGCAGGAGTAGACTATGAGGTTTTGCAGTAAACAGAATCTGCTGGCAGTTTACACTGCCGTCATAGCAGAGAAGCTATCTGTGGGGGCACTAATGGCAAAGCAATCAATAACATTGTTTCTAACAAAAAAAAAAAAAAAGATAAAGTCTATTTTAGCTCATTAGAAAAATGTAGGTGATGAGAAGAGGACAGTCTACACCATCGCTTTCAAAGTGCCAGCATCAAAGTTCCTAGTTTGCATCTTCCATCTCAGAGCAGAGCCAGGTGTTACTCTCTGCTGAAGATGTGTCATCCTCTTTGAATTTAGCCTCCACATGCTTTGCTGGAGGGAGATTTCCCTGTGACATCAGTTGCTTAGGTTTTCTCTCCCTCCTTCCCAAGCCAACGGCACACAGCCCAGTCTTTGCAGCAGGCAGAGGCAGTGCCAACCAGCAGAGGGAAAGGCCAGCCTCAGTGCTGCATCCCAAATTCCCTCAACTAGAGAGTTTTGCCAGCTCCCAGAGTCCTCTGGGCAACATTTTCCACTACCAAATCCCTGGTGGAAAAAATGATGGATCCCTGTAAGTACTGCTGTTTAAAAGTGGACATGGCAAGTGGACGTGGCCTTGCAATAAGTACAATAAATTGTTAGCTGCAAACAGTACCTTGAAGGGCACAATTTGGAAAGGGCTGCTGCAGAGGAAACCTGCCTGCTTTCTAAAGGCACCATGGGATAGTCTGCCCCTTCCCAGCTGGGGGACATCCATAATTTTTTTCCACATTTCAGGGCAGAGCAGAGACATTTGCTCATTGTTTTACTTTGCAAGTAGCTCATTTGAGGAGTAAAAAGCTCACAGAAGGGAAAGAAGTTCTGCAAGCACCTGGTAGTGGAGGAGAAACACTTTCGAGAAAGCATGTAGATCCTGGTAGGTATTATTCCAAAGAGTCTGGATTATGAAGAGCCATGTCCAGGCTGTATAGCTGGGGTCAGGTTCCCTCCCGTGGCTGACAGTTGCCACAGCAGGAAGCAGCAGCTCTGCAATGCTCTGCAAAACTTTCAAGGAGCAGACGTCTCAAGCTAAAACAGTTTCTTTCAAGAATGGTATCAAAAGTATGTTCCAGCTTTTGCCAGTTAATGCCAAGGTCCTCCAAGAGAGCATGGTGATTGCTGCACACAGTAAAAGGATAGTCAGTTGGAACCCTTCTGATAGTAGACAGATTTCTGTAATGCTTCCCTTTACTAGGACTGGACCTGTTCCTGAGTGTCATTGAAGCAAGGACTTGTCTTATGCAAGGTAGAAAGCTCAGGTTCAAGAGCAGAGGGCAGTGCAACACATTTTTATCCAGCCTAGAGTCTACAAATGCTGTGTCTTTGTAGGCTCTACTCTTCGGTCGTCCCAAACATGTAACGGTGGATGGCTGTCTGCTGGCACTCAGTTACTGCAGTGGAACATGAGTACTAGCTTGTAATTTATGGATAGTGAGTGTTACCAGGTTTTTGGAACTGCTGCTGCAGCAACAGTCGATGCTACTGAAGTGCTCAGCAGTGCATGCGTTTATTGATGTTGTGCAGTCACCGGGCGTGCCAGGACCAGGCGGGAAGTCAGCACAATGCCTCAAGATATGTTATCGACTGTAAATGTGGCAGGAAGTCATTAAGAGTTCCTGAGCTGTTCCCTGGGAACAGACTCCAGCAAAGTCAGGAGCATGCTAGGGCTTAGGAATCAAAAGGAAAAAAATTCTTTAATGCCAGCAGCTTCAGCAGTGAGTGCTCTGCTCCAGACAGGTCTTGTGCCCATGGGGTCAGAGTGGTGATGAATGACAAGATCTGGGGGAAGAACATGTGCCAAGTTGGGGTACATGTGCCAAGGAGCTCTTTGTAGCTTATTTACTCCAGGCAGGCTCATCTGACGCTTTCCAAGGCTTTAGGTGCTGAGAGGTACAGACATAGACAGTCTGAATCTTATAATCTAAAGCTTCACAAATCCCTATAGGTGAAAATAAAAAACAGCTTATTTTAAGAAAGCTATTTGGTTGTTCCATGAGCTTTCAGTCACAGGTCCAGAAGGGAGATTCATAGATGCTGAGCTCTTTTGGAACAAGGAGAAAAGATGGTTTTCTGACACAGGAGGCAATTAGATACCAGAACAAGACTGAGCAATGAGAGAGGCCAAACCAGACAGGTGAAAGTTTGTGTTTGTATGGAGCTCATTGAAAAAGACTTTGAAGGGGGTGGGGAATGATTTAATGATGATATCAGGAATTCCTGGCTCATCACACTTGGCCTATGTGATAACCCTCACTTTTGATGCAGATGTCTCTGTCTTGAAAAACATTTATGTTCTACCAGCAATGTGTGTCATTATTTCTGCCCCATGGAAATGCACAGTGTTCGTTTTCATACTGGATGAGTTGAGCAGAGTAAAACACTTCTCACAGGAAAAAAAAAACAAACAAAAACAACAGAGAGGAAAAAGCAAAAATAAAAGAAGGAGAAAANAGGTGGAGATCAGGCAGCCAAACTTCTAGATTCAAGTACTTGCAAAATTCCTACAAGTGAACTTGTGAAAATTGTTAAGCAACCACCAGCATGCACCTAGCTTCAAGTCTAATTCTGAGTGCCAAGAAGAGTGGCAAGTAGTTTGCTGCTGACACTGAACTTGATTAAGATGTGTATGGTATCTTTTCCACTATTTATTTTCTACAAATTCTCTCAGTTTAGAATGATTGTTCCTTAAATTCAGAGCCTTGCTTGCAAGCCTGCCAGAGCTGATACAACTCTTTACTCTAGATTGGTTATGCTGTAACAAGTATTCTGTGTGTTATTTCTAACACACAAAATACCAAAAATAAGATTCCTTCTTTTGAAAATTGGCATTTCCAGTCAGAATATTTTTTTTCCTTCCCCACAGTGAATAGTTAGAGAATTGATAGCCCCTAAGTGCAAGATGATCAGAAAACATTTTAGCATGAGAATTTTGAAACACAGTTTGTTGAACCTTCTTGGTAGTACCAGTATAGCATGCTGCTTAGAAACCAGTAGACTTTTAACCTCTCAACTGTTGATTAAAGTATTGATTAAATTAAACTCTTTGATTAAACTAAACTAAACTGTTGATTAAACTGTTTATTACAGGGTTCCAAAGAGTTTATCTTTTATCAGACTCACAGTATGTATCTCACATATATGTCTTTGATTCTTGTCCCACAGGAAAGAAAGAAAACATAGCTGAAGAACTAAGGCATATTTCTCCAGCAGGAATTCGAGGGGGAAAGCCTTCCTACCCAAACTGCAAGGGAGTACCCTAAACTCACATAGAAACATTCCCTGGGACTGGTGACACTGTTTTTCAGCTTTGCCCTTGCTCAGAAGTTTTCCACCCAACTGCAACCATGAATTTCCTCCGGCGGCGTCTCTCAGACAGCAGTTTTGTGGCAAATTTGCCCAACGGCTACATGATGGATTTGCAGCGCCCTGACAACTCCACAAGCTCCCCAGTTTCTCCTGCTATGGAGAGAAAGCATCCACAGCCACCTCAGCCCTTGCATTCTTCCTCTACTGGTGCAAGCATCTTCAGCTCCATCTCTAGCGCCATGAAGCAAACTACGCAAGCAGCTGCAGGACTAATTGACCACTCAACCAGCCCCACACCTGTGGCTCAGAAACCCAAGATCCTCCTGGTGGTCGATGATGCGCACACAGACTGGTAAGTCTTCATGATCCTTCCTGCTGCAGTCAGTTCCACCCGGGGATGAGAGGGGGTCTGGGAAGCATAGCGCATCTGCAGCAGGGTACACAAATGCTTTTACATCTGGATTACCAACTACAGCCCCAGGTCAGTGTCTGTCCAGTGACTTGTGTCTATGGCAGAGTGGGTTTTTCTCATGTCTTGAAAAAAAGTTCCTTTGTTACTCTTTGACAAACTTCTTCATAGCCTAAATAGATAAGCACACATGGTTCAGCAGGCTTAGATGAGCTGTCATATCTAGCAGTGCTGCTGAGAGATCAGAACTGAAGCTCAGTTAGTAATGTAGTTCAGAACCTTAGTGTGCTGTTTGTGCTGACTCTAAAAATGAAAAAGGACTCAGCCTCTTCAGACCTCAACCTCTCTTGAGGTTTTCTCTGTAAGCAAATCTGTAGATAAATTACAAAGAGATAACCCAAGCTTACTACTGCTGAGAGTGATGACTGGAGTTCATTCACTAGTGAAGTGAATTCCCTGCTAAGCATAGCAACTACTGGCAAAAGGCTCTCAGGCTCACCTAAGCCCTAAATTTGTCTTGTTCATGCAGGTCTCCAATTACAAAAAGTTTGGAAGTTTGTTTCCTATGATATTGGGCAGCAGAGGTCACTTTCCAAAGGTTAGGACAACTGAAATCTTCTGAAATGTCAGAGAAATTACTTACTGCTTGCTTTGTGCTGTTTCAAAGTCAAATGGTTTAAGGAAACTTTAGGTGAGCTGACCAAGAGACTTATTTGGGGGAAAAATACAGAGTATGTGTTGAGGAGATGTTCTTTTTTCATCTGCCAACTTGTGGCGACACAGAAATATGGGAACGGTAGCACAGGCAAGGGGACCATATTGAAGAGTTCCAAATGAAAGAAGTTAGATTACCAGGTCTGGGCCAAGGGTTATTATTTTATTGTTCTTTTTATTCCACACTCCTCTTCATTTACTGCCATTCTTGGACTTCTTGGCATTTCCAGGACAGCAGGGACAAGGTGGGACGTGCCTCCCTGCATGTGTCTTCACAAAGGATGAGCTTAGCTCTTAGCTAGAATGTGGCAATGACTGAGTACAACTAAGTCAAGCTTCTTTAGACAATTTGAATTAAGAGAGGGAAAAAAATGAGATGTTCCTAAAAGTAGAAATGACTTTTTAACTAAGTGGGAAAGTCCCTGATAAGGTGGTCATCATATCAAATGTTTTGCTGGCCTAGTGGTTTTTTTAATCACAATAGCAGCCTCTTAATGCCAGAATGTTCAGTCGGCAACACCAGTTTGCCTCAGCTTTGAATTCTCCTTCCTGGATGCATCTCTAAGTCTCCCAGGCTGATGCTCTCTAACCTCCGTATCTGCTTAGTGTTTTTGCAGTTCCTTGAAGATGCTGCCAGGTGGCAGTCCCTTAACATAGCATACTCCAGCTGGGGATGCAAGTTTCTGATGCACAGCTCTAGCATCAGAGGCTTAGCCAGGACTGCTTAGTTCAAATACTGTAAACAGAGGGGGAAGCCTTAGCTCAAAGGCCAATCTTGTTTTTCCTTGAGATTAATGGTGCTAAAGGTAGTCTGGGCACCAGAAAGGACGAGGAGGAGCTGGACTCTGTTGCAGTGTTTTGGTGTTTTAAAATACACACTGCATTCATCTTTGTGGCTTTATAACTCCCAGCTGCTATTCTGTCATGCAGACATCATGGTCTGTGAGCTGAACTTGCCCAGGGAGCAGCAGCTGGGAGATATAAAGAGGAAATATGGCTACCCATGCTGTCTGCACTTCTCCAGCCATGTAAGCACTCCATGCATCCTGCTGTCTCAGCTTTTCCTCTACTGTACAAACTTTGCAGTTGCTACACATGGTGGAAGACTCCTTTTATTTCTCCCAGCTCTCTGCCTTTGTCTACAAGCTTGCAGACACCAAGTAATGCTGCTTGCAAAGGCTCCCTCTCTTCCATCTCTCTAAGGTTTTGAAGGCACTGAACAAAATCAGTGTGTGCATCTATGACTGCATCATGATGTATGCATGACATGAAAACTAAGGAAACAACACACTAGCTCTTCCCACCACAGATTTCCGTGGTTCCATGGTTCTTTGTAGCACGGACAGAAACACATAGCTAGAAACTTCCTCAGCCTAAAGGTAGCATGTGGTTCTGAGAGAGCATAGCAATGCAACTCCAGCAGTTGCTGGAGTGCTACTTGGCAGTTGATTTTCACATCTCCAGGACATTCAGTAAGCCCTTGAGAGCAACTCTGGAGAGCAGTGGCTCTGTGGATGTTTATTCTTGGTGAGGCATTTCTGAGCAATGTCAGTCATCTTCTTGGTCTCAGCCAGGGTGTTACATGAGCTCAGGCTGACCAGCCCAAGGCAGCAGTGTTTGCCTTGTGAAAGCACAGCTGAAGAAGCTGGTTATCCAGGGATTCTGACTGTCCACTCTGTATCATGTATGGAAACAGTTCCAGACTTACGGAGGGCGAACAAAAACCTATTGTAATTTCTATGCTGGGGTTTTTGGGTTTGGAAGAAACATCATGTTTGCAATACATTTCACTTCTGCCTGCTCTGGTTCTTGCTACTTGTGAAAGCTTTCTGTTTGGTTTTCAAGAAACCTTTCCTTCTCCTTTTGAAATAATTAACTCCACTAGTAAAGATACCCAAGAACTAACAACTGTAGTGCTACCTTTATTTTAAGGGTGGGGGACTTCCACAATGCTTCCTCCCCTTCAGCAAGTTTCACAGAGTTTACAACAAGGACTAGCTTGTTCACAGACAGGAAGGGTAAGAGACAGTGGAATCTGCCATTGGATTTCTCTTCTCTAAAGGAAAACACTTTCTCATCATTTGGACATTGTAGCAATATTGCCAAACCAGACATTAATTTATCATCACTGTTTGTATTACAGTAGAGGGAAAGAGCTGCAGTCGTGGATTAGGATGAGGTGTTGCACAAGAGCATGACGAAATGCTCTGACAATGCAAAGAGGCAAGTGCATGTTGAATGCACATTGAAGTGACAAATGGAAGTCCTTTCTATTTTTAAGGAGCTGCTATGCTTCTGATGGCACAGTATAACACTTAACTTTTCTCAGAGGTCTGGAAGAAGTGAAGAGTATCCATGGGAATCCTTGGCCTGTCTTCCTCAATAAAATCCTTATCAGTCTTAGCATGTATTAAAATTCCCTGGTTTATTCCAATGAAAGTGCTACAAAAATAATGTAAGGCCCACAGAATATGATCAGCTGCTTTCTGCATTAGCAGCAGTAAAGGAAAGGTACATTCTATTAAAAGCAAGGGAACTCACTCAGCTTTCTGCTAAAATGGCAATGTTTTGACAAATTTTCCATCCTTCTCCAAGACCTCGCTCCTAGCACATTGCAAGGAAGCACACAGTGAATCTGCCACATAGAGGATGTGCACAAGAGGAAAGCAATTCTTGTATGGCTCCCTTGTGCTCTCGACTTTGACAGGCAGCTCTTGGAGACACCTACGGCAGTGAATGTAGCTGTGTATTGGCACTCTAGGGAAAACCTCTACTTTTCTTCTGTCTTTAGTCATAGAGTCATAGAACTGTTTCAGTTGGAAAGAACCTCTAAATCAAGTCTGACTATTAACCTAACACCACCATGGCCATACATATCAGCCACATAGCTTCCACCTAGAGAATGAGACACTGTTTTGTGGGCTGGGCAAGCAGTATGTGTGCCTTGGGGGACTTCTAAAAATGCATCCACAACTCACCTTCAGCATTTTCCAGGAGAAAAAAGTGGCACAGATAATGAATACCTGCACATAAGCACCCATGCAATCACACAGCAGAAGGGAGTGGGATGGCAGGACTCCATGTAATGACAAACGTGGCAGTTCTAGCAGCACAACCTCCACCAGGAGGAAAACGTCTCACCTCTGGCAGTTCCCTACTCTGACGTGCTGCTGAGTAAAATCATGCTTTTGATGGGCTGGATTTCTCAGCAGATCAAACAGGATTTAGTCCTGTGAATTGTTAACCCCCATCCCCTGCAAATGTACTCGGCTTTCTAGCCTAATGCTTCATGTTTAAACAGCTTATTTGAGAAGTGATCAAGCACAGCTAAGGCCCCTGCTAACAACATATGCTAAAAGCATTGCTTTCTGACCAGACAGCATAACAAAGTTGTTCTTGTTGCGTTTGTCAGATATCGTGGTTGCATTTGTGAAATATTGCATCACCTTTCAAAGCCACTGATGTGTTTTGACCCAATTTCAGGCTGCTTAAAGTGCTAACAGTGTTACAGGCTGTCTTGCACAAAGCCCATGTGCCCCATGTACAGCCGTTGTACACATGAGTATTGTGCCCTGTTTCACAGAAAAGAACAAGCACAGAAGACATTTTTAGGAGACGTAAAATTGCATAGTGGTTTTCCCACTTACTCCACAGTCAAATCTGCCTGAATGTACTGTTTTCAAAAATTTAAATACGAAGGAAGAGATAAACTGTGATTAATTCTGAATTAAATCCTCTTATTGCATGTGAAATGGCTCTTTGTATAAAAATAATGCTGCGATTCAGGTGTAAGTATGGGCTGATCTGAAAGGCTTTCTATTTCATACTGTTCAGAGGAAAGTATCAGTCCCTTTTTTTTTTTTATTTATCTAAAATAAAACCATTTTTACTTCTAACAGTAAGTGACAATATTGAGCCTTAAGTAAGTCATTCATATGAAACTATAACTGGTCAAATAACAGCCTAATACTGACTCTTAGTAAGATGGGACTTCCTAAATCCTAATTCAGTTTATAAGGAATTCCCTTGCAAAGGTGTTCAATGAGTGTCATGAGTCATTTCACGCTTTTGGTAGGCTGAAGATTATATACTAAGGTTTCCATTCAGAGGAGTATTTCTGTATTTAATTAAATGTAGTGGTAAGTTCTAGAGTACCTTTTACATTTGGACTTCATTCTCATTTATCTTTATTATCATTACTCAAAATTCATACTTCAAGGTCTACCTCAGGAATTTGCAGGTTAAATTGCAAAATTTTGTCTATGTCCTGATAAGAAGCTCAGAATCACCTAACATGGTGGTAACTGGTAATAAATTATTACACATTAGGCTTTATTATACAGAAGTGAGCTCCTAAGGTTTCACAAGTTGTGTTAAACTACATGGCTATAATATATTAAAACAAACAAAAAAAAAAGTAAAATATATGTTTTCACAAATCTGGATAAAAACTTACACTTTCATCATTTAGCCATGTCGACCCAGGACTGTTCATACAATTCCTGCCAAGCGTGACTTGAGGACAAAATGGAATTTTAGGGAAAGAGGACACAAGTTTGTGTTAAATGTGTATGTGTGTATGCACAGGCTTGGAAGCAGCATGAAGAGTTTCTGTATTCCTATCATACAGGCAAAAAGGTGAAAAGGAGGGAAGGCTGTCAAATATATTCAATAAATTGCATTTATCACATCACTTTCTAATCTGTTTTAGGTACATCACCATCATGTCTGCCTGTATTTTTGTCCTGCATATGTAAAACAACTTGGGATCCAATCCCCCTAAATGAAAGGTGATACAGAAATGTAAAGGATTAGTATCGATACAAAAATAGACACAAGGAGTATGGAAAACATTCCCCACCAGGTTATAAATATGCTAATGCAAGTCAAATCTGGGACCTTAATTGCTTTACCAGAGTTCCTATAAATGCATAGAATTTAACCTCAGAACCTCCTGCCTTATCCTGTACATATTAAAAAGTAGAAAATATGAAAGTCCCTCAGATATATTTCTCAAGGTTTGTGAGCAGGATTTCTTCTGCTTGAAAGCCAGAAGCTCTGCCTCACTGTTGGTTTGAGTTAGCCTGGCTTCCCTGCTCCTCAAGTTCAGGGAGGGAGAAGTGGGATGGAGTAGAATATTGCACAATCCTAAAAAAAAAAAAAAAAAAAAAGCCCCCCCTTGCAAATGGCTCCAGGCCATACCATCTAGATTGAGCAATATGGAAATGTTCCATCAGTGGCCTATTTTGATAATAGGCAAAATATGTTTGCTGCCTCATGTTGCTGGTGGTGCCCACCACATACCCCCACCTCCTACTCTTTGTGGCCAGGAGGAATTTGACTGTGATATAGCCTGGGTTGAGGATCAGACCTACAGCAAAGTGTCCTTTCTCCCCTGACAGTTCATAAATGCCCAGAAAGCCATACCCTAGCTAGTAGATCTTCTCTTGGGAGGGTGCTAGTTTTGACTACCCTTGTTTCACAAGCAGGAAGATGCTGGGAGGCCAGTATTGTGTGGGACTCCATAGTTCCTTGAATAGAAAGAGCAGCCTGAATGGTTGTGTCTGTGATCATTAAAGTGCTGGTGGCTTGCCAACCCAGGTCTCCCTCAAAAGCAGGGCTTCAGTTTCCTGAGAGAAAGGGAGGACTCATAAAAGATGATTGAAAAAAAACCCTCTCCCTTCCTGCCCCAAAGCTTCCCTTTCTGTGTACATTCAAGCCAAGAAAATCCTTCCAGCCCTGTAGGGTGAGACCTCAGACCTCATCAAGGACCTCACCACCAGGACTTCCTTTATCCTAAAACAAGCCCCACCCCCGGTGATGCCACCATCACAGCCCAATGCGAACCTTTTTAGGAGAGGCATTTCCTTCCTTGCGGTGATCCCACAACCCCTCAGGGGTTGTTTTGCTGTAACCAGAGTGGGCTGCCTCTTGTGGCTCTTCCCAGAAGGCAACTAAAGCAGTCTGTTCCCACAGCCTGACCTCAGACACCAAGGACCTACCTGCATCACCACAGGGCTGACTCTTCAGCCCGGTGAGGCATGGGGCTAAGCACAATACAGTACCCATGGACTGAAGCTGAAACTTTTGTGGAGCTCCTGTCAAAGTGTAAGTGTATTTAGAGTTACCTTTTGACCTAGCCCAGAACTTGGATTTATTTCTTGGTCCCTCCCTGTCTTTCTGTACAGTGCAGTTACCCTTTCCTTTTCCTGCACTTGCCTCTCATCAATTTAACCTGTAAGTCAGACTTTATTTTTTGAGGTGCCAAAGCATGTATCCATCATGCTTACCCAGCACCATCTTTAGCATCCTGACACCCTCCAACTCTGCCCCAAGATGCCCTTACAGAATAGATATGAGATACTAACTAGTCCATCTTACAGCTGAACAGTGCATCAAGGTCTCTGGGCCAAAGCAGATATGGACAAAAGCTCTAGAAGGTTTCAGACCTTCTCATTTCTGCATTATTTTTCTCTTCTCTATGCTCTGGGCAATCAGGACTTGACCATCTCAAAAGTCCTTATTTGCAGCTGGGAACTGTTAAACTGGGGAGAGATGGTGCAGGGATTGGGGGCAGGTCCCTGAAAGGAAAACCTTCCTTGTTTTTACCCCTGAAGAAAAAAAAAGGCACCAATGCATCTCTCCTCCCCCCTCCCTTCCCCACTGCCTTTATAGTGTATAGGGGCTGGGGCATCCTGGGCATTCCAGCAGCTGCTGGCCAGTATCCTGGAAACTGTCTCCTTTTTCCCAGTCCCAGCCCTTTTTATGAAGGAGACAATGCAGACATACAGTGAGAGCCTTGTGCATCACTTGGGCCCCCAGGCCCTTTGACGTGGGGATTTCATACAGTGGCTAACCCCCTCCATCTCTGAGGTTCTTCCACATCCAACTCAGGGGGCTTCAACCTCGCCTTTTCTAAGTTCCTCCAGAAAGAATTTACATGTCTTATGTTCCCAAGGGTCTTGAGAGAAATATGTGTAATGTGATTATAGGGAAATAATTCACATAGCTCCAGAATTTACTCGTGGATCCTTTTTGGTATGTTTACCCATTTATTTAAATAGGCTGCTCTCTAGTGGCCTTTTATCTTGGGAAGAGCTCTTTGAGCATTTTCTCAACACCTGGGCATCTTTTTTTCCATTCCTCACCTGTGCAGAGCATTTTCTAGACTGGCAGAAATTGTGCAGTGCCTTGCTGCATCCTGAGCTCTCTCTTTCCCTCAGATAATAGAAGTAAATACTGAAGCAGTCCTCTGAAGCAACTTGAATATTCTCCTTCACACAAAGAGGAAAGTAATTAAAAAAAAAAAAAAAAAAAGAAACAAAAAACACACAGAAGGGAGAGAGAAGAAATAACTCCAAGAAAGACAGTACAGGATCTGCACAAATAGCTTTTCCTCAGTTCCTGTACTCAGACTGGTGGGTTAAGCACTTATTGCACCTCCTTTTATTCCAATGCAGAAAGAGAACAAGGCAGGTGGAACCAGCTATTTATTGTACAGAGAGAAATTGCAAGATGGTCTGCGCTCTCCTAAGAGAAGTAGCTTGTAAGTTTTGGCCCTTTGCTGCTGATCCTGGCAGACTCTACTCCATTTGTAGGAGTTGCTTCTCTTGTGCCATGTTTCCCCATGAGACCAGACCAGAACAGTGGTGCAGGCTGGCACTGGCTCCCATACCTGTAGCCCACTGGTCGAGTTCTGTCTCCTCTGGACCTGGTGACACGCAAAGACTTTGACACAGGACTTTGAACCCCATGAAAACTGATTCCTTGTGTTTGCAGAATATGGGTATTAGTATGAAGGTGCAGAGAAGTCTGGTAATTTGGACAGCACTTGCACAAGTGCTCTAAAAGCTGTCCTGTCTGTCAGTGACAGCAGAGAAATAAAGTCTGGTATTCAAGTGTCTTACAGGTGTGTTTGCACTCTTGGATCAGTACTGGCATCTCTTGCCAACACTTAAGGGCACAAACCTTATACATAGACTCTCTGTAAATTAGCTCTTATGTGATGGAGGTGAATTGATCACTGATTTTCCCCTGTTGCTATTAGGGATGCACTCCATATCTGACAGAAAATTGTGTGTACACTTCCACCAGCCACAGCTGCTGAAGCAGACTGCTGATGTTTCACAGCAGCTCTAGAACATAAGTTTTTATTCTTCCCAAATTACTTCATAAGAAGAAGCATCAGGTTTCTTGTGGCCCTGTAATCATGTCAGTGCTGAGGCAGAAAGCAGAAGTTATGTTTGTCTGGTGCCCTTGCACTCAGAAAATCTATATTTTCCCTTCTTCAGGAACAGGGAGGGGCTCAGGGCAACCTTTCCCCCTGGAACCATGGCAGACCTTTTCTTTTTATTATGGTGCTTGCTCCCTCCTAGCCAATGCAGCCACATTTAAATGCATTGCCTAGCACTGTAAATCCCACCCAGAAGCTGCTCTTGAACACAGCCCTGCAGTTTTCTTCAGTCAAAACATGTTTACATGCTAATTTACTGAGATCACAGGAACCGCACCACCCCATCTGCACTCTGCCTAGCCAAATTTCAATGCTGTGTTTTGGTGGGTTGAACATCTGACATGCTTTAAAATAAAAGGATATGATCAGCCTAGCAGTGGTCAGTGCTGCAGGCTGCCCAGGAGCAGGGGGTAAATAGCCAGTGCCTTGGCTGGTGTTCCTGAGCTAGAGGATACCAGATAATGCTGATCCTGGAGCAAAGAGCTACTTCTCTGATCACTGGCAGTTGCCTGGCTGGAGATGAATGGGAAGACTTCTGAGGCTCCCCAGTATGGCTTTTGACAGGTTTCCTTGGTACTGCTCCCCTGTTGTACAACAAGCTGCCTAGATAACCCTGCAGTGTGCCACTTCCTAGGCAGAGATCTGGAAGAGCCTTGCTCCAGTGGTTTTTAGTGAGGTCTTGCATAGTTTCACCAGCCAGAAACATCCATCTATCTTTCTCCTGCATTCCCACCAGAGCAGCATGGTCATCCTTTTCTCTATCTCATGTTCACTGTAGAGAGCTGAGGCCATTTCGTATGTTGTGCAGTACTGACCAAAAGGTTTTCCTCTTGCAACAGAGGCATCATGAGATTTTTCTGCTTTCATTTCTGCAATATTTTGCCACTTAGGGAAAAACTGATTCTTCTGCAATAAAGTACAGCTGTGACATCTGATCTTTTCAAAAAGACTACTGGAAAGAAAGAAGTCTTAGTTTAGCTTCAGCTATGGCCAGAAATGTCTCTCTATAAATATAATTTTAGTTAAATATGTAGCTTTAAATACTAAGGAACTCTTAAGTCTATCGAAGTTAGACCCCTGAGGAATTTGGAAAAAAATATGCACTTTTATGAAAATATTCCAATTACTTTTATCTTTAAATTAAGGAGGACAATTTTATTGTGTTCTTGGAGAAATTTTCTCTGGATTTTTGATGTGGAATCCTGCCTCTGTCCATAAAGCATCTGATAAAAGCAAAGCCTGTGTTGAAAAAGGATGGATGATATTTTATGACACAAAGTCATTTACCCTGAGATGTAACTGTACACAGAATACAACATGACCTGCCTCCTCTGTTGTTGCTGCCTGAGGGCTTTGTAAAGCTATAAAATGCAGCAGTAACAAGGACGTTCCACTGAAATGTTGTTATTTCTTTCTGGACACTATAACCTAATCTAGGTGATCCTGCTCTGGCAAGGGGGCAGTTGGACTAGACGATCTTTCAAGGTCCCTTCCAACCCCTATCATTGTGTGATTCTATGATTTCTACAAAATCAGCAATGATTCCAGCTTGCTTGAAATTTTTGGGGCTCCAAGGAGAGGCTAAAGTAATTTTTCATTTCTACATGATAGCCTCTAATGCCCAGGGGCTCCAAAACCCCAGGTGTGAATTAAAAAACATCATTCCATCCATTTCAGAGATGTTTCAGTAAGAAGTGTTTCATTCTACCCCCAGGCTGTGTCAAGATGATGAGCTGACCAAAATATTTGCTTGCAAATTGCTTAGCACTTGTAGTCTTCAGAGACCCTTGGAGCAGGTTAACCCTCCTGGGGGACTGTTTTTGAAAGAAAGTGATATATTGTGCTGTTAAAAAAAAGTTATTTCAGACATGGGATAAGACACAGGAAGAGGGATAAGAAGGTTCAACAAGGCCATGTGCAAGGTCCTGCATCTGAGTCGTGGCAATCCTAAGCACAAATACAGGCTGGGCAGTGACTGGCTGGAGAGTAGCCCTGTGGAGAGGGACTTGGGGGTGCTGGTGGACAAGAAGCTCAACATGAGCCAGCAGTGTGCACTTGCTGCCCAGAAAGCCAACCAGAGCCTGGGCTGCATCAGAAGTGTGGCCAGCAGGGCAAGGGAGGTGATTCTCCCCCTCTACTCCACACTGGTGAGACCCCACCTGGAGTATTGCATCCAGTTCTGGAGCCCCTATTACAAGAGGGATGCGGACATGTTGGAGCATGTCCAGAGAAGGGTCATGAGGATGATCAGAGGGCTGCAGCACCTCTGCTATCAGGACAGACTGAAAGAGTTGGGGCTGTTCTGTTTGGAGAAGAGGAGGCTCCGAGGTGACCTTATTGTGGCCTTCCAGTATCTGAAGGGGGCCTACAGAAAAGCTGGGGAGGGACTTTTTAGGCTCTCAGGTGGTGAGAGGACTAGGGGGAATGGAGCAAAGCTGGAGGTGGGGAGATTCAGACTGGATGTGAGGAGGAAGTTCTTCATCATGAGAGTGGTGAGACCCTGGAATGGATTGCTCAGGGGGGTGGTTGGGGCCACATCCCTGGAGGTGTTTAAGGCAAGGCTGAATGAGGCTCTGTCCAGCCTAATCTAGGGTAGGGTGTCCCTGGGCATGGCAGGGGGGTCGGAAATAGATGATCTTTGTGGTCCCTTCCAACCCTGACTGATTCTAAGGAGAGGCCATGCAGTGTCTAAGTTGAGGCCTCTTGCTCTATTCCAACAACTCCTCATGCTGGATGTGCCCTCTGCATGACTATCCATAAGCAACAGTACTGTAGAGATGGGAGGGAGAGTTTTTTTCAGTGTGAAGGCTAATTTCCTGGACTAGGCAGTGGAAGCCTCTTTGCTCCATCTGCACGGGGCTGAAGACTGGTTAATCACACTTCATTACAAGCTGAAGCAAAGCAGCACCAAGGAGTTTGCAACCAGCTGGTCAGCAAAGAGGAGAGGCCATGGAGGGAGGAAGTGTGTTTCATAAACATGGGTAAGGAGTATACATTATGAGCATGCTGGGAATAAAAACATGCTTGTCCCAGTGAATAGTGCACCTCAAATTTCAGACCAGTTCCCATGGGCCCACTTAAAGCTTATTCCAGTTCTTGAGACTGGTTCCAGCCATATCCCCAATGTTTAGAAGTGAGGAATGTTGCCAGACCCTCTAGAGCCGTGCCTCCAGAAATATGATGGAATTATTAAGTGCAGTTAGTGTTCCTGTTTATTGTTAGAGCTGTGATGTCTCAGCTTGTCTGCCCACTTGCATTTTTTTTCATGCAACACTCCTAAATTAAAAAAATAAAAAAATTAAAAAATTAAAAAAGGAGGAAAAGTGGCCAGAGCTCTGCTTTCTTTATACTGAACATCAGTTGTTTGAGCCACTTGGTCTTGGTCACACCTGGCTGCTACACTGTCCCTCACTGACATCTATACAGAGGGCTTATTAGCACCACACTGATGGATGGGCTGTCTGGGAAGGGAAGCCTGATACAGCCTTCGGCTAACCCTCGTTAGAATGAAGTGGAAAACTTTGGATATTTTTAATGTCTTTCCCCAATAAAATGAAAACTTTTGCCTTGGTTTTGAGCCAGAATGACAAAACAAAACAACCTCTTTATTTACATTTCACATTTCTGGGGGAGGGGACCATCCAGCTGAGTACTGCTGTGTTTCAGCCATGGGGGAAATTGTCTTCCTACTCTCTCTCCTTTTTTTTATTGGCACAAATAGACACATAGTAAAAATGTGAGCCAGTTTCTTTTTTTTTTTTT
>VWZI01014487.1:479643-506699 GCA_013396835.1 Psilopogon haemacephalus
TTTTTTTTGCTAGTACTATAAAATAGAGAGCAAAGCTGACTTCCCCTCATTTTCCTTTACTTCTTTATTCTGTCCTCTCTTTGCCAATTGGAAACAGAATGCAGAGGGTTACTTTGTCTCTGGAAACAGCAGGGCTCAGCTGCATTTTCAATGCTTTCCAAATAAAAGAGCTTTTTGGAACCTACACGGTCTTCCTGAAGTTTTAGAGGGGAGGTCTGAGAAAATAAATCCTCTTTTTTTTTTTTTTTTTTCCTTTTTTCTCCTTCTGTCAAGGTTATTTGGTATGGGGAAAAATATTCACAGGGAAAATTAAATCGGCAATTTCCCTGCTGATTAATCAATGTAAGTGTCATTGTGCACAAATATTAATAAAAAGCTGCAACTGCCTGATCTTTTCCTGTGTCAACCTTTCCCACCCAGGAACAACCTATTCTCCTGAGAGTGTCTTGTATGCATAGCATGTGCAGCTAGGAGCAAAGGTGTTGGAAGTTATAAGTGCTTCTCATGGCTCTGTTCAACTCCAAAGGAACCAACAGTTCCTTGGTTCAGGAGAAGAGATCCTTCAATGGTGACTGTGGTGGCTCAGCAGTATACGCCCCCTCCACCTTTGAAATAACCCAGGCTAGAACTCAGTCAGATGGAAGTTAATAAATGAAGCTTTATATTACAGCTTTGCACAATATACAAGCAAATATTTTACAATGTATCACAGATATTTGCAGACATATACAGTAAAAAGGTAATACAGAAAACACCACACCCCTCCCAGAGATCAGAGTCCCCAAGAGGAGTTTCCAACCACCCTACCACCTTCCCCCACTACCCAGTCTTATCCCACTATTTGTCTTACGTGCCAGGTAAGAAAGAAAGATTGTCCAGGGGGGTTAAGAAGTAGGAAACTGGTTAGTGGAGTTACACAGATCCAACTAGATGGCAGGGAGAGAGAGAGATGCAACAGTAAGAGCAGCTCAAACAGCTCTGTCTTATCTATGTTATGGTTCTC
Source organism: Psilopogon haemacephalus (assembly GCA_013396835.1). Lineage (NCBI taxonomy): Eukaryota > Metazoa > Chordata > Aves > Piciformes > Megalaimidae > Psilopogon > Psilopogon haemacephalus. The sequence goes on from VWZI01014487.1 coordinate 480,647, forward strand.
TTATACATGTTTAGTAAACCTATGAGTGAAGTAGACAAAATTTTGTTTTCCTTTCTCAGCCTGTAATCTAATTTCTCATTAAAATCCTTCAATTAGTTCAAACCAGCACAGTGACACTGTAGATGTAGATATTGTTTCTCTAAATTAGTAGCAGAAAGATAAACAGAATTGAAAATCAGCTCTGCAGGGACAGAACAACAGAAGAGGCTTCACAAGTACTTCACATCAACATCAGAAGTTTCCAGGGCTGTGCCATATGTTGCTCTCTTTCTTTTACAGAATAGAGATTAAGAAAGATATAGCAAGGGATCATTGATTAGAGATGTTGCTCTGGAAAAGATTAGGAGAGCATTTGCTTTGCAGTTTGAAAATAAAATGAAAAAGTCATAAGCCTTGAAGGAACTTTCCAATGTGATTTTCATCTGCTTTGGCAGGTTTCTTCCACCAGAAGAACAGAAAGCTGGAAGAAGGTAGGAATTAGGAAAACATGCTGTGAACCAGATAGAAATTCTTCAGCAAAAAGGGAAACGCAGAAACAAAACAGTGTGAAATCAAAGCCAAAAATCTTCTTTAACCAAGTTTGTCTCTCTTGTTTCTTCCACAGGGCCAAATATTTTCAGGGGAAGAAGGTGAATGGAGAATTTGATATCCGAGTGGAACAGGTCAGTGACAATTGAATTTGGCCCCAAGAAGTGTGTGTACTCAAGACTGAGGTCTTAACAACAGACAATCTGTGGCTATTTCTTCAAGAAAGGAACTATGGAGGAGATATAAGATGTCTTTTTTATAGAATTGAGGAATCTATAAAGGAAAATGCCTTATTGGGCCATCTCTTTGTCCTCAGTACCTTTGCAGAATCAATCACTACTTCACCTTAAAATAAAATTTTCAGCTCTAGCAATGGGATTATAATTTCTCCCAGTGAAAGACTACATCACAGCCCATATACATGCCTGAAGAGATGCAAAGCCAGTATGCCACAGTGTATGTCGGTAATGTTTTGTTCCAGATGCAAGCTGCGTAACCTGATTTAAGCCTAAAACCTTTGGTTACGTCTTCATGTTCACTATACATGCCAAAAATCTTTTTGTCTGCAGAAAGAAACAGTAAGAAAAGGTTCATAGCCTGGTTTTGAATGTGCTTGCAGGGCACTGGACAAATTCTCTCTTTCTCTGTTAGCCTTGGCACCAGCCATTCATTTCAGTGCAAAACTCTCCATGTTGGTGTCTGTCCTCTCCTTTGTGTGTTGGTGCTCTGTTTGTCAAAATGAAGTCCCAGTATGAAATGAGACTATGGATGCTCTTCTCAAAGTAGGAATGATTGTTAATAATCATCTGGTGGCACCTAACTTGAAAGCATGCATAAGAAGAGGGAAATGCCGAGATGAGATAGTTATCCTGAAGGAGTCAGAGGCTTGTTTTATACTCATTAGGGCTATAAAACTGCTAGGATGGATAAAGAAACATGGTGGATGATGTTTGGATGGCCTCATAATTCCTGTCTTTTTAACCTGTTGATTCTGCACCACCTGTGTCTGCGCACACATGCACGTGTGAGTGTCTACAGACTTAGTGTCCAGATCAAGACCCTCAGGGGTCCATATTAAGAATGGTGCCATTCAGTACCTTCATCAATGATATAGACAGCAAGATTGAGCGCACCCTTAGCAAGTCTGCTGATGACACTTGGCTGAGTAGTGTGGATGATAGTACTGAGGGATGGAATTCCATGCAGAATGATCTAGAGAGGTTGGAGAAGTGGGCTCAGGTGAACCTTGTGAGGTTCAATAAGGTGAAGTGCAAGGTCTTACACCTGGGTTGGAGCAACCTTCCTTAACAATACAGGCAGGGGGATGATGACATCAAGAGCAGCCCTGCACTTAGGAGTACTGGTGGATGAGAAACTGGACACGAGCCAACAATTTACATTGCAGCACAGAAGACAAACTGTATCATGGGCTGAATCAAAGAAGCATCACCAGCAGGTCAACAGAGGTGGCTCTGCCACTCTGCTCTACTGACTACTGTGTCCAGCTCTGGAGTCCTTAATACAAGAAGGACATGGACATGCTGGAGTGGGCCCAGAGCAGTGATATAAAGATGATCAGAGGGCTAGAGCACCTCTTCCGTGAAGACAGGCTGAGAGAGTTGAGATCGTTCAGACTGTAGAAGAGAAGGGTCGGGGGAGACCTTATAGAAGTATTTCAATATCTGAAGGGTGCACACAAAAAAAGATGGAGAGGAACTGTTTCTGTTTGCAAGGGAACATAGCAGTAGGAGAAGGGGCAATGGTTTTAAACAAGAGCAGGGTAGATTTAGGTTGGACATTAGGAGGAAGTTCTTTACAATGAGGATAGTGAAATACTTAAACAGGTTTCCCAGAGATGTGATGGAGGTCCCATCTCTGGAGACATTCAGAGTCAGACCTGATAGGGCCCTGAGCAGCCTAATCTAATTGGAGTTGTCCATTCTCACCACAGCAGGGGCTGGACAAGATGACCTTTGAGGATCTTTTCCAACCCAAGGCATTCTATGATTAATGGAGAGGTTGTAAAATATTTCTCAGTGCCAATTGCTCTTGATAAATTATTTCTTCTCTTTTCAAAGAGGTGATGCCCAGTTGCCCAGCTCTATACCTGAGCACACATGCTAGATCAAAGCCTGTGTGTGGAACAGAAAAGTCAGCAACTCTTTTTTTTTTTTTTTNCACTTGGCTGAGTAGTGTGGATGACAGCAAGCTGTGACACTATGAACACTTCATTTCCCTCTTGTTATTGGTATCACAGTTGTCGGAACTGGGTGGTATTAGCAAGAACAATTCTCAATTGCATTTCCTTATCAACATCTTTGTACTGCTTAGCAAATGTCCTGGGGAAAAAAAAAAAATCCCAAACCACAATCCTGAAATCAAGTAATATTTTAGTCTTCAAACCTCTGACCCTATCCACTCCACTGCTGAGAGCAGGGTCAGTTTCAAAGATAGACCTGGTACTCTTCAAAATGACCTGTTAATCCTTTCCTAAACCTTCAACCTCTTTCTTTTCTCTCCTAGTCCTTCTCTTCAAATGTTAGTGCACTTGAGATCCATGTAAAGGACCTGTCTTCAAATGGTCCATGAGTGGAGAAGTGCAGGAGGAGAATTTTGCTTCCTGATGGCTTAAACCTATGTAATTCCCCTTGCCATTGTCACTGAGTAGCTTATCTCATTCTCTGAGGATTCTTTCAGGAACACTTCACAGTCTGCCTCTTGAAATCCTTCACATCACAGGCTGAATATTTGCAACGAGATACTGAATTGCTCCAAGGAAAGACCATAAGGTTAGTGTGACTGTGCTGGTGAGGACCATTGCCAGGGCCCTTGCAATGGGTAGGAGAACTGAGGAACAATGAACAAAAGTCTCGACTGCTTCCCCTCATCCTCTCCCTGCCCCTCAGATCAGGCAGCCAAGCCTCCAAGTAGTGGGCAATGAACTGCTCTTGAACTCTCTCAGACCTCAAAAGTAGAGGGGATGATCACTTTCCCCATCTGGATCACTGTCTGCCAAGGGAAACACAGAAGCTGCATTGTCATGGACAGTCCTCAAATCTGACCTCAGGCCCCTCTGCATGTTGTTGAGGCCAAGAGAGGGGCACTGCTTTCTTCAAACTCTGCCTTTTTGTACCCTTCTCTTTTTTGCCCATCCCTCTTTGCTCAGTGTTTCTTGATAATGAATTTTAATTCACTGCTCCTACCCTGTTTGTCTGGAATCTTCCTCACTTCTTTATTCTCTTCTGCACTTTCTCATCCTCTTCCTCAAGCACAATCCAGGAACCTGAACTGTTATGGTCTCTCAAGGCTTGAAATGGACCCTCTCAACCTGAAACACAAACGTTCTTCTGCAGTCCCCTTACAGGGGAAGGAAAAAAAAAATAAAAAAAAAGAAAGAAAGACAACCAGGGCATAACTGTGTCTACCAGCTTGGCCCACACTTTTCTCTTTGAGCTGCCACCTTACCAGTCTTCATTACTGCACCTGGCCCGTAAGTGGCACACAGACTGTGCCATGGTGCACAAGCCCTAACCTGGCTGTTTGGTTCTGAATTAACTCTGCAATATATGTTCAACTCTCAGGCACCTCTTGAGCTGCTCAGTATGTTCATCTAGGTTTTCAGTTCTCCATTTTATCCTGCTTAATATTACCACACTATTGACTCAATCAGACATTCAGTCTGCCTTAGGAAATGGGTTTTTTAATATATATTTTATAGGAATAAAACACTTTTCATCTGGAAAACTAAGTAACAAATAAAGTCTAAATGGCAGAAAGCAGTGAAAGGAAGTACGCAGATGTTAAATAATCTCAAAAAACCACATTGGGAAAACCCAACTGCCCAGGTTTTTTCCTGACCCTGCTAGATTTTTTGCCATTCTTCCAAGGATGCTCTGTTGTTAGTTTAAACTAAAGAGTTTGCCTTGTTGCTTTTTGACTTCCGTCTCGGTCTCTAATACATCATATTTCTTTCTTAGCAAGCCATTTCTGCAATCTTTGGAGGAAGCATAACCAGAGAATAGGTGATTTTTTTAAAAAAAAGTCATGACATCACTTATTTGCAATGGAGCAGGGGTGCTGAAAGCAGCACTGTCTCTCCCTCTCTCAGCAGCGGGAAGTCAGTTATCTAATCTGGTCTAACACCCCTACCGGCTCTCTCAGCTGCCTCTCCCCCTTGGCTGTCATCCAAGGAATGCAAGACGTATGCAATCATGCTGTCTCACTCCACCTATCCCCCACACCCAACACCATGGAAGGCCTTGGCTGACTTCAGCCAAATTGGAGAAACAGGCAGAAGTTTCAAGATACTCAGACACTGGATAATCCGCAGGGAAGAGACTGTTAAATACCATCCTGCTTCTCAGGGAGATGCTCTTCTATGTCTCAGCTTCTCTGGAAATGGGTTTTATGGACTCACAAAAGTTTGCTGCTTCTTTAGCACATAAATTTATTGCATGACCTTGATACCACCCCTAGGCTGTGGTTCTTCTGTCATTTGCAAGACAAGAGAAACTGTGGGTACCACCTGGTGCCGGTCAATCGGAGAGGGAGTTGTTAGGGACACTGATGGGTGCTCCTTCACCAGCCTTTGCTGGCTTCTGTCATTCATTAAAATTAATCTGAGGCCTGACTTCATTTCCATCTTTGTTTCTTCTCTTCTGATCTTCAAGGTTACACCCAAAATGTATTTATTAATGTGCTTTAAAGGCTGTGGGAGTCATCCCTGACTCAAATCCAGGTGTGCAACACCATTGTCACAGAATCACAGGGTGCTAGGGGTTGGAAGGGACCTCTGGAGAACTTTGAGTCCAACAGCCCTGCCAGAGCAGGACCATACAATACAATCTGCCTTCTTCTTGCTGGCTGCAGAAGTAGAAGCACAGAACTGGGGTGGTGGGAAACAAGTGCTCTCCTGAATCAAGACCCCTTTTTCTTTGGAGGCAGTTTGGATTACATTTGGATTATTTGGCGTATGTTTCCAGTACTAATTCTTCTGTAGCAGTGATAGTCATTCATAAGACTGAATGAAACACTGATCAAAAAGTGAAAATCTTTCTGACCTATTTCCATTAAAATCCTGATGGTTTAAGTCTTACACAGCATGTGTAAACCCCTAAGCTTTAAGGAGCAGCTGCATCTAAAAATACTATGGATGTTTTATGCTAAAAATAGGGGTCTTAGATTTTGAGCCATACTGTTGCTTTTAGTTGCTTTGTGATTTCTAGCTTGGAGGACTGCAGTTCTTTTCTTCATCTCCTGTTCTTTTGTCTAGAAATAAATAGGCTGGATAAATTCTTTTAGAAATTAAAGGCATGTTTAATTAATGCCTCTAAGGTTAAGTTGAGCTTAAAGAAGAATCTTAAAGTGCCACAGGGGCTGACCACATTATTTTTAATCTCCCAAAGTTAATTTTGCTTTTATCTCCTCAGTCCTTCACTGGCCAGAGGACAGAAGGCATTAGGAAATACTGCATATTCAAGAAGAGCAAGGAGTTATACCATAATCCTTATGCTCTAACGAATGTTTTCTATCACTATAGACTACTGGTAGTAATTCAGCGCATCTTTTCCCACCCTGTCTGTTCTGTCCCAGAAAAAGCTAAGCCTCCAAGGCTCTAAGGAATTCATATGACTTTGGAGTTTCCCCTGTGGGCCATAACATACCCTGAGTGAGGAGTCTCATTGGGCATTAGGTATGCTGTATGCACAGGGCGGATGACAGAGGGCTATGCATTTGTTTCCAGTACACCCAGGTGCAAGCAGAAGAGGGCAGGAAAGGCAGGGCTGAGATTTGGACAACCACAGACCCATCAGACAGCCCATGGCACTGTGGGCAGGGATGATGCACAAGTGAGTAGGACACTTGCCACTTGTCCAGGAGAAGGCTGCAAAGCAGGAGATGTGTAGAGCAGGGTCATTCAGATGGTTATGGAAACTTGACTTATGAGATGAGAGTGGAAGAGTTGAGTTTGTTTATCCTGACAAAGCAGAGGTTAAAGATCCCACAGCTGATTTTAGTAAATACATTGGCTTAAGGGAAGAATTCATTACATGATGCCTGCTTAGCATCGCCTATGGCTCTGGTGAGCTTTTCCAGTCCTGTGCCCTGCATCAACCATTGAGAGTCCAGAAGGGAGAGGGGAGAACACAAAGCTAACCAGCAATAGCAAGCAGCACTTTGTAGAGAAGTGCCACCTTTGGGATATATTTCCTTCAGGCATTCAGAGACATCTTTCCTGGCATTGGCAAACTGTTGGCAGAGGGGAGTGGAAAAGGTAAAGGGGGTAGTGACGAGGCCAAGAAGCTCATCTGAATTTTTATTCCTGTTGTTTGTCCAGCCATCTCCTTCCCACCATTTCCTGCTGTGATGAGGTGGGTCTGTCTGTCCGTCTGAGACACATTCTTCTTGCACAGCTCATTCACTTGTTCCCCCTGCCTGGTTTATTTTCAGGGAGTGATTATTCAGTGAACTTCTATGTATTTGTTTCTGGAAAAGTCTTGTGGTATAGATTATGACTCCATTGGCAGCACTGTCAGGAAAAAAAGTTGTGCTTGGCACTCACAGAAGATAATTGTAATACAAATCATGAATTCCAGCTTCTTTGTATTTCCTGTCCTAAAGAGGTATTTTCATGTGTGCCATAAAGTGGTCCTTTCAAAAGGCAGAATCCAATGGGCCCATGTGTCATAAGAGGGAAATTAGCCTCTCATCAAATATGATTTTTATTCATTACATGTTTAGGGTGTGGATTTTTCCCAGCTGAAATCCAGAAGGCAGTTCAAGAACAGCAGCAGCAGTTCTCATCGCTTTGTCACATAGCATTCAGAAGCCGTAAATAAAAGGACCTGGAAAAGGAAAGAATGACTCAAAAAATCATTACTTTTTTACATAAATAGTATCTTTGATTTTTTTTTTTCTTAATTTCCATTTGCAGAGTTCATATTTTTGAGCTGCTTCCCAGGATCAAAAGGTTCAGAAATGTGTTTTTGTTAGAGTTCCAATTCTCAAACAGTCACACAACATCTGAAAAGGAAGCCAAAGAGACAATTCCAAATGCCATCAGAACTGATGCACCAGAAGGCACTCATGCAGGTAAAGGCATGTGGACCTTCAGCATCAGAGCTGTTTGTAGCCCAGGAGCATGTATCCTCATTTCTGGACTTGTGAAAGAGCTCTGAGGAGAGTTTGTGGAAGCTCCTCTCAGAGCCACACAGCAGCAGCCACCTCCCAGCCGGATCCTCTCGATCCTTTTGTCCCAGAGAGCAACCCCAGTATTGGGGGGCAGGTGGGAAGCAGGATGCCTCCTCAAGGGAAAAAGTCTCAGGAAACAGACATAGGGAATCAGGGTGTGTCATCTAGCATTCTGCATGCATGCACACACAAAGCACACATGGCCTCATCATCCATATTATCTCTCCACCCTTCTACCTTTGCAGGATTGAGGAATTGCATACTGCCCCCTGAAATGCTTGTAATGGTTTTAGTTAAATGTGCTGTTTAAGGAATGTGATCTGGTGCCTGCCAAGGTCTTTCTTTCCTTCCACATACTGGAAGATGTACCAAAACATAAAGCATAAAATCCATTGAGGAATGTATATGATTTGATTAGACAGCAGTAATTCCCCATCCCAAGTGCCTAAGCCGTGACATAGAGACCAGACTGTTTTTCACAGATTTGCACTGGGTTGGAAGAGACCCTCAAAGGTCATCTCGTCCAACCCCTCTGCAGTCAGCAGGGACACCTTCAACTTGATCAGGCTGCCTGGAGCCACATTGACTCTGATCTTGAATGTCCCCAGGGATGGGGCCTCAACCACAACCCCGGGCAATTGTTGCAGTATTTAATGATTCTCATTGTAAAGAACTTCTTCCTTAAGTCTAACCTAAATCTGCCTTGCTCCAGTTTAAAACCATTGTCCCTTGTCCTTCCACTACAAGCCCTTCTAAACAGTCTGTCCCCAGGCTTCCTGTAGGTCCCCTTCAGCTATTAGAATGCTGGTATAAAGTCTCCCTGGAGCCTTCTTTTCTCCAGTCTATCTTCACAGGAGAGGTGCTCCAGTTCTGTAATCATTGTACAGAATCAGAATGGTTTAGATTGGAAGTGACCTCAAAGATCATCCAGTTCCAACCCCTTGCCATAGGCAGGGACACCTCCCACTAGAACAGGTCGCTCAAGACCTCATCCAGCCTGGCCTTGAACACATCCAGGGAGGGAGCAGCCACAAGCCCCCTGGGCAACCCATTCAAGTGTCTCACCACCCTCACTGCAAAGAACTTCCTAACATCTAGCCTAAATCTCCCCTCTGCCAGTTTAAACTCATTACTCTTCGTCCTGTCATTACAAGACCTTGTGACTAGTCCCTCCCCAGCATTCCTGTATGCCCCCTTCAGATACTGAAAGGCTGCTATAAGGTCTCCTCAAAGCCTTCTCTTCTCCAGGCTGTAAAGCCCCAATTTTCATAGCCTGTCCTCGTAGCAGACCTGCTCCAGCCCTCTGATCATCTTCGTGGCCTTCCTCTGGACTCACTCCAACAGTTCCATGTCCTTGTGCTGGGGGCTCCAGAACTGCACACAGTACTCCAGGTGAGGTCTGATGAGAGCAGAGTAAAGGGGGAGAATCTCTTCCCTTGTCCTGCTGCCCACAGCTGCTCTTGATGTAGCCCAGCACACAGTTGCTGTCTGGGCTGCACTCACACTGCAGGCTCATGTTGAGATTTTCATGACCCCAGATGCCCAGGTCCTTTTCCTCAGGGCTGCTTTCAGCCATTCACCACCCAGCTTGGAGTTGTGCTTGAGATTGCTGTGACCTGGGTGCAGGACCTTACTCTTGGTCTTGTTGACTTTCATGAGGTTGGCCTGGGCCCACCTCTCCAGCCTGTCCAGGTCCCTCTGGGTGGCATCCCTGCCCTCTAGCAAGTCAACTGTGCCACACAGCTTGGTGTCATCTTTATGACCCTTCTCTGGACCTACTCTAGCAGGTCCATGTTTCTCTCTTATGTTGATACACCCCGGAGCTGGACACAGTATTCTAGGTGAAGTCTTACCAGAGCAGAGTGGCAGAATCACCTCTCTTGACCTGCTGGCCATGCTCCTTTTGATACAGCCCAGGATGCAATCTGCCTTCTGTGCTTCAAGTGCACATTGTTGGCTCATGTCCACCTTTTCATGCACCAGTACTCCTAAATGCTTTTCTTCAGGGCTGGTCTAAATTTCTGTATCCCCAGCCTGTATGGATATCAAGGCTTGCCCTTCTCACAAAGCAAGCTTGGATGCTTTCCTGGGATTCCCCTTTGACATGCAGGGAATATTTTAATAATGATATCTGCCAGATAGCAAGCTTATCACTGAACAATTGAGACTGGAAGGCACTTCAGTATATCTCATAGTTCAATATCCTGCCCTGAGCAAGGTCACCCAGAGCAGGCTGCCCAAGACTATGGCAAATAAAAGTTTTAGCATCTCCAGGGACAAGAGACTTCACAGCCTCTCTGTCCAGTGTTCGACCACCAGTGCAATAAAAAGGGAGTTTTCTTGTGTTTGCACAGAATTTAGTGTCTTTTTTTTTGTGCTCATTGTCCCGTGTCCTTTACCTAGGCACCACTGAGAAAAACATGGCTCCATCTTCTTTACTTCATCCCATCAGGTTTTCATGGACACTTACCAATCTCTCCCTATGCATCAAACATGGAACTGAAGACAAGTCAGTATTCTAGACAAAGCAATGCAGGGATTACAGTAAATCTCAGCCACAATACAAGTTTAAAAGTAGTTCACATAGCTGCACATAAGAAAAATCTATAGTGGAACTAATGGAAGTAGTAAGGTTGTAGTAAGGTGAGTGGCCTTACAACTTACTCAACACCCATCTGGTCTTCGCTGAAGGATCATGGTGCACTTGGACCATTACAACTCAAGAGACTTGTCAGAGAGGATCCCAGTGGCAGAAACAGCACCAACCACTGTGCTGAATACTTACACAAATACGTGACAACTTTACAAGAAGAAGGTTATTTTTGTCTAGGGAAAAACAGGAAGAAGGAAGGGTAAGTCTTTAAGGAATAAGTCTTCAGGTTCTGCAGGAGGAAGTAACGGACAAAAAAAAATGTAACAGTCTTAACAAGTAAGAGGAGAGACTTAGGTTGGACATTGAGAAAATTTTACAGTTTTTGGACACAGATTTCTTGATGGGGTTCCTCTTTTATGGAAGATGTGAGAAGGTCATGTAGTATTTACACAGAGTGGTAAAGGTAGAGCTAACCCTGCCTTAAGAAAAAGAGAGGCTGTGTGATGTCTTGAAGTCCTTCCAACACCATTTTCTGTTACTCTATGAAAAATGCTTAAAATCCACCTTAAACATGTGTTCCACATGAATTATGGATAGGTATTGCTACCCAGCCAGGCATTTCCACTACCATATTATTTAAAATTACAAAATCGTTCATGTTTTATTATCAGCATACAGAAAAAGGAGCTATAGAATAGTTCACTTAAAAGATCTGCAGCACCTAGAGAACACTGATGGGAGAAACTGAGAGTAGCTTCAGGTTTATTCCAAGTGACCCGGAGAGACTGCTGAGTCTGAACACCTGAAACAAGTAGGCATTTCTAACAGAACTATCCTAAAAACATCTGTGGGCATCCTCCCAGCTCTGGGCCTCACAGAGGTACAAAATATGTCTACTCCCACAGTCTGTGCTGCATTAATCTTCAAGACAGATTGTGTCACGTTTGTCACACATGGTTCACTCTTGCCCTGAGTGGTTTTGCAGCCACTGGCACCACTGCAAAGCAAGTATAAAACATCATCAGGCTAGTGTAATGCTGCCTTCTATTGCATGAGTCCTAATGCAAATGACTGCAAGGCCAAAGGGAGCTGTGCTCTCCTGGTTTATGCATAGCTACCTGTCACTCTATCTTCATATGCTGCTTTCAAAGGCTTCTTTGTCTGCAAGGTAAACTCAGGCTGGAGATGATCTCAGACTTGAAATCTCAGCCAAGGGAAGTCATCAGGCTATAAAACCCACAAAGTTAAAAATACAGGGAGCACTGGAAAATCAACAGGAAACAATTTCTGCTGACTGAAGTTTTCAGCCTTCTTCCAAACACCAGCTAGCAGTGGCCTGTTGGATGGGATAAAGCAGCTACATGAAAGCAGCAGTGGTCCCTAACTTAGTTTGTCACAGCAGGAGCAATTGCCAGGAAAAGATTAGGATAGTCCCTCAACTATGATTGTGTATCTGGATGTTCTGGGCATGAGATAGCTGTCCTAGACTCAATCTCTACTCCTCTCTCCCTGCCAGAGTGCCCCAGACAACAGTTGCCAAAGGAAATTTCTTCCTTTTTTTCTGGCCCGTGACATTAGCAGGCCTGAAATTGGTCCAGGCAGCTTGGTATGGAGTACTTATCAGCTCAGGGGATTCCCAGGTCTGTTTGGATGTCAGGTGTCTGACCACAGCTTTGTTTGGTCTGACTGCCATGGGGAAATGCCTGTCAGACCAACTTAGTTAGATTTTAAGTGCCAGCCATCAAATGAAGATTGCTTGCTTTCACCCCCGGCAAGCAAAATGTGAAGTCTTTAGTAGAAAACCATTATGGAAAAAATTACATAAGAGAATAAAAGCCACTAGAACACAGACCTAAAATTCCCCTCTCCTGCTCTGATGTTCACATCAGGTGAAGCATCACTTCAGCTGCAAAAAAGTGAAGGTCCAGCTCATTTATACTCTGCTTTCAGAGTGGGACATCTCTGAGGCATGCACAGACACAAAAGTGGGAAAAGCATCCTTTCCTTTCCAGAGTTAATAAGAGCCTCTCAAGCACACGTGTAAGATAGCAAGCTTGCCTTGACCCACTGGGGAGCTCACAAATAGCACCCAGAATATTGGCTGTTGCTGGATGCAAGGTGGTTTCCCCTCTCACTGTATCTATTGAGGATTCGTAAATGTGTAAAATACAGGTGCCCTTCACACACATGTTTTGTTATCTCTCATCCAGCATGATCACTGAAGAAGCATGATTGTGACCAAGGCAACACTGAGCAATCTCATAATAAAAGCCCATCCAGCTACTTGAACCACTGCCACTCTGTGTTTGTGTGTATGTGTTTGAAGCAGGATTTCTTTCTTGGCAACAGGAATTACCACCCTCCTTTCACTGTAATTGGGAGTTACAATGACATAAGATCGTGTAGGGATGTTGCTTTAAGAAGTTTGCGTGGGCCCATAGAGATAAAATTTCATTGCATCATCAGGTCACCATTCCAGGGTCATTGCTTTAAAATTAAGTGGATTTATTAAAAAAAGGCAAGTTGGAGGCGACTTTTCCTTTCGTCCTCTTAGCCTTTACAAGTGCATCAGTTCTAAATCTTATACCGTCTCAGTAAAACTATGAGTGGAGTAGAATCAAATTTTGTTTTCCTTTCTCAGCCTATAATCTATTTTCTTACTAAAATCTTCAAATTAGTTCAAACCAGCACCATTGGCCAGATTTTTCTGTGCATTGAAGAGGACAAAACAGGTTTCTTTTTTTTGGTTTTTTTTTTCCTTTAACTTATGTAAAAGTTGTTCTCAGCACTTGGTTCCCAGATAGTCAAACATCTGAAGCACACTGTTACACGTCTTGCCCAGGTAATCACAGTGATTAGGGTGTCTTGACTTTCACAGACACCCACTGCAGTCACCACCAACCCCATGCACTTTGCCTTTTGCTTCCCATAGCTTAAATACTCATTGCTAAACTTCTGGGTCTTGTAAATTGCACTTCTTTTAAAATAGAAATTGTTTTAATAAGTGAGCAGTACAAGTAACACCTTACCCAGCCTCGCTAACTTTTAAACAGTCAAAATCTTAATAAGTAAACCACATCAGGTGCGTTTCTCTGCTCATCACCTTTCTGCAGCATAATGAGGCTTTTTAGCTATTTAGGTTTGAATCTTCTGTATTAGGTCTATAGCTGGCCTGTGGGACAACAGCCAACTCAGACAGAATTCTAAATGGATGTTTCCAACTGGAAACTTGAAATTTGAATTTGAATGACCTTACCTCTTTTTTCTTATTGTTATTGTTTCCTCTACGCATTCTTCAGCTTGCTTGTTCTTAATTCCTTCAGTACTTATTACTGCAATAAGCCTAATCCTGGATACTTGCAGACCCCAAGTGTGGGAGCTGTAAATACTTCTGCAGTCTCCTCAGGGCAAATCAGCTGTAATTGGATCTCCCATTGCCCAACTTGGGAGAAAAATAAAAAAAAAAAGGAACAGCACATTCCAATCAAAGACAATTCTACATCTGTGTTCATGTGTTTTGTCTCTGCTGCCCTCAAGTAATACTCTGTCCTTTTACTCCACTCCAGGCCGAGTTCTCCGAGCTGAACCTAGCTGCTTATGTCACGGGAGGCTGCATGGTGGACATGCAGGTCATGAGGAACAGCACTAAGGTGGTAAGGTGAGGAGCAACAGATTGTCTTGAAAATCAGGCTTTCTGGAGCAATGTTGAGATAAGCAGGGTGACCTCAGGGTCTGACTGGTATCTGACCTAAAGCAGTGCAGTTCTGATGACTTCAAGGTTTTCTGGAAGTGGTGGAAAGGCTGACCTGACTTTGGGGGTTTTGTATCAGGTCTCAGTTGCCCATTGCATCATACGTTGTTTCCAGTCTAGTCCCTCTATGCCTTCCAATAAAAGGGACTATGGTTCTTCCTTTCCCTTGATTTTTCACTCCTTCTGTGCCAACTAGCCTTCATTGTAAACAGTGGATTGCAATCCTTAGGCTACCTGGTTTAGGTCTCACTTCACCCTCCTCTTCTCCAGACTAAACAATCCTAGTTCCAAGTGGCCTGCCCTTGCAATAGCAACAAAGTCTTTCCATGACCCTCACAGCCTGATTGGCACCTGAAATACCAGCTTTTTTTTTTTTTTTTTTTTTTTTGCCAGAGATTCTCAATGCTCCAGCCTTGCCCTGTGGTTTCTCTCCAAGGTAATACCACATCCCTGTTTGAAGGACATTTCTGTCTCTACTAGTATTACTTCATAACTGCAATCATTGCAAGCAAACTTGCTTCCTGTTCATGTTGAAATCTCATTGCTCTTCCCAATCCATTTTTCTAGCCTTCCTACTTATTTTGTACAATTCTTCTGTGCTTTTTGGAGTATACAGTCTTTCTAAGTTTAATATTATTGCTAAATTGCCTGTTTGCTTCTAGTTCAGAAGGAGAGGCACATAATAAAACATGCAGGAATATTTAAAAAAATAAAATAAAGAGAACAGCTGGAAAATGCTGTTTCTGAGTGTGCTGGCCTTGGTTTAATTTCTAAAGATGTTATTTCTAGTCCAAACAACAACACTTGTTACTGTCAGTTAGCTGTGACTGTGGTCCATCAATTCATTTCAGGTCTTGACAGTTTAGTCCATCCACAAGTCTCCATTCATTCTTTGGTAAAATTTCACGAGCCTCTGCTAAAAACTTCTAGGGTTGAGTCTGTTACATCCATTCGCTTTCTCTCATCCCATAAATGTCTGTTTCTAAGTGAAACAAAGCATATGTCCCATGAAGCAGCCACTGCAGCATCCATCAGACACTCTGCCCTGCTAATGTGCTCTGGTGCTTGCTTGCTGACGATGCTGGAAGGTTTCCCAAGAACTATTTCCTAGGTTGATCACATCTTCGTTTTCCTTCTCGTGCCTTTCCTCTCAAAGCCATTCCTACATCTGGCAGAAAGATCTTGAGCTATTAAACTGAAACTGAAGACAAAATTTATTTCACAAGAGCGTCTGGGGCATGGTGTTCATGTTTCTGCTTTCAGTAAATACACAGATATCACAGCTAGCCCTTTTGCATGGATATATATGTATGAAAGTGCACAGATTTATGAATGACATTAGTTCAGTTTTCTTCTTTTCCTCTGTGTATGTTTAAGGACACATGCATTTGTGTGGTGGGAAGTGGATTTGGCAAATACATATTTATCTGAATATCCAAATTATACAGCATGAGTTATCCATGATTTGTTATAGTCCTTCCAAGAACTAGCCATTTGTTTACAGCCTGTGCTGAATCCTTCTCTCTTGCCCAGCTTAAAGAGTTTAGGAGCTCAGGACAGCCAACTTCCACAGCCATTCCTACTGATAGTTTAGAAGTTAGAAGAGTAAACACTCTTCTTCACTTTAGAAGATGAATTATGGAGCACACTGCTACTGAGCTCTGTGGAAGACTCTCATCCCATTTACATGGGTGCAACCTTCAAGTCCACCCTATCCTGACAGTAGTTGTGTCCTGCCTGGCCAAAGACACTTCTTGGGCTGCCCAGCCAAAGGGAGATGCCGCAGAGGACACCTCTAACACATGTATGCACTAACCTTGCTGCTGATGGCACTTTTTTTTTTTGTTTCCCCATCACTTATTAAGCTTCTGTTAATTATGAAGCAATTTATATAGTCACAAGTGTAAGAGTAACAATAGTAGTAATAGTAGTAGTAGTAATAATAATAAAGCAACCACTGAGCTGTTCTCTCCACATTTGAAATTATGTTCACTGCTAAGCTATGTATTAAACTCTTCAATTCTGTCATTTGCAATGGGTCTCCTAGTTCTTTAAGCAGGGGGGACACTCCATTGCATGTTTAAATCAAAGCTCTTTCTTTGCTTATCCCTTGATCCTTGCTGACACCTTGGAGTTAAGGAGTCCTTTTAGACCATGTGCAACTGCACAAAGGAAAAAATGTGGGGGTTTTTTATCTGGAAAATAAATCCCTTATTAAGAAGGTGTAAAACTCTCTGAACCTCTAAATTTATCACTTGTCTCAGGCAGGTTGGGTTTATATATATATATATGTAAAACTATGTTTGGAAGCATAATTGTCCAGTAAAAAGAGAAACGAACTGTAAGTATACAGACCTCCATGACTCTCAGACTGTTTATCTTCAAAGTAAGTTAGCAAATGACAAATCTGTAGCCAGGCATTACTGCTTTCCTGATTTTTAAAATGACTGTGGCCCTGAGACTCTAATTTTACAGTAACAAAATTCTGGGTCTCCATTTCCCCTGTCTTTAGCTATACCTGTAGATGTAAGGGGAAGGATTTGATAGTATCAGTGAAATGTGTTACTGGATAGAGAGACAATAATCCAGAAGTCTGAAAAACTGGGGCTTGAGTCCCAGTTCCACCATGATATGCAACAACTCTATCAGTCTGTTCAGCACTTTGACTTCAGTGTTAGAAGGAAAAAAAGCTAACCATGGGGCTCTTCATCCTGGAGAAATGAAGGCTTCAAGGAGACCTAGTAGTGGCCTTCCAGTATATGAAGGGGGCCTACAGAAAGGCTGGGGAGGGACTACTCACAAGGTCTTGTAATAACAGGACGAGGGGTAATGGATTTAAACTGGATGTTAGGAAGGGGTTCTTTATAGTGAGGGTGACAAAACACTGGCACATGTTGCCTAGGGAGGTTGTGGCTGCTCCCTCCCCTGGAGGTGTCCAAGACCAAGGTGGATGAGGCCTTGAGTGACCTGTTCTAGTGGGACGTGTCCCTGCCTATGGCACGGGGGGGTTGGATCTAGATGATCTCTGAGGTCCCTTCCAACCTAAACCATTCTATGGAGTATCATGTGCAGTTTCTAGCAACCATTTTCTTATTTATGTGCCCTGTAACATGTGCCTTGACTGAAGACAGTGCAGGGGGATGAGCTGGGAACTGGAAGCAGCACTGGGCTCAGCCAAGGTTGGCAGTGGGGGAATGTCCCACGCATGGTCATTGTTACCCCAGCACATCTTTGAATTAAATTGACACCAGAGCTAACTCAGTGGAAAGTTAAATATGAGAAGCACGAGGTGGCAATTATCCATCCCAAAGGATTCCTTACCAATTTAAACACAGCAAGTCCTTCAACAGAGAAATGGAGTTCTTTCTGGGTGTGATGGCTGGACTACTAAGCAGTGTGGAAAAAACAAGCATGGTTTGATGCCTGCATTTAAAACACTTGAGTGGATTCTTCATCCTTTCAGTCCACAACTTCCTTTTACTCAGGTCTACACACAAATACAAAGAGAGTCAACTGTCTTGAGACTAACTTGCCTTAGAAACCTCATGGGCTGTGTTACTTGTGCTAGGGTGAGATGTAAGAGATGGAATTTCCATTTTCACTCATCTTCATTTCTCCAAAGGGCCCTTGGTAACAATGTTTTCACAGTGCAAGGAGGCTGTCAGTGCTGGCACTGCACTCACTCTGAGGTGCATTTATGCTTTAAGGGTATTATAAAAGTGTGCTAGAATAAATGAGAATTTGGGATATCTCTGCTTCTGACAACACTTATACTCCCAAACTATGATCTCAGCCTCTGCATTAGATTAAATGCAGTTCTATGTTTGCCTTCTGGGCTTTACAAGCCTTCAGCTATTAATTCTCGTAGATGTGGGAATAAGGCAGGGATATGTTGAAAATCTGGACAGCTTTCTTACATGGGGAATACTAATGTATTTAGGAGCATTTCAGACTTTTAAGGATATAAATTAATCATGCACCAGACTCCTCTCATCTCCTGTGTCCCTGCAGAGCTGACTCTTTTGCCGTTGGGGCTGATCATCCAAGGGAGAAAGCATATTTTTTTTCTTTGCATCTGCACTGGACCTACCACAGTGGCAGCTATACCACTTAGAGTATGATAGGCAGATTCACTGTAATACCACAGTACAGATAACAGCTCATACACCAGGAGGTGCCCAAGACCTAAAATGTGGTATACCAGGGACTAATGGTCCTGGCAAGTGAGGAAGAGCGACAAAGCTGATAGCAGAGAAAGAAGAGCTGAGTGCTGTGAACAGAGGCTTGCTCTAGGGAAGGATCTTTGCCATGGAATGGTGTTTAGCACCACAGCCTTTGTCTGAATTGTGCCAGTCTGTAAAAGAAGGTGTATGTCTTACCTTTCTTGCCATGGATGAGATGTCCTTGTCACTCATAGTTGCGTTGAGGTTCGTGAATGTTCTGACTGCTCCATGCATGTCCACTCGTTCCTTTAATTAACATTGACTTTCTTGCTTGTTCCAGCTGATTCAGCACTTCTGCTATGCTCTGCTCTCTGATAACAGTATGACAGCCTGTTGAATCACCATCCCAAATACACCAAGGCCTGAAAGTGCTTTTATCCCAAAGTATAATCTTTACACTACAAGCTTCAGTACAATCACAGCATGAGAAAGCAAATCCATTCACGTGGGAGAAGCTGGCCAGAATAACAGTGTTTTTCCTGCTGTTCAGAGCTTGCATGCCTGAGGACATATCTACTGTGGCTAGAAATTAGCTATCTGCTCCAGGGTGCTGCAAGACTCTTCAAAGTCCAGTAAGGACACTGTCCTCTGCCCACTGCATTTTCTTCCATTCCAGTAGGTTGGCTCTCTCCACAGGGCCATTGACAACTTGCTCTCTGAAAGAGTCAAGTCAGAGGCCATGCTTTCTCACCACACAGTAGCTGCACATTTCTAGGAGATGGATATCTTCTGATCTCTTGAGGACCATTCAATCACAAGAGTTGGTGGCTTCTTGCAGTGCTACAGGGATAATATGCAGGGAGGTCATGAGAGTAGATACTGTTCCTGGACATTGATGTAGGACATATTGGCAGGTGGTAGGTCTCTTTCCAGCTTCTCATCTTCCAGAAAGCTTGTGTCAAAAAGGAACCTTAGGTTCTGTCTAGTCCCTGTCCTTAGTTCAACTCTTGATGTATTAGGAGTCCTTTTTTATAATGTCTTGAATGTCTGCCTTTTGTTTTGTTTTGTTTTGTTTTGTTTTGGGTTGCTTTCAATTTTCTGTGAAGATGCGGCTGGGAGGGAAAACTAATTGGGAGAGTTTAGATTTCTAGGAAACCCGGTAGAAAAATATGTTGAGCACGTGGTTCTCCCAACATCCACGGGATGTGCCACCTGGTATAGCACAGTGTGTGCTATGCAAAAGTACTGCCCAAAACACATTGAAGGCACGCTAATCTATGAGTGCAGAGGAGAAGTGTGTGTAACAGCATGAAACCTTTTGAAAGTGCACTTCAGGCAAAACCCCCAGGTGCTGAATGACCACCACTTCCCTTACCCAAATACCCTGCAGAGACACTGGGCTGGGATGAGGTGTCGAACAGGGTATACCCTGGCAAGGTGAAGTTACACGTGAAGCAATTTAACATCTCCAGTAAATATTTATAAACCAAGAGATTATTTTCACATAAGGTATGATTTAACCATCATCTTTTATTAATGTGTCCCTGCTTCTCACCTGCCTGTTTCCATCTTTTTTTTTTTTTTTCTTAGCAGGAGCTAAAAAAAGAGAAGAGAGGTTTGGGTGTGCTTATTTATGTATTCACTCTTAGTTGCTTCCACCTCGGCTCCTGCTGCTGAACAGCTGCTTGGAGGCCTGCTTCTCCCTTCAGGGTTTACTGATCTCCCAGATGAATAATGTCCCCCTTCACCTCCTCAGCAGCTGGTGCCCAGCCGACATGCAGGCAGGATGCTGACAGTTATTGGGAAAACATTTAGCAGGCAGGAAGCTGCCAAAAAGCAAAAGTCACTCTGAGCAGACCAGGGTGGGGAGCATCTCAGAGCCTAAACTACTCCCTGGCCCTTTTCATATTTACACTAATTCTTTCCAGCAAGAAATGTGCTTCCAGGCCCTAGAGTACTCATTAATTAGTTAATCCTGGGCTGAACACAAGAAAGATTAAAGGGCTTTTGTAGATTGTTTCAGTCTTGATTGGCTTTTTCAGGGTTTTTTTCCAGTTCTGCCTTAATTCATTTCCTTTCTATATGGGTTTTTACTAAGCCTTCTTACACAGAATAGCAAACAGAGAGGGCCAAGTCCTGCTGCACCTGCACTATACTGGTCAAAGTGAATGGAATAGCATAAAATAGAGTCTTCATCAGTGGACTGATACTAGGACAGAATGCAGCCTCAGCAAGCTCATGGCTGGCAACAATTTGAAGGATAGGAACAATAGATATGCCAGAGGAGAGAGTGCCACTCAGAGGTACCTCAACAACTGGGGAAATGGGCCAAAGGGAACCACATGGAATTCCTCAAAATCAATCACCAAGTCTTCTGGTGAGGGATAAACTCAGTACTGCTGGGGGTCAGCTGGAGATAAAACAGTTCTGCACAAAAAGACCTGTGCCCTTGCAGAAAAGAAGACCTATGACTCAATGGGCAATATTAACAAGTGTGTAGCTAATGAGACACTGTCCACACCTGTCATACTGCGTCTAGATGTGAGCACCTTAGTACAAAAAAAAAAGCATTGTCGTTCTGGAACGTGTTGAATGTAAGGCCATGAAGTGCACTGAACCGGACCAAAGGCGTCCAAGGAAATACTGAAAGATGTTCTAGTTCTATCTGTAAAGGAAGGCTGAGTGGCACCCACCTACAGCCATCAGGCAACTAAGAGAAGAGCATAGAGAAAATTAAGACAGAGTCCTGTTGAAGGTATGCAGTGAAAGAAGAAAAAATAGACAGAAGTCGCAGCAGGTAAAATTCTCATTATATACAATTTTTAAAAACAAACAAACAAATAAAAACAAAACAACACAAAAAAAAAAAAAAAAACACCCCAACATTGTGAGAGTGGTCAAATACTGGAACAAGTGTCCAGAGAGGCTACAGGATCTTTGTCCTTGTGAACTCTCAAACTTTGAGTGGACAAGACTCTGATCAACCTAATGTCACTTTAAAGTTACCCTTGCAATGAGCAGGGTGTTGGTCCAGATGATTTCCATCTCTGACCTAAATTACTCTGTAAATGGATTCTGTGATATTGAAATGCATTTGGATTGCTTTGGTTTACAAGAATTCTGAAGGCAAGCTGCTGCTGGAAGGTGTAGTTGTTACTACTTCAAGGCATTGTCTGGATCCACATTTTCCTTGTCAATTTGCAAGTAAAATAGAAAGACTTAGGAGACTGCCACAGTACAGTTTGGAGAGTGTGCAACATACAATTTTAGGGCTCAGTAACCATTGTTCTTTGGCTGAAATACAAATCAGAACATCTACAGTACCAATGTATACAATGGTACTGGTCCTACAGCAACAGTGATTCCTGGTTCCTACTGCTTTTGCTACGCTTATGCCCCTCACACCCCATGGTTTTCTCCCAGCCATTCTCTCATTACAGTGTTCCAGAAGACCTCTTGCTCCTCTCCTCCACCCTGGTAAAGAGAAGTCGTCCTGTAATGGTTACATATGAATGCGAAATATTATTTTCTAAAATTAATATAGTTTATTAATTTCATTATTCAGAAACTTGCTACGAACCAATATATTTTATAATAATGGGTTCTTCGCACAGTCATGAAAACATTGTACAGAGGGAGATAAAGAGGTAATCTGCAACACTTAAGAACATAACTAGCAACAATATAACAAACATGAAACTTGAAACTGGAAAGAGATTTTTGTTTCTTCACACCTTCTTGCCCACCTGGGCGCTCGAGAGGCATCTTTCTGCTGCTAAGACAGAAGGTGCTCAGATTCACCTAAGAACCTGCAGAATCTTGCTGGAGATTTGCTAAGAGGTTTTTGAGTGTTTACTCACAAAGTAGTCTCTAGATTTCTAGGGCTGCATTGTTGTATCAGACAGTGCCCAAAGCATGTTGGGAAGGTTGCTGTCAGTGGTTTCAAAGTCATTAGACACTTTGGAGTTCCCCAGACTCTTTTCTCAGGAGGCTGGGGATACAGCACAGTCTCTGACCTGGTGCCTCTTGACTCGCCATAGCTGGAGACTTGCAGAGGGGTAGGCAGGATGCAGTGAGATGGCAACACCAAGAGCACACAGAAGAAAAACAGCAGTAGCAGCAGGCACAAATAGAGCAGCAGAGCAGAACAGAGAACCTTGTGATATCTGCTCATCTCCTTTTATCAATGCATGCCCGAGATTAGTGGGCCTTTGGACATAGTTCAGCCAATTAGAATGGCACTGCCAATTCTGACTATGTTAGGTGAGACCAGGGCTTTTGTTTCCCCTTCCTGTGGTTGCTTCTCCCAGCACAAAAGGTGGGGGAACATGTCTGGGCAAGCCAGGACACATTCAGGCCTATTCAGACCCACCATGACACATCCTTTATTTAGTGTTGCTGTCTTACTGCTCTAAAACCAGCTCTGTGTTTACCCCTATTCATGTAAGTGGTTATATTAATTCCATCTCTGAATAACTTCAGCTGAGTTTCCTTCTTTCTGTGAAAACTATGCCAAGAAGTTTTGATCTAGACAACATTTCTCCTCTTACCAAATTCCCCGTTTTACTACGACCCCCAACATACCATTAAATCTAGCATCATGATAGGTGAAAATGTCACGGATTTCATAATGCTTCTCAGCAATTTAATAACAATGCTATTAACACCCAAATAAAGCACAAAAAGGAACTTGTTCCTATTTGTAGATGCTGGTTCCTATTAGCTCCCAGACACCGGAGGCACTGCATAGTTGGAGGGATTATTGTACTTTGCAGTTAGCTGCAGCCACTTACACCTTGGACTTTTGCGTCAGAAGCTTACCTGAAGGCTCCATTAATTGCCAGCAATGCAACACTTGTTGTATCATATTGCTTAATTACACACTTTTTTTCCCCCTCCACGTCATACCAAGCAGATTGGAAAGGCTTTGGAAATAGCACAGTCAGAACGTGTTGAGCGCTGGGAATTGTCAGAAAGCTGTATAAAACTGCCTTGAATAATGGAGGGTAGACAAAACCTAAAGTAAGGATGTGTGTCTTTGGTGTCCAGGGAAGGTCTCTTTCTATTGACCTGAAAGATGAAGTGTCTTGTAAGACTGGCAGTCTTCAAGAAAGAGAGCAGGAGAGCCCATCCTGATCTCACAGCATAGGCAAATTTTTTTGAAACCCATCATGGCACTAAAGTATAAATTAGTCCTAGCCCTTGTCTGCAGGTGATTATTCACAGATATTTTGACAACATAATCTATTCTTGTGTGTTCTTTCTTCACGCTCTTTTTGTGCTTCAGTGAGAAAAGATGAAGGACCGGGAAGCAAGCCAGAGTTAAGGCTACATGCAGAAATAAGAAATGAGAATAACTTTAAGGCACGAAACCTCCCATCAGGATTTGCTGCCATCATTTTCTCCTCCCCAGAGCAGGCCAGGGACCTGATTTCTGCAGGGAAATGTTATTGGTGCTTTTCAGAGCTGATTCTCTTCTCACAATTAGAGAAGTTAGACACATGGTCGCCAGAACAGCTTCTGCTGCTCCTGGGATGTTTAGCTTCCATATTTAACATCAGAAATCTCTTTAATTGATTTATATTCCCTCATTTCTGACAAAACTATTCCCAAGACAGCTAACGCTGTCACAGATTTAAGGATATATGAACTACATCCTGCAGTCAGATCTCTTTTTATTAGTAGGCATTTTGGATCCTTTACACTTAGGTTCATGTCTCTCTACCACTAACAAATAAAGAGACTGCTAAAATGCACTGGAATCAGTTGGAAAAGAGTTAGTTAAATACAGATATGCATCTTGCACCACTGTGCCAGAGGCCAGGCTCAGGACTGGCAGCACTAGCAGCTTCCTAGCCAGACACTTGTCATCACTCAGGGGTGATTGACTCTGGTAACCACTGGCCAGTTTCAGCTGCCAGGAGGAGAGGTAGACTGAGCAGCTGCCATGGGCCTTGTCTAGCACCTGGGGCACAGAGACAACTACTGCAAAGGGAGAAAAGCCACGGGGACATATGGGGAGCTGCTTCACTCTGGGGGTGGCCAGGCCACTCAAGCACCACTTGGAGCACTGAAAGGCAATGTACAATGTGTGGCATTGGCCATCATCTATGGTGATGTGAGCTGAAATCACTTTTATGTCTCAGAGGAAAATGAAATTTGACCAGCTATTTTAAATCTGAAATTTTTTTTCCAGTTTCTTGGATTATTATTTTTTTGAAAAACGAAGGATTCCTGTATCCGTGTGCCACTCTGGGAATGTGTTACACACATTTTAGCAGCCTTTGTTTTGCCAGGCAGTGCTAGAAGCCAGATTCTAAATGAGAACTGAGTTCCTGGGGTCTGAGAAAGGGCTTCTGTAAAAGAGTTGTGGCCAAAGACAGGCTCCAGCTTTCTCCAGGGAGCTTTATTCATCTGGCTATCATGCTAAAGATTCACAGCTTCAGCTAGATGTCTGCCATGCAGCCCAGAAAAAACACTGCACTAACATAGGTCAGAGCTTATTAGCAACATTTTAAATCTGTGGCTTACTTGCAGTTCCATTTACCTATCCCATCTCCCTGTTCATCTGATGTTTGAATAGGCTTTTCTGTATTCTTTCTGTGGCCAAACCCATTTCCACAACCTGTCTAGCAAGGGCTCTAAATACAGTTTTAGTTAAGACCACTTACAGTCACTGGCTGGGCAGATCTAGTGGAGAGGCAAGGTACATGCTCCTGCCACAGCTCCCCTAGAACTGCCAAATGTGGGTGCTGAGGACTGCAGCACTGTAGGTGCTACAGAGTCTGGGTTACCCCCAAAAAATTTGCAGCAGTGTTTTAAATGTGGAATTTCTGCCTAATCTGTCTGCCTACCAAGGATTTCAACTTTTTGTCGTGGGCAATGTTACTGAATGGGGTCAAACCAGAAAGGAAAATACACTACCAGCTATTCCAAATCCAAGGCTCACTATGTTAGCTTAAGCTTTACAGTCTGAGAATGAGCTTGAAAAAGTAATCTTCTACCAAAAAAATGCAAGAATCCTCAAGTGAAAAAATTAAGGTTTTTTCTCCCTGACCACTGGTGCCTGCAGTTACACAGTTGTCATGTCACCACTCCTACCACGACTGTTCATTTCCCTGTTACCACCTGCTATCCTTCCCGGCCCCTCACCTCACATTTTGCCACTGGCCTCCATTTCTGCAAGGCTCTCCTGCTGATGTTTATTCGCAGCTAGTCCCAGACCCTGCACTCCTCTGCCTTGTTCTCAGTATCCATGGGAACATTCTCTTTGTCCTGCAGCTCAAAACAGGGATTCAGTGTCCACCTTCACTTTAGAGATCCACTCCTCATCTGCTGCATGAGAGAGTGCCCTGCCATCCCATACTACACAGAACTCGAAAACAGGCTTTTCTACATTAACTCTGTATTCTTGTGTCCATCTTCTAAGCTGAGAAACTCTTTCTTTGCCAGGACCTGAAAAGACACAGCCTTTTTTTCTCAACTTTTGGCTGGCAGAATTAAAGCCACTGAAGGCAGTTTCCCAGCTACTGTGTGTCCTTCCCCTTCCTCCCAAGCAGGCCATGTTCATTTGCATGCTTCCCCCCCACCACAGCACCTCCTCCCTGCCAGGGTGATAGGAGAGAAGTTCAAGGGCAAATACTGCCATTAACCCTAGGGAGACTGAACCAATGGTCTGAAATGCTGCTGTGCAGCTCCAGTAGGTGTCGTTCCCCAAGTCTAGCCTTGACAAAGCTGTAACAGGGACCATTTTCTTCTTCATACACCCAAAAAAAGGGAGGAAGGGAGGGAGGGAGGGAGGAAGGGAAGGAGGGAGGAAGGGAGGAA
>VWZI01014487.1:506938-522892 GCA_013396835.1 Psilopogon haemacephalus
GGAAGGAAGGGAGGGAGGGAGGAAGGAAGGAAGGAAGGAAGGAAGGAAGGAAGGAAGGAAGGAAGGAAGGAAGGAAGGAAATGAAATGAAACACCTGAAGCTCCTGTCCTTCCAGGCACTGCAACTGTTTAGTCTTAGCACAGATACCAAGTCCTGGTCCTAGGAAGCTGAGAAATCCTTCCTGAGGACCTGTGTCTGTCTCTGGGGTTCTTTCAACACAGCAGACCCAGCAAAATGGAGCAGTTCAGGCTTTCCAAGATTTGTATTCACTTGCCGTTTTCTCAGCAGGGGGGCACTGCTTGCCTCACCCCCATTGGCACCCGGGAGGTCCATAAATCAGCTGCACAGTGATAGCGCAGCCCTCCCAATGCTCATTATGCATCTCACTGCTGGAGGAGAGCACCACCTTCGATGCCAAGTACATTAGGGAACATGCCTGGGTTCAAAAACACTCCCTGGGAGGGAATCACAACATTTCCAAAGCTCGGTCTCCCGCATCACAAAAGCAGAGCATGCTCCTCACCATGTCTCAGGCGATAACAAAAGGCCAAGGCCAACCAGCAAAATGAACAGCTTCAAAACAACAAGGCTGTGCTGGGTTTTGTATACAGTGTTTGTTGCCACAATCTGGCCCAGAGTCACAGTCTCAAATTTCCTTGCCAGAATGATGGAAATATAAATAGGGGCTGTAAACCCAAAGTATTACCAGCTCATATATCCAAAGGATAAAAATTATAGTCTCTTAGCAAGGAAAATGTTGGAGGATAGTGAGGTAATGGGACCTGGTTACAGAGCTCATTTCTCCGAAAAACCTTTAATACAGCATGGAAATTTTTCCAATGTCCTTGATCCAACCTCTGTTAAAGTATAGAATAATGCCCTGTTTCAGTGGAAAAGCCCCTTCCTTGCCTTCAAGAATGAACTGCTGAGCTCCATTTTGGGAATAGTTTCTTTCCAGCTGCTGTTTCTTTCCAGATTCCTGAGTGGCTCTGAAGACACAGCATTAGCAAGGAATGAAATCTGTCTGTTTGAAAGATAATCCCTTGCCTGTTGGCTTACCTAGAAAGGGCCTCACTTCTCTGTGCGTTTGCTGAGAGCTGCTGCTGTTGAACCATAGGAGTCCAAGCTTCAGTCTTGCTAAATAATATTCTGGAAGTCCGTGTTATGAGTCACAGCACTGGATGAGGGGTTCTGCTCTTTTGATTAATTACATTACCGTGCCTACCCTTTACTTGTTGCCTCATAGCCCTAAGAGCCTGGGATGTGCTGCATATGTAGTAAACTGATTAAAAGGGGGAATGTATGTCAATGTACGGATGTGTACGAGAGCTTTTTGAAATCCCTCATGATCTTCCCACCCACTGGGCATTGCTTCAATGCTGAATTCAATCATCAGGAAACAAACTCGTTCCCTCATCTGCATTGCACATTGCAACGAGCTTGCCAAATATGGCCAAGCTTTCACAAAGAAAAGAGAATTCCCCCACCAGTGAATTTATGACCCTTGGCTCGGCCTCTGCCTTGTTCCTGTGCATGCCTGAGTGACGTGGAAACTGCAGCAAATCTCCTTGGCCTGTTTCTACACTCTCACACTTGCAGCTATGTTGGATTTTTCCTTTTTTTAACAACTGGAGGGTTTTTTAATTTGGTTTATTGCCTTCTAACGCAAGCAACTCATGACGAGAGGAATAAAGCAGAGCAATATGCGTTAATGAAAAGGGGCAGGACAGAGAAGAAACAGAGGGAGGCTAGAAGTGTTGCTGAGCATTTGAAAGTAACACGTCACTCCCTTCATCTCTTCCAGGTCCTTCAAGCCAGACTTTGCCCTGATTCGGCAGCATGCTTACAGCATGGCACTGGGAGAAGACTTCCGCAGCCTCATCATTGGCCTGCAGTATGGTGGCATCCACACGGTCAACTCCCTTTACTCCATCTATAACTTCTGCAGCAAGCCCTGGGTGGTAAGTGATGATACAGCTCTACTGCATGCCAGCACTGCAAAGCAGATGTGTGGTAGCAGTAAACCATCAAATTCAGCTACCAGTCTCTTTCATAAGAATTTGTCTCTTTTGTTTGAAAATCACCACCCAAAGAACCTGAAGAATCCGGATGGGAATTCTGGGTGGGAGGAAGCATCAGAAGTGCTTGTATGTCAGCCTCTAGAAATATGAAGGTGTTTTTTCCTCATCCTGAGTAAGAAATTTCACCTGTTCCACACTCAACAAACAGCCAACGGTAGAGTAACACACAAAGTTCTTGGAAGGCACAGTAGATGAATAGGAATGAATTAATGACAGCAGATCAATAGTAGGACATCCTTTTTTAACCAAAACACAACACTACCTTAAAAGAAACTGTTTTAGAGGGTGTCTGAACAGCACTATTTCTAGTATCTTTTATTAGATGTATACTTGTGACAGCCAGGTACTCCAGGCTAAGACTAAGATTATCCATTTCTTGATAAGTGCAAGCTGCACTTGTTTTCTCTTCTTTTCTCTTTCTACTTTTTCTTGGTGGTGCTTTGTTGTGAAGGGATTAGCTGAAAAGAAGGAAGGGAAGAAAGGTAAAAAGATAATTTCTTTAATATCTATGTCCAGGAGTAAAAAGGGGGAGCACTGAATGACAAAGGCTTTGGAAAAAAGCAGAAGGGAAAGGGAGATAATGCAGTTTTGCAGCAGTTTCAAAAGGAAGTACAAGATTATTATAAAGTACTGGTTCATTGAGACTGCACCTTGGAAACACCTTGAGCTTAGTCAGCTCCCTGTTTTGATATTTTTCAGTGGGACTCCTTCGTTTGTTCAAATTTTGTGTCACTCACCAGAACACCTCAGAAAAATCTTCCAAAAATACCATCCTTGGCTTGTCTCAGCCCTAATTCAAAGTTTGTAATAGATGCTCAGATCTGGTTTATGACTAGCTCTAAGTCAGCAGAAACTGCAAGAGCAGGAAAGACAGAGGCGTAAGGCTTGGCCATCAAAACACTTGCAAGATAAAGTGAGATATTGATGCCATCTTGGAGTCTACATCTGAGGCTTCCAAGCAGTTTCATCCCCAAGTGCCCTCTCTGCTCACTGATGCTCCCAGAATGGAAAGCTATGTGCATTGTCCTGGGTGCAAAGCAGGAACTGCAAGTTATGTGAATGTGGCAAGGAGATAGAACTGTCAAAAATGCCTCCCATGGAAAACATTTTAATGCTTTTAGACATTCCCCTTATTCATGGCACAAATTTAGCTTAGGGTGAGACAGAATGTTTGTAGCAAGTAGTAACTATCTTCCTCATTGCATAATTAAGTCCTTTTTTTGTTGTTCTTTTTCCCTTGAATCATAGAATCGTAGAATGGGTTAGGTTGGAAGGGATCTCAAAGATCATCCAGTTCCAACCCCCCACCATAGGCAGGGACACCTCCCACTAGAACAGGTCACTCAAGGCCTCATCCAACCTGGCATTGAACACCTCGAGGGAGGGAGCAGCCACAACCTCCCTGGGCAACCCATTCCAGTATCTCACCACCCTCACTGTAAAGAACTTCCTCCTAACATCCCCTTTAAATCTCCCCTCTAACAGTTTAAACCCATTACCCCTCATCTTGTCATAACAAGACCTCATGAATAGTCACTCCCCAGCCCTCCTGTAAGCCCCCTTCATAAATATCCTATTAGTCTTCAGTGTGTTGATTTGTAGTTCAAATCCTTTTGAGGTCTGTAATGACTCAGGCTTCTATTTCCATGACTCTGCAGTGTCAGATTTGACTAATTTCCTACCAAAAAGGTACCAGTGTAACAGAGAGAGCCTTCTCAGTTTTCACCCCTCTTAAAATATTTGGGAATTATGCTGAGACCAGAAGCAAGGTCCCACCTGTTCTGAAAATGTTGCAGTGCAGTAATGAGAGCAGTGAGAAAATCTCACTTTTCCATCACTGTAGAGGTGGATGATGCACATTTGGCCTCCATCCCTGTTTGAATGATAGGAGTTTGTTGGAAACTGAAAGGGGAGGAAGAGAAGAATCAGTAGCAGACTCAGTACAACACACCTTTGCCTTGTTTTTGACAGTTGGTCCTACACATATGAGCATGTGACCTCAGTGGCCAGAAAAAAAGGTCTCCTCACTTACACTGGCTTGTGCTAAGGAAAACAGACCTGTGGCATCTGATGTTACATCTGATTTTGGGTTGATATTTTTCAACTTATCCTTTGTAGTTGCATTTCTGATGGTATGCATTGGCCTTGAGATGTGGCAGGCCTATTTTTGGGTATCTAAAATAAAAGAAAACAAATTCAGCACACTGAAAGAAAAGAAAAGAAAAGAAAAGAAAAGAAAAGAAAAGAAAAGAAAAGAAAAGAAAAGAAAAGAAAAGAAAAGAAAAGAAAAGAAAAGAAAAGAAAAGAAAAGAAAAGAAAAGAAAAGAAAAGAAAAGAAAAGAAAAGAAAAGAAAAGAAAAGAAAAGAAAAGAAAAGAAAAGAAAAGAAAAGAAAAGAAAAGAAAAGAAAAGAAAAGAAAAGAAAAGAAAAGAAAAGAAAAGAAAAGAAAAGAAAAGAAAAGAAAAGAAAAGAAAAGAAAAGAAAAGAAAAGAAAAGAAAAGAAAAGAAAAGAAAAGAAAAGAAAAGAAAAGAAAAGAAAAGAAAAGAAAAGAAAAGAAAAGAAAAGAAAAGAAAAGAAAAGAAAAGAAAAGAAAAGAAAAGAAAAGAAAAGAAAAGAAAAGAAAAGAAAAGAAAAGAAAAGAAAAGAAAAGAAAAGAAAAGAAAAGAAAAGAAAAGAAAAGAAAAGAAAAGAAAAGAAAAGAAAAGAAAAGAAAAGAAAAGAAAAGAAAAGAAAAGAAAAGAAAAGAAAAGAAAAGAAAAGAAAAGAAAAGAAAAGAAAAGAAAAGAAAAGAAAAGAAAAGAAAAGAAAAGAAAAGAAAAGAAAAGAAAAGAAAAGAAAAGAAAAGAAAAGAAAAGAAAAGAAAAGAAAAGAGAAAAGANAGAAAAGAAAAGAAAAGAAAAGAAAAGAAAAGAAAAAGCAGAGCTGGCAAGACAGTGTGGGAGAAATTGGCTCTGCCAGTAACTTGGCTCTAGCTATTCTGAGTCTGGTTGTACTATGCTTTCCTCACAGGGAATACAGCTGGCTCAGACAGCCTTCCCAGAGGAGTCAAGGAAACCACTTGTAAACACTTGAAGCAGGTTTGCAAAGTGCCTCTTTTCCACAGTGCACACACAAACATGTATCACCCCCCAAAACAGTGACTGTCATGCACGAAGTAAGCAAAGACCTCAGGTGGGATCTGAGCTGGTATTGGGCACCACAGAAATTTTGTAGGGCTTAAGCTCAGGTAGAGATTGCACTGAGGCATTTGAGGGCAGAAAGCTTCACTGGCAGCAGAATGAGAACATTTTGATTCTGTGATAGCTGAGAAATGTGAGATAGGGACAGGCCTCTTTGGTGTATGTTCCATTCTGATTGCAAAACAGGCATCTTGGAACAAGGGATCTGCTTAGCNAAAGGAATAGAAAAGGAAAAGAAAAGAAAAGAAAAGAAAAGAAAAGAAAAGAAAAGAAAAGAAAAGAAAAGAAAAGAAAAGAAAAAGCAGAGCTGGCAAGACAGTGTGGGAGAAATTGGCTCTGCCAGTAACTTGGCTCTAGCTATTCTGAGTCTGGTTGTACTATGCTTTCCTCACAGGGAATACAGCTGGCTCAGACAGCCTTCCCAGAGGAGTCAAGGAAACCACTTGTAAACACTTGAAGCAGGTTTGCAAAGTGCCTCTTTTCCACAGTGCACACACAAACATGTATCACCCCCCAAAACAGTGACTGTCATGCACGAAGTAAGCAAAGACCTCAGGTGGGATCTGAGCTGGTATTGGGCACCACAGAAATTTTGTAGGGCTTAAGCTCAGGTAGAGATTGCACTGAGGCATTTGAGGGCAGAAAGCTTCACTGGCAGCAGAATGAGAACATTTTGATTCTGTGATAGCTGAGAAATGTGAGATAGGGACAGGCCTCTTTGGTGTATGTTCCATTCTGATTGCAAAACAGGCATCTTGGAACAAGGGATCTGCTTAGCAAAGATTGCTGGAAATAAACAGTTAAGATAGATGAAGAAATGAAATGAAACACCCCTGGGAAATGTGCTTTTTCACTGTCTCTGTTTATTTTTTTTCCAAAAATTGGTTCCATTTCGTAGAAACGTTTATGATTTTGTGGAAGGGGTGGAAGTGAGACTGTTTTTCCTTGGCAATTTGCAACAATGTGTTTTCTCAGCAACTCTAATTACAGTTGGCTGCATTTGGGCTTGCGTTTACTCAAACATGCGGCCCCATTTTTAAGTTATGTTTTCCAGTACTGCAATACACAAAGGTTAAAATCTGCAATAAATGCAAGCACGGTTCAAAATACACATTTCTGAAAGAAAAACAGGCATATGCAGGAGAATCTCACACGATGAGAAACATCTAAGAAACCAAAGTTTTAAGATGATCCCAGAATTACTGAGAAATGATGCTGCGAGACCCTAAACACAATGCTTCAACCACTACTAATATTTTTTTGTGTGTGCTGGAAAAGTTCCAATACAAAAATGCAGTAGGGGCAGTGCTCAGAGCAGCACTCACATTACATGCAATAATGTCCATCATTTCAAGGCAAGATTTGCATCTGAAACACTGCAGGAAACATGGAGTCTTGAAGGCAGTTACCCTACCTACAGAGTCCAGAAAACCCCCAGCCAAGCTCTTATTTACTGTCAACGGATATAGGCTCCCTGATAACCTAAGCACTTTCAAAATATACAAAAGATCCTCTGAGTGGACCTTTTTATTTCTCTGTAAAGACTCCCTGGAGGTAACTCTGATATCCAACCACCCAGGCAGAGCTGGTACTTAAGGCCAGGCTGAGTCACATTGCCTTGCCCCGTGTCTTGCTCTCTGGTTTGGACACAATCTCACTAAATCCAGAAGAACCACAGAAAGTTAGAACTGATGCCAAAATGTGGAAGGAGCCATGAGATCTAGCTGAGCTGCTGACAGAAACATTTCTGTCCATCTCAAATAAACAGAGAGGTGCTAAATCAGCTCTTCTATCAGATACCTAGGAGGTTGCTGCACCAAGTAACGTAGTTGCTTTGCCAATATCCTATCTCTAACATTGCCAAGAGAAATATAAAGGGGGAAAGGAGGGAATAGTCCCATGAGGGCCAATATCAAAGTCAGACATTTTTGCAGGCTGGGCCGTGGAGGAGGCTCCCAGATAGCCAAGTCTCTCATCCATCCATCTGAAACACTTGCTGTTTCAGCAACAGCCAAAAGCTGTATGCTTCCAAAGGAAGCTCAAGGAATTAGTGAGGATGCTGTTTGTCAGACGCAGCTATTTGAGTTATTTCATTTGAGCTGTTTTCCTAGGATAAGCATACGTCACCTAATCAGCACACTGTCCATAGGTCACCAGGGCTGCATGCTTGTGCAGTAAGGGGCACATGCTGCTGTCAGCCAGGGTATTTTTCTTCCTGTCTCTGTCTCCTGTTTAACTTCTAAGCCCTGTTTGCTCAGTTTGCTAGTTGAAATAGGGCTTTATTTTCCTTCTCTAGCACGTGCAGGGCTAGCACAAGTAGTTAAGAGGAGCAAGATATCCTCCTTCCACAACGTCAACACCCTCATTGCCAACAACAACTATTCTATGCAGGGAGTTTTTCTCTTATCTGCTGATGCATGTGTGTGTGTGTGTAAGGGGTGAGGTGTTAGTGATGGGGTGTGCCTCTCTTCATGTTTTCTGGGTTTCTTAAACACCACGTTTTGACTTACAAGATTAGGAAAAGGATTCTTTATCTGCACATCCACTGGCAGATGCCCCTTCACTATGTGGCCTGAGCCTGGTGCACCTCTTACAGTCTAAATCTTAGCGCACTGGCTGCATCCTCTTTACACATATACCACCCTCTAACTCCCAAAGGGATATTTCTTCTTCACCAACAAGTGAAGTTTCAACTTCTTACACAGCAATGCTTTTGCTTAGACTAGCCCAGTAACCAGGACAGAAGCCGTAAAGTAGCTGCTCAGCAGAAAACCTTCTCTCTTTATCTCTAATTAACCTTCGGGTTGCTATTTGGTACATTTACCAGGTCCAGTCATTGCTCAGAAATGTTCAGAACGTGTAAGATTAAGCAGCTGATAGTATTGGGAAGAAAGAGGGCTTTCATTCCCTTCCCTTAATCCATGTGTTACCTTTCTCAGGTGACATGATCTCCTTCAAGATGAATGCATCCTTAGCTTTGAAAGGAAACTTGAAGGAGCTTATGTAAAGAGAAACTTGGTCCTGACTGGAGGCCTTTATTAATTTAATTTGATTTCACCAAATTCTAGGGGTCTTGGAATCTAAATTCAGTTTCTAGATTGCTTTGCAATTAGGGCATCAATGGGAAATTCAGACACATCTACCAGCTCAGCAGGGGACCAAGATTTTTACCTGTGGAGCAATCTCTAATCATTTTATTCTTTTAATATCCATGAAAATAACCCAGCCATTCTTTCAGCTTTATTCCCCCTTCTGTAAGTCTAACCACCTCAGCAGAACCACTGTCAGTTCAGTATTGATCATGGTAAGAGGGCTGTACCTTTGCAGAGGGAAAGCAGGATGGCTAGATGTGTGACTGCAAACCATCTAAGGCGCTTCTGAAAGCCAGACTATTTCTGGGATATACATCCCCTCATTCTCTTTGGTATATCAACCTTGCTTCAGCAACACTTTATATCATGGTTATTAAGTTCTTACCTTTTTGGGGGGTTCTCCAGCTGGACAGTGATTGAACAGTGTGGCTTCAAGACGCATGCAGAATAGTTTGCTCACTCCACAGATGGCCAAAGCAGGAATTTTCTGTGCTACTTTTATGTTGGGGTTTTGGTACCTGAAAAGAAATCGGATACCAGTACTGGGGAACATTATGTCTTGTCGAGCACAACCCTGAACAATGAATATTTCATAATAGTGATGATGGTGATGTGTGAAGTTCATACTGACTGGTGAGGCCAACAGCAAACGTTCACCCTTATATGTGAAATGCCAGCACTGTGGCTTTCCCCATTGATGTTACATGCTGCTTTCTCTAGATACCACCCTCACCTCTGTGCTGCCTCACTCAGACCTCACTGGTAGATGGGGCACAAGTAGGACATCTCCCCTTACTCCTGCCATGCATGGGACATGTTGAGACACCCTTGGTTCCTAATAAATGTTAGTTATGATTGACAGTGGGCTCATGCTTCCCTGGTCTGACACACAAACCAGGTAGCACTGGCAAATTTCATCTAGTAATCTTTGCCTCTTACCAATTCTCCTTCTCTTCCAACACAAGACACAAATGTACCTTGCATTGATTTGGCTGTGGAGCAGAGATTTAAGGGACACCTTTGATTTAATCTCTGCTCAGGAATGGTGCTGCTGATTTCCTGCCTGGTGACTCCTCTGATCCCTTTACTGCACCAAGAAGGGGCTCCCACTCTCACCTGTAAAGTAAAGCCTGGTGATAGCAGATCTGTAACTAGTCCCAAATTTACACCCTTCTGGCTCCTGAACCTCCTCTCTCTCTGCTCTCTTAGTCCAAGGTTTGTGTACACCAAGGCTGGGTTAACTCTGGGCAAATACAGCAACTTCACATTTTCTTGCTGCTCTCAGGTCAAGGAGGGAAAGATGTAACAACACATTTCTTTTACCTCCTTCACCAGTATCAGAACATTTTGCAAGCACTTACCTGTTACACAATCAACCACTGACATTCACTGTGTCTGTTTTTTTGTTCCCCCTCCCTCACCCCAAAGTTTTCTCAGCTCATTAAAATTTTCAACTCGCTGGGTCCTGAGAAGTTCCCTCTTGTGGAACAAACGTTCTTCCCAAGCCATAAGCAGATGGTGAGTACCTTTCTTTTCTTCTGATGTAAGCATGGATGGGGTATAAGCAAAAACTCTGTAGCGGGTGTGAGACACGGTGGTAGGTAGGGATTCCATTTTAGTTATGAATAATTGCTATTGAAAAAGCAAGGTACAGAAAGTACTACATGTGAATCCCTATCCTTTCTTGCCCAGCCCTCCCCTAAGTCACGTATGGCCCCTGAAAAAGTGAACCACGAGAACAAACTGAAAATCAATGCAAAAATTCAGTGTAAAATCTAGCCACAAAAGCTCATGCCTTAGAGCAACGAATCACTCTACTGAGATTGAGCAGACTTTTTTTTTTTTCCACTCCTGGAATTGTCTAGAATACATTGGCAATCTGGGACATGGGCCATCAGATATGTTTGTTTCACAATGACAGTTTGCTCAGTCCTCACACGGTTGCCATCCATGAAACATTGATCAGCCTGAGCAGGTACTCAACCTAAATTGGAGTTCTTGAAAAAGAGTTTGTTTCAGCTTGTAATGCTTCATTTGCAGTGGCTCTCCCATCACTTTCCACCAACAATACTCAGGGCCCTGTGCTAGTAATGGCACTCTACCAAACTCACAGGAGTTTGGCACCTTCCAAGGAGATCTGCATAGGTGCCTTTAGTCCTGGAGAATGTGGAAAAGCCACTGCCTTTCTTTAAAACTCTTCGTGTCTCTTGTTTTCCCTAGATTAAAATGATGATAGGAGTCCATGATTTTTTTTTGCTCCCATCTTACGCCCATAAATTACTGGCCAACCTTACCTGACTGAGGTTTGATGAGACTCTGTGTGAACCATGACCCACACGTGAGCCACTGGCTGGCTGAGCTGATTTCCCATGCATGATCATGAACTTAAGCAACATTGGTAGCCTGAGGATTAGGGCTGAAAAAGATTCAAACCCCTCTTTTCTCACATGCTTGTTGAGGTGCTGTGGGTCAACCAAAATGCATATTCTGTAGGCACCTGATGGTGGACATAGGCACCTAGTGGGGGCTTCGAACTTCAAAAGGTGATCTCATTTAGAGTCTTGTGGAGAATCCCACCAGTGCTCACTAGGCACATGAATAGCTGGGAATGCTGGCTCTTCTTATCTCCCTTCTGACGGTCTGTTCTCTACCTGTGCTGTGTGGATATCAGCACCTGCTACTTCACAGGCATGTCATGAAGGTAAGTACAATGATGTGAAGGAATGCAATGGTAAGAGTTGTGTATCATTTAAGACATAAAGCAATGGATGGTCCTTAAGCACTATGTGACAGTTTGTTGGCAGCTTTTCAAACAAATCTGTTGTATTTAATTTCTGCTGAGTTTACTAAGAGGAGCTCGTGATGCGTTCCTTCAGAACAGTTGTGACTTCGTCTGACCATCAACTTTAGGAATGGCATTTTTGGAAGATCTGATTAAGGTTTTCATGGAAAATATGTCAGCTGGCAGTCTCAGCATATTTTTCTTGCTTGGAAATGTGACTCCTGATTCCTCAGCATGTAAATGCATTTTTTACCAGTGCTGTACTTGGTTTCACGTATTTGTCATCTTTATAACTGATCACCTACTTGGAGATGTTCTTGCTTACCTCCAAAAGAATACAAGAACCTTGTTAAACTGCAGATTTCATCTGAACACAAACACCATTGTTGACATGCAGGCTTGTGTAATCTGGTTTAAATCAGTTGCCTTCCAAATATTTACACAAGCAACAATCTACTTGGGCAAATTCAGGCCAGCTCTTTCCAGGTGGGGGGGTCTGCCTCACAGAGTTAACCTGTATAACTTCTCAAGATCTTTTGGGGTGCATCTTCACAGAACTCTGGGCTGTGGGAGACTGAGAGGCCAAGTGCCTGGCAAACTCTGATGCAGTCATCATTGCACCAACTACCTGTGAGAGTTGCTTGCCCACCGTGCATCAGCTTATCCATCTGTCAGATTGGAATATAATGATTCTCCTTTCCCATTTTCTTCCCCTTCCTGAAGGCATTTTCAAGCTGCACCAGTTAGTACTCATAAAATACACTGTGGTCCTTTGATGGCTCAGCCCCTGGAAGTGTTTATTTCAAATGTTATGGCCTTTCCTCTTTGCAATATGATGTACTTTAAGCAATGAAATGCTCACATAAGAGATCCCCATCCTTGTCCAAAGCTTTCCAAAGCTTACTTTCTAAACCTTTGACTTAAACAGCAAGTGGATATAAAAACCTGTTTCATTCTTTCATCTGTGTAGAGATTTTCCTGAAGTGAGATAAAGGAGGCTTCTAGAAGCAGGCTCATCTTCAGGAGCATTTTAATTGAGCTGAAAATACTTTGCCTGAAAGCTTCCTTCTCATGACAAGGTATTTTTAACCAGTCTTAAGCAGTAAGCCTAAAGAGAGGCCACAGGTCTATGGCATTTCACAGCAGAAAAGATCAGAAAGATTCATCTCTCTTCCCTTTGCCACAGGCATGCACCTCTCAACCCTCTGCCCAGTGCCGAGTCTGGCAACTGTTCCAAGGCTCTGCTGGTGCCACATGAGAGCCATGATGAGTGCCTTGCTCTGTAGCGCCCCCATCTGGCCGGTTAACAAGCAGGACTCATTTACTTCAAAAGTGATTTTTCACCTCTCCTAGGTTTATGACCCTCAACAACAATTCTTAGAGAGATGAACCTTTTAAAAAAGAGGGAAGAACTGCTGGAGGGAATCTCTGCCAAAGTGCAGGAACTGCCAAAGGTGCTTTGGGCCAAACAACACATTATCAAGAAAAGGAAAGAAATTAATACCTCCACTTGCAAATTAATTTGTGTGCATTTGAAGTGGACAGAAACTATATATATAAGTGAAGCAGAGACAGAATGTCTGTGATAGAAATAAAACCACTTTACTGTTTAGAATAAAAGGACACTATAAAAAGTGAACATTATGCAACATTACCTTAAAAGACAATATACATTCACTGAATATAAAATTTATAAATAACATGGAGGAAAACTGTAAACAGTGCTAGAAAATTTAGCAACAAATACATTCCTTCTGGAAAAAAAAAAAAATTCACACGAGTTTGGTTCCCTCCCCAAGTTTCCATGACTATCAGGAACAGCAGAGTGGCTCTATGAAGGAAGGACAGTGGCAGAGAGAAGAAGCCAGGACAGGCAAAGCAGCAGCCAATGTTTTGTGGATGTCTAAGATTTTTCCTCAAGACTGGTAGCCCCAAAAGACACTTACTAAAAAAAAAAATAAAAATTTGCCGTTCTCTACATTTTGTTCTGCCCTTCTAAGGTATAATTTGTAAGACACACTTTCAGAGACATCTGAAACAATGGAAACTTGTTCCCATAGAGGCCTTTCCTTCAAACAGTATTTACAAAAAAAAAAAAAAAAAAAAAAAAAAAAGTATGCTCCCCTGTGAGGTAGCATTTCACTCCAGCCAAGTAAGAACGGGATACAGTGACATATTTAGGTTTTAGCATAGTCCTATCTTAAGGGCCATGAAACTCTTCAAAACATGGGAAATTTAGAGCTGAAGTGGCAGTTTTGTTCCGTACAGTGGAAGGGGAAGCCTCCCGCACCAGGACTTTATTCAAGGCGCTCCATGTACAGATCTCTTGGTCTCTACCCCTCCATTTTGGAAAATGAAAAATCACATCCAATCTTTTCTTTTTCATAGCTTTTGTAATATTAAAGGGGAAAAACGTTCTGAAGCAAATAAGGAAAAATATCTGTAAACCAGAAAGCAATCGGCAACAGTCTAGAAATGAGCTAGGCATTTTTTTTTAAGCACTTCTAATAACCTTGTTCTATTTAAAGCATGGAGGGAGAAACTCTCATCCTGTACATGTCCAGGGTTATGCTCATATAAGCTGTGCCATTGATAGTTCCTCTGAGCTTAGCTTATAGGATGAAGCAAGGGGCATGTCAGAGGTGGCAGGAAGGTATTTATGCTGCTGCTGCTAGCCATTGTATGCTCCATAGCATAGCATTTTGGGGAGTACTTCACACCTGCCTCCTCACATCTCCATGCCTGGTGTTCCCACATACTGCATTGTCTGCTGTAACTAGGGTGAGAGTTTTGTCCCTTGGCAGGCAGCAATGACTTAGCAAGAGAAAAGAAAGGAGAGCAGGTAGAAAGGAAGAAGTCTTTGAGTCCGATTTAAAGCCTGTTCGATCCATTTAGTGGCTCCCTCCCACTTCAAGGGAGCCTTCATTTAGGTTCTTAATGCAAGCACAAGCTAAAGCTTAGCCCAACAAATACATGTCCTTGATAGAATGCACAGAAACAAAACTAAGAAGCCTCCCAAAAGAAATGTATTTTTACTGGATTCTCCCCCCTCCTTTTGGCTCCACATTTTTAAAAGCCTTAACAATTGTTTCCTTACATAGCAAGGGGAAAGATTTACTACCAAACCCCCACCCCTGCCACTTTAGCTGTCTGCATCTTAGAAATATTTTTACTGTCTGCAATATAAAATGGTAATACACTTCATTTTCTGATAATGCATCTGTTGTTTTGTTGTTTACAAAGCACGTAGCTACATTATATCCTACTTAGGGACATGAGTCCTCATAGTATTAGAATGCAAATATTTTCACAATAATTTGAGTGCAATACTGTGATGTCTGAGCTAGCTAAATGAATCAGTGACAAGTAAAATACGCAGAGCTGTGGCTTAATGAAAATTCAAATCAACACTTCACTGCATCAAGGGGCATTTTCATTTAGCCTTCCAAAGCTGTGAAAGGTGGCTGCAGCTCAAAGAGACACAGGTTTTGAAGAATC
This sequence comes from Psilopogon haemacephalus, assembly GCA_013396835.1. Classification (NCBI taxonomy): domain Eukaryota; kingdom Metazoa; phylum Chordata; class Aves; order Piciformes; family Megalaimidae; genus Psilopogon; species Psilopogon haemacephalus. The sequence continues at coordinate 521,572 of VWZI01014487.1, forward strand.
ACCTTGAGCTTGAAGAGGGCTGTCTCCAGTGATGCAAACTCCACACTGCAAACAGTGAGGGTGGCAAAGCTGGCTTCACTCTGCCCTCAGTGACATTCAGAGATTTTTACCAGCCATGCACAGCTTGCAGAGACTGCTTCACTGTGCCTAAACCCCAACCCCGTACTCTGCAAAAAGGGGCAACCTTCTGAATGCACCACCTTATCCTAAAATGGGTGCTGTGAAACACTCTACTCTCCCTCTTATCTCCAACTCATAATATAGGAGTAGTCACAGGGAAGATGACTTCTGAGAAGCATTCCAAGCCCAAACCACCGGAAAATCCAACAGCCTTTCAATGTGTTTCCTGCTATCATGCCACATAGAGATTAAAAAAAAAAAAACAAAACAACAAAGTACAGCAGACCTAGGCACCTCTTACATCAGCTCTTTGAAAATGCCCTTTAAAGTTCATGTTAGAAAGGAAGTTTTGTGCTTGTTGCTGCAACAATGCATCTAATAAATGAGGCATTTCATGGGATGTACATCTGCCAGAGCTCTGGTAGCACAGAAGGAATATAAAAATATATCAAGGCCCATCTCAGCCACCTTTTCCTTTCCATTTGGCAAAGAGGTCCCAAACAACTCTCCAGTAATTGAGGTCAGTGACTGTAAAATGCTATATTACCCCAACCTGGAATCACTGCAGTACATTTTCCTGCTGGTGGCAGCTCTGCTTTCTAAGTGGAATGAACTGAAGATATACAGAAACTTACGATAAATAATCATAGTAACACAAAAATGAAGTTAAGTATAATCTCCTTGCCCAAGCCCTCCCCATCCAAAACTCAGTCACCCATTGTGTCAGCACCCCTTCTTCACCATCATTAAAACTTAAAATACTTTTATTTGATAAGAAAAAATTATATTATAGTTTTCTTAATTAAAAAAAAAAAAACAACAACAAAATTTCTCCAGTCAACAGCAAAGCACAAGACAGTAAAGTTCCTCCTCCCACGTCACTACAGGACATAACATGAGCATATGCAGAGTTATGCTTAACAGTGCCTAGAGGGAAACGAAGCACTTGACACAGAAGTAATCCTATGGGCAGCTGAAATTTTATGATTCCAGCCAGCACTTATTNATCATAGAAACAACTCACTGACTCGGAATGTCAATATTTCTGTCTTTAAAATACAAACAAACCATTCTTTTGTTTATAACACCAAAAAAAAAAAAATCCACATCCTGTCAAAAATAGCTTATGTCATTATATGTATATACATCTTAGTTCAGCAAAACACTATTTTGGCAATAGACTTTTTTTTTTTTTTTTAAA
>VWZI01014487.1:531126-598246 GCA_013396835.1 Psilopogon haemacephalus
CAGCATGTTGAGTGCAGTTTGTACAGCAAAGAATTACAGCTCTGAAGGCAGCAACCAGAGAAACAGACAAGTGATGCAGGGGATCTACCTCTTTTCACCTTTGTGTCAGTACATAACAGCTCTTCTGAGCTGGTGATATTTGAAAGCTACAGTGTTTTATAGAAAGACTTCACTGTACAAGTTTCATTTTTTCCTCTATGTGGAAAAAAAGTAATAATTCTAACTAGTGGTCACAAAGAATGCAAGGAAAGAGGAGATGAAAGACTACTCTCTCAACACTGGCAGACCCCCTACTAGGGCCACATCTTGAATTTAATGGAAGCACTGCACGGAAAAGCTTGCATTTTCACAGTCTAACACTAGATGTTGAACACAAACAGAACTCCAGTATCTAGAGAAGCCCATCTGGCATTTTTTACTACCAGAGATTTTTAAAATAAAGGAAGAATTGAGGTATTCAGCATTGTGCGTCTGGAACAACACCCTTCTGCTCTTTTCTCCCCCTCCCAGGCAACTTTCTACCAATTCCTGGTTACTTTCCATGCTGGCTGATCAATACAGAGAGTTGAGGTGCTATTATTCTAAGCACACAGGCTCTGTTTGTAGTTGCACGTTAATTAGACTCATTCCCACATCGGCAAGCCTCTGTGAACTGTCTGCAAGCATACCTTCATCTGCTTGACTGTGTATCGCATCGTTCCAAACGGCCCATCCTTCATCAGCTTCTTCCCCACAACTTTAGCTCGGATCACTGTCATAAAAGAGGAAAAACACAACAAACTGTAAACAACCTTATGCAACATTTAGGCTCCAATTAAAAAAAAAAAAAAAAAACACATGGGTAAGTTCTTCTGTGAAATAAAACAAAACTAAAGGCTAACCTTCTCCTCAATTCATACTAAATCTCACGCCTAACAAAGGCATGTAAAATGGGATGCCAAAGCAAGCATTTATTTAGGGGAAATCCAGTTATGCGTGAAGAATAACAACAAGCCTTATTTATGTTGAAATCTCACTAAAAATCTGCAAAGCACACTATAGTAGGGTCCATGACAGGTTGAAATCTTTGTACCAAGCTACTGGCATGACTTCTGTATTTAACAGCTTAGCTATCAACATACAGAACGGTGCTCAACAGGGTACTGCTTTTAAATTGTTCCTTGGGTATCCAGTGTATAGCTTCTGTTTCCCAACAACCACAACAACACAGTACAGCACACTGGAATATTCCATATCACAGCTGTCAGATACCACAAAACTCCCAACAAATGGCAACCTTAAACAAACGGCTACTGTGCAAAACCAGGTTGTTCAGCAACCATCAAATCCAGAGTGAAAGCTGCCAGGCCAACCAGAATCCACCTGGATGACCATCAGACCTTACATACACTGCTCTTTCTTTCTTACTGGATACTTAAGAGGAGTGCGGATGTGCAGGTGTGCATGCAGCATCCAGCCTAGCACAGATACCTCGACACCACAGTGATGCCAAATGAGCCCAAGCCACTAGAGGTAAGGATTCTGAGGTCACTCAACTAGATCTAATGAGTAGTTTACAGTTAGTACTTAGTGAAGAGTTTTCCTGCTCACCTACTTTTGGAACATTCCACAAAAACCCCTATTATTCCATCAGTCATCTTTCAAAAAGGTCTGAAATCACCTGCTTGTCTCAGTAGACAAACAAAGCTTAGTGACAGGGCAGACATTATTCACATAAAGTCCACTCTCCTACAGCAATGCTATCACATTATCAAGCACCAAAAGGGGCTTAAATTTTACACGAGCTACAGAAAATAAGACTAAAGAACAACAATTCTGGGAAGAATAAAGATCACTGTTTGAAAACCCTGTACCCCAAATGGCACTCGTACAAACAACAGGACCAAAATAAAAAATAAACCAAGGAATTTGAAATTACATCAATCAAAACTACAACTGTGTAAAACCTTAGCTTCCCATTGCAAGGGCTATGAAAATTATTCCAGTAGAATTATTCAAAGGAGGCAACATACTCATAACATGACAGGATTTGTAGTTTACATAAATCCCTCAGATTTTGAGGAACAGAGGACATCAGATACTTCTGCATAAAACTTGTATCAGTACACTGTTGCAAGCAATCCACATCTGCTGAATATATGGCCCAATGGTTCCAGACTGCTGAAATCCAACTAAGACAGACCACATCAATCATTTCCTCTGAGACTGTGAAAGCCCTGATTGTAACCCCCTGAACAAGACAGAGGTACTGCTTTCACAGCAATCTTCTGTAGCATCTGTGTTTTGGGGAACGTACCATATAAAATGCATCACAGAAAACAATTCATTAAACAGCAGAAAGGCATGGATGTGAGACACAAAGAGGTGTCCTCTGCAAGCAGCAAAACACAGTGAGTTATTATTTGTATTACAGCAACAAAATTCAGTGATCCATTTTGCTAGGTATGTAAAACATTCAACAGGCACTTTGTTGGTTCTTCAATTGTGTGTGCTTCAAACACTAAAAGAAGTGGGGAAAAGAGGCAGCTAAGTTTTTGTTCACTACCTAGACCAAATTAGTAAGGTGAAAACCTTGTCTCAGCTTTCTGTATAATGTGAAGAACAGACTTAACGAAAGAGCCGGGTCTGGTTATACACATCAGTTCCTGGAGCTTTTTCCACAAGGATGGTGTGAAGTGAAGACAACCTCACTCTGCTCTGATTTATACACTATACTTCAGCAAAACTTGTCAAATAAATTTTGAACCTAGGTAAGACAGTCCTGCTGGCTTTAATTCAGAGAACCAACAAAACTTTCATTCATTCAGTGTAAAACTTTTTTTTTTTTTTTTAACTTCTATTATCCAATGGAAGTAAAAGCCAGTGCAATCATATTACTTCTATTTAACAGATTGTTCAGACTTCGAAGGAAGAGCCTAGAGCGTTAAACTCTTTCATTTGTTGCCCCAGGCACCACAACCAACAGCACAGTTATCAAAAAAACAGACTACCTGAGGGTCAACAAGAAAATTTCTTTAAGACTTCATCATCAATTCCAGGGCATTCCACTAACACTGTAGTCTAAAGGCTTATCTTCATCTATTGCATACCTGATACACAGAAACATGTGGATTGCCCAACACGACTGAAATCAACAAAATCTGTTTTCTTATTGACAACGATAAGAAATATCCTAAAAGGCAGTAATGCAAAACATCAGAGTTCCCAAAGCAGAACACAGCTTAAAAGATGTCAGGCAACCCCCTAAAATCTAAAAGCCCATTTTCTTTGTGTGCTCTACCACTAGCTTGGCAGCCCTTTCACTTCCAGTTAGAGTAGCACAGCCACTTCAGAAAGAAACCCGCTTTGACTTGAGAACTAATCAACAGCTTCACCACAGGACCACAGATTTCAAAAGCACATCTATGCTAGCACATGAAAGTATCCCAATTTCAACTAGAGCTATTCCTACAGGCAGGTGGAAGGATTTGTATTTTCATATTATTGTTTCCCAGCAAAATTAGAGAATAACAACTGTCCTGCTAAATTCACCTAGTAAAAACCATGGGAAACTATACTATGGGCTGTCACTTCAAGCTTTTTTGTAAATAGGTCAAGTCCTCTGAATCTTAAAGAAGTTGCTTTTGTCACCCAGACAGTACAAAGAACCTACCCTACCTCAATTTTCCCATATTAAAGGAAAAGTCAGGATGCTAGCCAAGAAAGAAGATACACTAAGTCAATTCTACTTCCTGTATTTTCTGAGACTTAAATTCCCACCTCTTGAGGATTAGATGCATCTGGTTAACTGGAGAAAAATGCTGGATGGACAGAACTGCTCAGAGATTGCTTTGTCATATCCAGCTTCATCACTCTAGGCCTCCACACCAGAGCCACTTAGAAGTCTGTCCAGGACACAGCTCCAAGTTTCAAACCCGCAGCCACACATTTCCCAGTTCCTATCTTTGCTTCTTCAAGCTGCCACTCACCAGTTGTACTGACGGACCACTTCATCATATCTAGTCTAAATATAAAGAACATTGGTCCTAACTAAGTAGGGGTCATGTATACCTACCAGAGGAATTTTAAACCATCTGCAAAATATCAGAAATTTACAGTAGTTCTGCTGCAAATTCACTCTGTGTTAACAAAGTCAACTGCTCACTTCTGAGGACTCCTATTGCTAAAGCAGAATAAGGTAAAAGGTGCTGTGATTGCTCCCCTGAACTCCTCCCTTCTCCCTGAAGCTCTATTACAGTCCTGCTATTACTGATGGGAAACTTTATCCCACACAAGTGGTCACCAAAATAGCTGCATATTTTTAAACCACAATTCCTTTGAAGCATTGCCTATGAAAATACTCCAAGATGAATGTTTCTCAGTACTTTGGGGTTTCAAGTCAGGTCACTTTGTGGGACTGGAGCAATTGGCAAGGTCTCATGAGTGATATGTAATTATTTATGAAAAGTTAAATTAGATGAGGATATAAATCTTGATAAGATAAGCATGGCAGCCATACCATGATTCAGAGAGAACAGCAAGGTACTTACAAATAATTAATTTAATTCTTTTCCCTTGCATCCACCCTTGCCTCCTCCTTTTTTTTTTTTAATGTAAACAGACTTAGTGCCTAGGAAAACAGAGATGGCTCAGATTTGCCACAGGACTAGTACAGCACAAGCACCTAATGCTTTGCCTTTCACTAGCATCTCTAGTGTGGTGCAGCTGTCTGCACATGCATGGATGCACACAAATTTGCCCAAAAACACTTCCATCTTTTTCAGCTGTGTCTGGATGAGGTATTACAAAGGTGAGCAAATCAGTATGGGCATAAGAGAAGAATGTCCTGTATGTACTTGTATTTGCCCAAATGCATACATGTATAACACAAGTACTCTCTACCTTCAGTCCTCGCCCCGTGTGTGGTTGTTTTCTTAAGTGTTTATAAAAATAGGCCTAAAGGTAAGATACAGGAGTAGAAGAGGATGCTGGCTTTATAGATGAGATGGCAAAAGAGTGAGGCAAGGAGTAAAACAAAAAGCAATGACCTGCGTGAAGGAAGTGGACATGTGAGATTACAATAAGAATTTGCCAAGCTGAGGAAACAACACGGGGAAAAGACTTGTAGTTACCAAGTCACTGCACCCAGGAGCACAGTCGCTACTACACGTGTAGCAGCTTTTTTCGTAACCGAACAGCAAAGGTGTTCACTGCCTTAGCTCAGTCCAGTCTGTGTCCTTTATGGGAGCCAGCCACTAGATGGTGACACCATCACAAATCTCACCTGCCGATAACCAGAGGGCACTGATACATGCAGAAGCGAACACCACTAACCCCAGCTGAACGGCCAACTGCACCAGGAGGACCAGATGCTTTCATGCAAGTGAGCTGGCTGCCATCCACGAGCAGCATGTTAAGTGGAGGCATACCCCCTTTAGGGACCAGGATTTGCTCCAAAGCCATTTCCCTTAGGACAAATTATCGTGAGTGGCTGAGGAGAGCAGCAAGTGCTACACTTCTCATTGTTTCAAGGATTTATTTCATTGGTGTGCAACCCAAGTACTTTAAAGTGAGAAATTTGGCTGAGATATATATACTCACTGCATACAAGTGAAGGATATGGAGGATTCATGTTGTTTACTAATGGGGACACAGAGGACAAATTATTGGCCCAGTCCATTCTTTGACATCCAAATAGCAATGAAATAAAATATATGTGGGGAGCAGCAACGTGATCAGGAAGCTAAAGAAAGGCTCCTTCTATCCTAAGGCTGCCAGCTACGGCAAGAACTGGACAGCAAAACCAACTCCCACTAGAATGGTGCATTTAGAAATGCTGCCTTAACACTAAACATGGGACATGCCAAGTATGGCTGACATTTTATTCATCTAAAGGCTATATAAGGGCTCACTTCCAAGGGCACCTTACTTTTTACCAACTTTGCTAGCAGCTGTCTCCTTCAGCCTGTCTCACAAAAACTCCTTACTGTGCTGGTACATGCAGGAGGGCCCACATCACATAGGGCTAAGGCAGCCATCATGTTCAAGACTCCTGAGCATACCCAGCACACCACTGAGGTGCTAGTTTATTCTGGCATTTATGGGGGCATCTCCTAACCTGGTCAAAGCAGGTTGGTTTTACACACAGATTTTTTCAAGCATTGGTGCTAATAGTTAAAAAAAAAAAAAAAAAAGACATAACCACTGTGTCTGTCTTGTTTAACCTCATGAGCCACATTGCTTTTCCCACTTACCTGGCTGATTCCTTATCCATTATTAGCAATGCTCTTGGCCTTCCTGATAATAGAGGGCCATAACCATGAGTGGATTGTGTCACTTGGGCTGGAAATCTGGCCCAGCTATGCAGCCTCTTGGAAAGCTCTATTAAATTGCCTGGTGGCTGCAGGTTTGTATGAGCAGCAAGTGAGTGGGGCTTGTTTTAGAAGGCGGAGAAGAAACAGCCTCTCAGGAATTGCCCCACTTCCTGAGTAAAGCAGAACAGAAAGGGATTCATAAACAAGATAAAACACTGATACAAGTCTCTAATCTGTTTGATTATCTGTCTGTAACAAAAGTCACTTCCACTTACATAACCAAATTACTATCCAAATTAGAGTATTTAATTTGAAAGCTTATTGCAAAACACGGTAAGTCTGAAAAAACCACGTGAGCTTTCTCTTGTCCCATTCTATCATGACCTCCAGCCAAAGCCACAAGAGCAAAGCAAATTTCTTTTGTTTTGTCTTGCAAGAAGTCAAACACAGCTGTACTGTTACACAGCATCACCAGAGAACCTCACCAAGAAAGCAAAAATGATGATAAAGCAAGAGGTTCACTGCTAGCTCATTTAGTCTCCTTACCCTCACTAACAAGCTAGTTTCCATTATTGGCAGTCCAAATCTTGACCTCTTGCTCCTCAGATCACTTTCAGAAAGATCACCTTCTTGACTCCCATCAGCTCTACCAGTCAGTTGTCACATAAACACCACCGTGGTGGAAAGGCTTTGTGCTTACTCCAGCAAGGCTGTTAGAACCTAGTGACTAACAATAAAAGTCTAAATGAAAACAAGGCAGTAAGACACACAGGTATCGTTTATTCACAATTTCTATTTAGAAACATTTACTTTTGGACTTTGTTTTACAGGTCCAAAAACCATTCCTTGTGTGCATCATAACAAGGCTGTTTGAAAAAAATGTGGAAAGCAATTAAAAGGCTTCACCTAGGCCCAAGCTGTCTACAACAGATCATAACTGCACTTGCTAAAGTTTAACCAGGTTTCCCATCCCTGCAGATTTCCCTGTCACTGAGAAGTCTGCACAACACACTGCAATGCTTGATTTCCAACACTGCAAAATGAGTTGTGATACAGCTCTTTCATACAAACCTATGATTGCATCAGACCTCCCAACACTTAAAAAAATATATTTAAAAAAGAAAAAAAAAAATCCTCTCAGCAAGACCACAAATTAAAGACATAAGGTTGCATAAAACACATACAAAATTGGTTTGGGCTTGGCATTTCACCTGTAGCTTATTAACTGGATAAAATTTTTCTGGTGGCAGCAGGAGCAAGCACTTTTCTACCTCCCCATATGATGCTTCTCACCCTATGGAACTCATTAGATTCAGAGAGAAAGGAGTGCTGGTCTCAGTCAGGTAAGAAACTCTAGATTCTCCCACAACCATTTCATCCAAGTTCCTATAAGCAATTTGGTTGAAGACTCTTCAGTTGCCAAACACTGTCCCTGCATCTAACACCTGATGTTGACTCCAGTGCTTTCCCATCATACACGGATAGACTGTTGAAGGATGAAGGGAAAAGACTGACAGAAGGAGGAAGAAAGGAGGATCTAAAATGCATTTATATGCATATATATGCATTTTCACACCCATGTGTAGATAGTACTTTTCATGATAAAGAAAACTGACTTCAGGAAATACCTTGTGATAAACACAGAGAAGCCCCCAGCACAGGAAGGACATGGAACTGTTGGAGAGAGTCCAGAGGAGGGCCACAAAGATGATCAGAAGGCTGGAGCACCTCTGCTATGAGGACAGGCTGAGAGAGTTGGGGCTTTTCAGCCTGGAGAAGAGAAGGCTTCGGGGAGACCTTATAGCAGCCTACCAGTATCTGAGGGGGGCCTACAGGAGGGCTGGGGAGGGACTGTTCACAAGGTCTTGTAATGACAGGACAAGGGGGAATGGGTTCAAATTGGCAGAGGGGAGATTTGAACGGGATGTTAGGAAGAAATTCTTCACAGTGAGGGTGGTGAGGCACTGGAACAGGTTGCTCAGGGAGGTTGTGTCTGCTCCCTCCCTGGATGTGTTCAAGGCCAGGCTGGATGAGGTCTTGAGCGACCTGATCTAGTGGGAGGTGTCCCTGCCTGTGGGGGGTGGGGGTNAGCAATTACACCTACTAAACTCAGGGAGGCCAAGTAGGCCCAAGAGATTTGCTAGAACAGCCAGAGATGAGTTGAGTCACAGGAGTTCATGCATCACTACTTTAGTTTCACAGCTTGCATCAACAAACCATTCTAGGTTTGCCACAGATGTAAGCAAGCAGAAGCTCTGCAGGCTACCTAATGAGTTCTCTGGTAAAGTAAGAGAAACCAAAGCCATTCCTGCCAACTAGCCATTTCTGGGTCCTTTCTGGAGGGATTTTGGTTTTGTTTTTTAACTTTTCACCACTAGTTACTGAAAGTTCAATTCAGGCTAAAGGCAAAAGGCAGTAGGTAAGTTTTAGTGTAAATGAAGAAAAAGTGATTCAAGTAGAGGATGGGCAAGTGAGTTCCTCATGAACAGAATGCAGGAAGGGATGTTTCCAGCAGTGTGCATCTTGCCCAACAACTGCCAAAGAGCGAACTGCTTTCTGCCAAGGTTAGCTGTGTTGGAAAGGTGGTTGTCAAAGTCAACACATGAAAACACTACAACAGTGGATAAAAATAACAAGCATATGATTCAAAGTTGGTCAGACAGTGCTCAGCTCAAAGCACCTTTTCCATTTTCTTTTGGCCTACGTGAGATTTTGCAAAGTAAGATTTAACTCAGTCTCCCTTCCAATTTCAAGTACTTCTAGACTCAGTACATGGGGAAGCCAGGCTGAGAGAGACAAGGCTCCAGTTCACCACTGCTCTTTGGAATTGTTTGAAAGAGCCACAGGTCTAAGCATTCCACTTGGGAGACTATGGCAGAGCTGAAGTGAGATCAGTTAGGGGCAAATGGAAACCATATGCGATTTTAATGAAACAAGGAGCTGGTGCACATGACTTACTGCTGCAGGAGCATTTACTGCCTGAAAGGAATGTGCATCTGGCATTGATCATTTCCCAAACCATCAAGCGAGCAGTACCACAGCAAGGAAATTGGAGCATAAGATGGAGAGATAAATTGCCTAAAGAAGTACAATTAGGGGAGCAGCCTCTGCAAAGAGAAAGCATGTCCTTTGCCTGTGATTTTGATACAGTTGCAAGGGAGGCTGATGTTCCATATCCATAGATTATGATAATAAACTACAAGAACAAGTAAACTGATTAAAATGGATAGAGTCATATTTTAAGGAATCTACTACAATCACAGAAATCCCATCCTGATGCTCTTGGGGCAAACTTTTATTCTTTGAGGTCATGGTCACTGATTAAAGAATAAAGCCCTGTTGACCCTGAGCAAGGATAATACACAGTCCTCATGCGATGTCTGCCACTCCAAGTATTCAAATGATGCATGTGTAAAAGGAACATCAAAATGGCCACACAATGAGATTTGAGGCTGAAGAAGCAGTGCAGACACACCCTTTTTTTTTTCTTTCTGACTGCAAACTTCCCAAGTAGTTTCCATTATGCTGAGGAAGAGAAGTCCTTGGCCTGCAAAGCTGTAGATACATCGTTCTACTTGGATGTGGTCAGTCCCTCTTCAAACTGTGGTGTTGCAGCTTGATACTGGTTTTATTCTGAGAACCAGATACCTTCATCAATCAGCCAAGAGAATCACAGAATCACTGAGACTGGAAAAGACCTCTGAGATCATCAGCCTATGAATGCTCACATACAGCACGAGAGGAAGCAGGGAAAGATGCTCTGATTCAGCACTCAACCATATATACAGCATAAGTCCAGGGCTTGATCATGGTAAATGCTGTCTCACATTTCACAGAACACTGAGACATCTGCAAATCCAGGTACACAGAACTGGCACGCCTTTGCTCCTTAGTGCTAGATTTGTCCTGTGGGATATCCAGAGCTAACAAGCATAATAAATTCATCACTGTATTTTTTCAAAGAGGCAACAGAAAATTCTTCAGCCAAATTTGCCTGTTTGTTAGTCTTAATACAATCCATGAACACACCAACAGCTTACATCCAAATGGTCCAACAGGAGGAGAAGGAGGAAGGGGGGGTCCTGAAAAAAGAGGACATCTGAAAGCAATTTCTTTCTGTACATTAGAAATAGGGCAGCTCTGACAGCCCATGTAAAGCTTTCAAAACAGGGAGTATCAAAAGCCACGGGCCTGGGCACTCCCTGCTTCAGCAACTTATTTCAGAGGACTCTCCTTGCTTCAGCACCTCACCCAGCTGGGACAAGTGCCAGCATTCTTCAAGGAAGCTGTACTCCACTGATCACATGGTTTACACTCTAATTTGCACGTAGGAGCTAGAGAGGAAGAGCTGTTTGGGAACATGTATAGATTTCATGGGTACTGGGTGGGCCTGCAAATTCCTTCCTGCATTAGAAAACTTGCACTCAACTGATAGGCTAAGCAGCTGTCCACACCAAAGAGGTATACATATATAACTAGGTCAGGTCTGTATGTGCTGCTCTGCTGTTTCTATCCACACTGGGCCTGACAAGACCTAGTACTAGGCGTGCCAGACCTGGAATTAAACCTGCATTCAACTAGTTTCTTCTGTGAGAAGCTAATACCTTTGCCCATCTTTCCTGAACCATTATGAATTATTCAGAAGCTGACAGCCTCTGCAGACTGTTCACATACAGTGGACATCTTCACCACACCGTTCTGGTTTACCATCATGCATAAGGAATTTACCAATTGCCCATTTTATTGATGTCTACTATGTAGCCACACACATTAGCACTATGTAGCTGAGGTTAGCTACGTGAAGAATTTGCTCTGAGCACCATGTAAAGACTCAGGTCTAGGGCTCAGATTCTGATTCAGTGTTCATCAAAGACTCCATGAGTCTTGCATTAGCTTCATGTACCACAGTTACTAAACTATAGGTGAAGGTCAGGATACTACCAGGTCAAACTTCACACTGACCAATTTGCCCATCTATCCAGAACTTTACAGGGTGCTACCTGGCAACCTGGAATGTCCTGTTCCAATACATCATCCTTCATTTTGGACCTTCAAAGGGATATCAAAGACTAGAAGGGCTCGTTGTGGGAGTAAAGTAAGAAGTATGAAGAGCATGATATGAGACAGCTCATGAAATAGGTAATGAGATGTCATAGATTAATCTGGCAGGCAGCTAAACATCACACAGCTGCTCGCTCACTCCCCACCACCTCCAGTGGGATGCAGAGAGAATTTGAAAAAAATCCATGAGCTGAGACAAATACAATTTAACAGGACAGAAAAGGAAGATAAAATAATAATGATTATTAAATATTTAGAATTTACAAACCAAATTTTATACAATGCAATTCCTCACCATCCATCAACAAATGCACAGCCAGTTCCTAAGTAACTTAGCCAAAGCCAGATTTCATCCTATTTCATATACTAAGCATGATGTTGCATGGTATGGAATACCCCCCGCTTTGGGCAGTTTGGATCAGCTGTCCTTGATGTGTCTCCTCCCAGTTCTCAGGGTAGACCACAATCTACTCACTGTTGGAGTGGTACCAGAAGTTGAAAAGCCCCTGAGTGTGAATACTGCTTAACAAAAGTTGTGTGTTATCAAAGTTCTCATTCTACATCCAAAACTCTATACCAGCAGCTCTATACCAGCTACTAAGAAGGTAACTCTTCCCTAGCCAAAAACAGGACATGAGAGGACCTGGAAGTCTAAGAACATCCATCAGTGACAGTTCTTTACAAAAGTAACAGAAATATTGCACAATGTACATCCTTTGGCTCTGAAGACAGAGGATTTTCCCTCTGCAATAACACAGAGAACTGAGAGAAGAAAAGGTAGGCAGACACCAGCCAGTTACTCTTGTTCTTCAAAAAAGTTCTCAGACCCTGACTGCCCTGCTGACAAACTAGCCAAGGAGAGACAGTGTCACCATCTTGTTACCATTTTATTACATAAACTTCCTTCATACAAACTTTTCATCAGAATCTCATGTTCATGAGCAGTCCCAGAGGCCATATGAGAAGAAATTTCCAGTTGTGTGTCATTACCTGGATGTTCATCTGCATCCTACTGCTCCCAATGAAGTATTAATTATATAAGACCCTTAGCTAGACTTCTGTAATCACAGAGCATTCACGAATTAGCTATGCCTGCCTACAACCAATTGTTGACTTTCTTTTGCACAACAGACATCTATAGGAATCCAAGACTGACACACACATGAGTGAGTTGTGTATGGAAGGGCTCAAGTCTGACCATTCAAAGCTTACAGACATTTACTTCAAGTTAATCTACCAGTCAGCTCATCTCTTCTACAGGAGTCTGAGAGCTTCCTAAAGTACTCTTACCAAAAAAAACACTTCTTAGTTGTCCTTCTAACTTTTTAGACGAATCAAACCAAACAAACAAACCAACCACCACACAAAAGGTCACAAGATATAGTTGGATAGCAATTTCACAGCTGCTCTGGCACAGTGATTACTATTTCTGTTTAGGAGGTGACAGCTCTCTGGATTCAGCACTGCTGAATATTTACAGACAAGGATGACCATTTCCAGGATATACACCAAGCCTGACTGCTTCCTGCCTGTCTATGTGTCCTGAAATATTGCTGTAATGGACTGTTTTGGCAAAGCACTGAACCACTCCCCCAGAAGCCATCATTTTAAGGCTCAAGTTCAACTCACACCTGGAACACAGGTGTAAGCACGTTTAAACATTGACAGGGAAGGAATTCACAGAAACACAAGGGGAAATACCTCGTCTCAGTCCACCAGTAGCAGCACAACCACAAACCTGTTTGTTCATTAATGCAGAAAACTGAAGGAAAGCTGCTCCTTGTCAAGGACAGGAGCAAAGGAAGGGTATGTAGATTTGTGTTTTAAAGGGATACCTCAGCATTCAGAAAACACTAACTATAACCTCCAGAGAACTAACAAACTGGAACCTCTCCCAGCATGAGAGGCAGTGTGTAACCTGATCAGAATCAGTACTTTCAGAAATTACTGTTAGAAGGCTAATCATCACGGAAAGGACTGGTAGAAATGTTTCCAGAAATACTTTTCCTTGTCAGCAAACGTGGTTTTACTTAAGTCACTTTGTTTTTTTTTTTTTTTTACTGGAAGCATCAAATTCTGCAAAATTGCTTTGTTTAGGTTTTTGTTGGTTTCATCCTTGTTTGTTTGGTTTATCCCCTCTCAGAATCCTGAATCAGCACTTCTCTTCAACTGTACGTGAACTCTAAATTTCTAATTAATCCTTCAAAACATTAGATCCAGTGCATCTGAGATCACTGGAGGTTTTTTCCCCCAGAAAACTACATGCTAAAGACTGCTATTTTCATTTTACCTCACATTTCAGGCTGAATAACTTTCTGCTATTTGAAAATTTTCCATGGACCAGAAATTCTGACCTTCTCCAGAAAGTTTCTACACCCCTCTGACAACAACAACAAAAAACTCTAATAACAGAAGCAAGAATATTTTTTTTATTATTATTTCCCTTAGTTGTTTCAGAAAAGGCAAGTAAGTTGACACCAGTGAAAGCTGTAGGTGCTGAGAACTGGCATAATTTCAAAAAGTAAGCCATTAGCCCCTATTGATTTCAAACAGTATCTAAATTAAAATAAGCATTCAACATCAGAGATCGGTCCTTTAATTCACTATGCCAATAAAAACCTGTCAACACCGCAGCCTGTAAATGACTGTAGACATACTAGAGATACCTTTAAAAGCAGCCTAGGATACCACACATTTAACCTTTTCCTCATGTAAAACGTTGGCCTGCCGAGTGCTTGTACTTTGAGACTCCAGGCAAGTCAGCAAGTCAGCTCTGTGACAAATGCCTTCCTACTCTCTTGTTCCTTTCTAGCCATTTCCAACATTTTGAAGCAGTATTGTTTGATCGCAGGCTGCTTCCTGAAGCAGTTTCCTTCAACTGCCTGTTGAATCCCAGTGGGAATCTCTCCACTAATTTTAAGTGGAGCAGGATCAGGCCCAAATTAAGTAGTGGTGGAATCCCTAGACTTAGGAGCTGAACAGCTGTCTCTGCCTTTCCAAAAGAAAGATATTCCCGCAGCTGTTTTCCCCTAAGTGCCTTGCTCCAAACTGTAAGAGAACTGGAGAAGGTGGAATTTTAATAACCCATTAAAAAGCAGTATGGGCCATTGCTCAGCAGCTCTTTCAGTTCTGCTCAAGCAGGGTCACTGCTGCCAGGCTCAGGCAGGCCTGAGGGCACGGGAAAAGTCCTCTTCTTGTTTTCACATCTCATTCACAGAATGGATAACGAGGGGGAGGGAGGGATCAGCTTTTGGGTTAATTAGCACCATGAACAGACAGCTGCATTGTCATTAAAAGTTCAAGAAGTCATCAGGGTCATCACTGAACTGCAAGATGTACACACACGCACACGAGGCACACGTCTAAAGCCTGGATTTTTAGTAGCCTTGCTCGGCTCTGACTTTCCACTACCCCAAGGGAAACACTTGGAGTCAAGAACACGGAACTGTTGTAGCTCTGAGAAGATAGGACAAAGGCACCGCCTCTGAATAGCAGTCGTTCATCCCCTTGGAACTGCTTAATTTCACACTCAATGTACCAGCTAAGAATAGTTACATGGCTTCTTTCCCCTGAGAGAAATCAGAAGTGTGGCTTACCAATGTACGATTTCATGTCCACTTCTAATATTCTGTGGGATAATCAGAAGCCAGTTAACAAAACCAGGCTATCGGTGCGCACCATCGCCTTCCACTCCTTCCTCCTGCAACCCAGGAAGCTCAGAAAGCGTTAAGTCTGCTTTAGCAAATCCAATAATGTGCACGTATGAATAATAATGAAAAGATAAAACCTCTAAAGTGACTAAGGACCGCTATGAATAAGGTTTGGAGCAGCGCTAGCCTCAGAGTCACAAGCTGGCTTAAGAACAAACACAATAAGAAGTCATCCAACTATGCAAAACAGCCACAGATTACATTCTTATTGCCACAGCTTGCAGCAACATTTTCTTGTAAGGGAATGGAGCAAAAATGCATTAAGACAAGCAAGGATTCCCCTGCCACCTTCCAAACAGGGCAGGAAAGAAACACAACCTTGAATAGTTGAAGCATTACTGCTTTTGCTGACAGCAGACTGGCATTGCCTGATTCTCTCAGCTGCAGTTTTGCATCCAGTAGACTCTAAAACAAAAACCACCATCATTATAATGAAATCTCATAAAAATGTAGCTTTTCTTTTCTGTGTGAAAGGGACACGGATTCTGCTCACTCTTGCTATTAAACTGGCAGGCAAACATGTTGCTAGCTCATGAGTGTATAGTTCCATTCAGTGCTTGGTCTTTGCCATGGGAAATTGCTCTGAGAATACAGAAACTTTTTTTTTTTTTTTTTTTAACCACTAGAGCACTGTTTGTTCCAGTGTACACATTACTGATTTTCAGTAATTTTTTGAGGCCACCACTGTTGCAACAAGCTTAGCACAGATGAGGGGGAAAACAGAATAAAGAGATATAATCCAAAATTCAGTGGAGAAACAGCATGCATCACATTTTGGTTCTAATTGTCCAAGTGAAGAGAGGTGCTGTGAGCTCTGATGGATTTCATCAAAGGAAGTCAAGATGGGCTAAGTAGTTCCTCTCAGAAAACTCAACTGAATTCTTCCCCCTCATCAGGGCTCTGGGTATTATTTTTTTAAACAAAACATGCTTCTTTTTTATTTTTCTGCAGTGTAACTTGGTGGTGTTGCCTCAAAGGAACACCACAATATTAATTCAATGACAACTTTGGTTGATTTTGCCCTCTTGGTCCACATACGTGTATCAGGGAACATATGCTGGAAGGAACCCTGCCATGTGTTGACCCGATGATAGCTTGATGAAAAAATACAAAGCCAGCACAAAAACACGAGCCCCCAGGTGTGCTAAGACAACATCACCCTAGGGTCCTGTTCTGCTCCTTCTCCCATCCTTCTGTCATAAAGGCAGCCTGCTCAGGATGTGTGTAAGCAATGTTGTCCAATTCAGGAGAGGGGAACTCCAAACGTCACAAAGTTTACACCAATGGCCCAAGCTTCTATACTGCATAAAAGACAAACAGGAAAACAGTCTCTGAGACAGGAGGGAAAGACCGACCCAGTGCTTTCCTTTACACTACCTCTTCCAACATCCATTAGTACTGGAGGAAATCGGGTTAAGAGAAGGATGTTCAGAAACAAACATGAGATCTTGCACTAACAGGAAGGAACCTATTGGCTTGAAAACTTTCCTGTACTAGTGAAAGCTTTGTTTCCCATCCAGCCAAATACACAGGTGCTGCCTGCTTCATTCAATCTACACTACTTCAACTAGTTTAAACAAGGAATCGGAATAAAGGCCAGTAAGGACCTGCTTCCCACTTGGCTTGCTACTTTTTAAAGTGTCAGTCTGTTGGAAATCACAAGTCTCCTCGGGATTAAGTTGGTTGTGGTACTCCAGCAGGCTTCTTCTAAGCCACACAGCACAAGGATTCCTCTGCAGCTTTATATTTTCATAATTACTCTGTGTCAGGAGAATTCTCAGAAAAAAATATAAGTAAATACATCCTGTTGGCCTCCCAGCCAAACAGAAAAAGAGCAAATGAGAACACACTGGGAAACTCAAAAGATAGCTGCAATTTAGAATGCATGTGGGAGGTAGATGAGACATTCATACTGATAACAAAAATAGGCTCCGGAGTTAAAATAACAAATGAGTTTTGGAAGGAGCTTTAAACTGCAGAGTCTGAATTAGTCTCTAACTACAAGGAATTAAGATGACAGCCACAGAAGGGGGCTATGGGAAAGTAAGACTACATCAGGCTTCTGGGAGGTATATTTTATTGGCATCAGTCCTTCAGCCTAGCTGGATGATTCATGTAACTCACTATCACAGGTTCTGCTGCAGGGTGCTTGTTCCAAAGTAAAGGTGTCAAAAGCAGCATACTGATAAGGGTCACTGGCTATTTGCCACCATCTGTAGTCAATCTCTCTGAAGGAATACTATTCCATTAAAAACTTCCTGTGATAATTCAGGGTCTCTTGAAGTGACACCAAGGAATTCTCTCTGATATTGTAGAATCCTCTACTTCTGTGTGAAGCTGCAAACTGCTACACAGTGGGGGGAAGAACAGGACAGCTGCTTAACTCTTGAAAATACACTGTCTGTAGAAAAGATTCAAAGAGACATTGAAGCCTCCTTTTCATCTTGATCCTCTAAGGAAATAACCAACTAAATCCTTAATCCCCTACCTCCTTCATAAAAAAAGAAAATAAAAAGAAGAAAAGGGACAGGTGCTGCCCTTCATATTTAGAAGTGAAACAAAGGGCTTAAGAACTCATCCTGCCCTTACCTCCAGCAGGATCCTTTGCACTTCTGAGGGTCTCGTGCAGGAACTGCTGCTTTTTTCTTCCCACGCTTCTCTGGGTTTGTGATTTTTGCACTGTAGGATGCTAATGGAGAGCCCTGTATTTTGTGGCTATTGAAGTACTGTACATGATGGCTCCTTAAGTACCCCAAGGGTCACTTCATTTTATTTCTTCTTGGATTGATTCTCTTCACTTCTCTGCCTTTAAGACATACGTTATTGCAAGTGCTACACTTTTCCATACAGCATGGCTCTTCAACTAGTGCCTCCTGCTCCTTCTTCAACTGCTTTTCCCCACCCTCCCTTCTCCCAAATACCACAAATTTTTCAGCTTTTCACTCTGTGCCATGTATAGTATATTATTTATTGAAGGAAATTGTTTACGTAGAAACAGCCCCATGTATTCTAGACCAGAGAGGACTATGCTAAACAAGGAGATGGTTTCACACTTAAAAGATTCCCTTCACTTCGCCAGGGAAATTTAAAGCAGGAGGCCCAGCAACCTCACACATCAAAAGTTAAAGTAGAGGACCTAGCAACTGTGCACTTCACAAGAGCTGGCCTAAAGGCTGTTTCATACTGTCACCTCAGTCCCCTTCAATCTGAAATGTGCATTTCTCTAGACCTATGAAAGCCAGGCAGGATATTTATAGAAGTGTCAAAATGGGCAGGAAGTAGGAAACTGGGGTGGGCA
This sequence comes from Psilopogon haemacephalus, assembly GCA_013396835.1. Classification (NCBI taxonomy): domain Eukaryota; kingdom Metazoa; phylum Chordata; class Aves; order Piciformes; family Megalaimidae; genus Psilopogon; species Psilopogon haemacephalus. The sequence continues at coordinate 549,489 of VWZI01014487.1, forward strand.
TTCAGAAAGTGTATGATGGGCTTAGAATGGTGGAGGCAGCCTGGAACTCCTTCCCCTGAAAGAAGGAGCAGCTGAAGGAGAAGTGTCTGGGGAATAGCTGGTTTTCTACAGATATCCTCTGTTTCTCTCCTCCTTTACCTGTTGCACTTCCATTGCCAGCCATTTCCTGTCTTTCAAAGTCAAGTGGAAGTTTTTAATTCTGTGGTTTTCCTGTCTTGGTATAAGCAAGTACATCTTTTTTTTTCTCCCTTGCATTTTAACTGTTTGGAGACAAACAAGAAAACATGCTCATTAGGAGGAGAGCTTTTTATTTACAGCTTTTAATTTGAGAAGGCTGATTAAATGTCAGAGGAGCAAGATCTTTGCTTGTTCATATATTCACTGAGTATGAGAGATTGAACTGGTTGTCTGAATAAATGCTTCAGTGCTCTTTTATAGAAAATGAACAGACTAACATAATAACCAGCAGGCCGCCCTGCAGGCTGCACTGCAGCAACACCCAATGCTGAGGGAAACAGAAAAGGAAACAGATGTTGAAGTCCCCATACAGTAATTACAATGCAGCATGAGGGAGTTAAAATTCACGTCCTTAAGTCTAGGCCAGCAGGAGATTGGGTCATTTTGAACATTGCCCTGCAGAAAAGTACTCCTGTTTCCTGTGTGCTGTTGTGAGACTTTTTTTTTTTAAATGAACCACCAGGGAGAAAGAAGTAATAACATGTTGCCTTCATGCTGTTACACCTGGTACAGCTGTTACTATCTGTGTAAGCAATGTGCAAATTCGATGCAGTTTATAATTGCTTTGCTGAAGTACTGGTGATAATACAGGGTAACAGAAACCTGGGTCTTTTCATGTCAAAGTCAAGGAATTAAGGGGAAATTATTTTCCCCTCAGGTACCCCTACAGGGTCTTTTTTTTTTTTTTTCAGTAGACGAGATGAGGCACTTAGTGCCACGATTTAGTTAATTAGAAGGGGTTAGGTGAAAGGTTGGACTCGATGATGTCAAAGAGCTTTTCCAGCCTGGTTAATTCTGTGGTGGAGTCACCATCCCTGGAGCTGTTCAAGCAATGATCTAATGGCCATGGTGGTGTTGGGTTGAAGGTTGGGCTTGATGATCTTAGAGGGCTTTTCCAACCAAAACAATTTTATGACAACACAATACTACTCCCCTACAAGTTTCCAATAAAGCCAAGTACTTAAGCTCAACATAAGTGAGCAAAAAGAAGCAGCTAAACATAGAGTAGCTCAGCCTAAGTAAGGAGTGATGGGTGATGTTAGAGTGACCATCAAGCCTCTATCCTACCTAACCAGGGGGCCACCAGGCCCCCTGGCCTTTGAGCCCCCCTCTCATTCATGCAGTGTGCACCATGGAGACTCACCAGCAACAACAGGAGGAGGATCCCTCAGAAGGGCTTCTCCCTTTCCTGGGGCAGATTATAAAGGGCAGTGGGCAGGGAGGGCAAAGTGGTCACACCTGGTGTAGGAGGAGACTCCAACAGAACCCAGGTGCTCTGGGTTTGGGGGATAAAAGGGAAAAAAAAAAAAACCAACATTAGAATGTGGGGTACGACAGGGGAGGTTGTGCTGAAAGGAGGGAGATGGAGATGAAAAGAGGAAGATGGGGAAAAGAGATGAAGAGGAAAGGAGGAAGATGGGGACAACAGGAAGACAGAGAGGACAGAAAGGAAACAGAAAGAAAAGGAGGAAGGTGGAGTAAATAGGAGATGGAGAGGAAAGGAGGGAGATGAGGGAGAAGTAGGATTAAAAGGGAGAAAAAAAAAAAAAAACAGTCCTGCTCTAGTAGAGAGGTTGGACCAGATATCTTCTGAGGTCCCCTTCCAGCCCCTAATATTCTGTGACTCATCATTGGTCCCTTTCACATACCTTTCTTTACCTCCCCAATAAAACAGTTCTAAGCTCTTAAGAACCAGCAGGGTTACAACGTTCTGAAACATTAACAACAGACAGGTAACAAACGAAGAGTGTGGATTTTTTATGAGTGTGTGTTTCTGTCCAGATCCAGTAACAAATGTGTTGAACGATGATGGCTCTGGCGTTTGCACACTCTCCTTTTATCTCCTGACCGCAGAAGGTCAGGTTGCTATATCCTGTGTACCTTAGACAACATGATACATCTGGCTTAACTTCATTTCCTTCTCCTGCTACACAATCTGCATCATTTTCCAGGTAAGCTGTACTTTCCTTGTAACTCAGCTGGTGAAAATAAAAAGGAGCCCAAACCCTCCACATACACCTATGCAACCTGCTCTTTGAAGGAAATTTGCATTCATCTGAATGGAATAAGCCAACAGCTTTGCTGGAGTCCAGAGTAAACTGCATGTGCTCTGTCCATAGCTGGGCCACTCAGCCAGGATTTTTCAAAGCCTAAGCCTTGATTGTAAGCCAGAAATTAACGTGCTACAAACTGTTAGATATCAGTCAGTAGAACATCAGATTGTTATATGTGGGTTCTCCTGCTTATATGCTCCCTAAAGCCACAGTACCCATTTATTCTCCTGGCAGGATTAGATCCACCATGGGCAAGACTCACACAGTTTGAGACAGTGTAGCCTATCACGTCAGTCAACAATTTCTCTTAGCTTGGACAGCCTGTATTTAGTTCTTCATCAACGCCTCCACATAGATTTCCCCTTTGTCCAGTAACCCTCTACTGCCTGTACTGTAGGAATAGTCTTTGAAGGGCCTTTGCCACTCCTACAGCTCCTAAATACCTTCTTCCATTGATCCTATTACTGTGATCATCTTCTTCCCCCAAGCTGCAACAAAGATAGAAGCTTTTAGTACCAAGCCCACTGATGCAGACCACTAGTTCCCAACCAACACAACCCAAGGCCATATCTTGGAGCTGACAATGACCTGCTTGACATTCTCCCCAAGCACTGCTTTCTGATGGTTTCTGATGCATTTCAGTCCCAGAAGGGATACCTCAAAGAACCTCCTTTCTTCCTAAAATAAAAATGAAGTTTTAAATCTCAAGTAAACCACAGCTGATATTTGATGAGGTTTGATGTTATTTTTTACATATGTGCCTCTTTGCTATTTAACTTGAGTTTTACTGTCTGTATACTGTTTCAAAGGGCTGAAAGTGCCCTTTGGAAAAGTCTAATGTAAACACCCGCAGGAATCTCAACTATTCATAGTCAGCATTTATTTTGCCATCTCACAACTCAAGAGACTTCTTATCTTGTTTTCAAAAGACTCCCAGTATCTTTTCTAGCTTGCAGTAATTATGAATAATCAGACTTATGCAAAATTGCTTGCATTGTTATGTTATTAGGCACTGTCAGTTAACGTACTAAAACTTCATTCTGGTCACTCAAGGGAACTACTTCACATTACAGTAGAAAGCTAAGGGGTTTTTTTATAATTACTGTTTTAAGTTCTCTGGTGTTCAGAATATTCATCTTAAAAACCTGAAACCATCAAACCAAATCCAACTCTGATACAAGACAGTGAAATACTGCTGAGACTGGTGTCACCACACCTGCTCTACAGAAGTGTAAGGCTGATCCAGCATTTCCCTTCCATAGTGATAGCCAGGTCAGATTTTAGATCTAGTACTACAGGGTGTAAATTCATTTAGCCCACATTGGACTCATTTACCCCAGGCCCAGCACCAGCCTAATAATTTCAAACAGCAGAAGTTTTCAATTCAGTGGTTAATCATGTTTTCTCAAGTATTCCACAGCAAATCCAGTTGAACGCTAGTTTTAATTAAGGACCTACCCCATTATGGGAAAATGATGCTGGTAACAAAGTCAGGAGTGAGCAGAACACCAGTAATTTTGGTGTGCTCTTTCAGTTGGGTGCTCTAGAGGAAGAGCTCTGGTAGTATTATTGATAATGCCTTTCTTCTCTGTGCTCCAAGTACTTAGAGCTGACAAAGAGGCTGACATTCAACTATATTTGCAATGAGTGCTACAAAGCTGAGGAATAGTCAAGACAATCTTACAACAGTTCCAAATGAGACAGCTGCTCTGATCAAACTTGTCTCAGAGAAGGCTACCTAACATGTACTTAAAGAGCAGTAATAGTCCAATAAACTCACACAAGTACACTTTAAATTGGCATATGTGGAAATTCTTCAGAACTACAGAAGGCCTTTAATGAACTCTGCATTTGCTTAACTAATTGGTGCTCAAAGGCCAACTTTTCCTTTCTCATCTCTTACATTACTACCATTTCACCAGTATAACTTCAGTTGCTTCCTGTTTATAGCACCATCTAAAAGTCAGAAACACACAGCAATAAGCAAAAAAACCCAACCCACCTCATAATTAAAAGGACGCTCGATCACACACATTGCAGCTATTACTATGACCAAAATTAGTTCCTCAGATTAGTCTGGTTCAGAGTTGACAAGAAAAGTAAGCCTGGCCTTCCCTGCTACTTCAAACCAAGCTATCTTCTCAGGTTTACTGTCTCTTATGAATGTCCAGAAAGCATCCAGTGGGAGTTTCATTTAACGACAAGACCTCCTACTCAGGCCAAACAGGCTCCTTTCTTCAGTGATGTACGCTTGGCTAGGCAACATAAGAGCACCACATGGTCTTGGAGAAGTGAGGAATAAGAAACATGACCTCAGACAACATTGTTACATGGAAAAGCTAAGTTTCCATTAGTTTATAATTCAGGTAAGGCCAAGGTGACTCAATGAGTGCTCCTACCCTTTATCCCACCCACCACAGCCATCAGTGGGATTATGCATGAGTATAGAGATCAGATTCCAATCTGGTTGCCATAGCTAAGGAACTCTGGAAGAGCAGGACTAACTGTTTAGTGTCTTGGAAGATGTGAACTCCACTGAAGCTGAGAATGAAAGTGTCACCTTGTGCCAATTCTACAGTGAAACAATCAAATCTGCTCATGAAAACAGGCATGAACAAAGCAGGCCCTTCCCAACCCCAGATGAACACTTAGTGCTGCATATGGCTGTAGATAACTACGCTCCCACCAGCCCACTTCTTCCCACAAATGCTAGAGGAGCAGTTGACAGGTGGAGAATTTGCAAGAACAGGTGGGAAAGCAGTGAAAAGAATGCAAGAAATTTCACCATAAAGCAAAGAGCTCTAAGGCTCGAGGTTAGACCATCTGGCTCTCTGCTGCCTCAGAGGTCCTGGAATTACTTCCTGCAGGAAATCTGGAGGAGCGTATGCAATAGTAAAAGGATACCAAAGGAGCCTTATATAACATTCTGCACTACATTGTCCAAACAGTAACTTCCACCACACTTTTTTAAATGCATGCTTTTGGAAAAGTGACAAACTCTAGATCCCACAAAGGGACCTCTCTACTCTGCTGTAAGCTGTAATTAAGAATAACCAACAAATAACCAACTTGTATTTTTACTTCTATTAAATATGGCAATTCATTTTAGAATGGCCATCTGTTTGCCAGAACACATGACCAGGGGACAAGGAACACCTTCCTTGATCACCGTTTTTTACCATCAAGATTGGAATTCCATAGTAGGTAAACAAATCTCCTCAATTTCTTCCCATGTAAAATGGAATTCAATGCTTCTCAGATTTCCTTCTTCTAAAATGCCTCAAAAGGAAGTTCAGTCTAAAAATGAAACCACATCATTACTACCTCAACAGAAGTCTGATTCCAAAGTGGATACAACACTTTTGCTACTATTATCATGACATGTAACCCAAAAGTTTGGTTTACATTCAACTAGAAAGGCTGGTACAATAATTAATTTGAGCTGGCTTATTTTAACTTGTAAATTAATTTGGCAGACCTTACTTGTCTGCCTTAAAGGATGACAGCACCTGCGACCTCACTACAGAGCCTGTATCAAGGCATAGAACACATGTTCAAAATTTCACGTATGATCAAGTTGTTCTGCATATCTCTGCTAGCTTATTAGTGAAATTATCCATTCAAGAAAAACAGTGAAAGAAAAGGAGCTGGTTTTCAATTAGATGTTTAGACAGTGGGCCAAACAAGCATGAGCTTCCTCCTTCTCTGCTGTTCCTTCCTCTTCTCATACCATATTTTCAGTTTGAAGGATTCTAGCCACTACAGGTGTCATCAACTCAGTGTTATGGATATGGCAAGATTGAGAAATGAAGGCTTCACTACCAGTGAAGGACTGTAAGAGCTTACCCTCACCTCCCCAAAGCTTGCCAACTGCAACTCACCAAGAACAGGGTTATTTAGAACAGATAAGGGCATTACTCATCAGAATCTTTGTTGAAAGAGGTATTTCTTCCCCCAACACCAACTATAAAAATGAATGTTATTTTGAGCTTCTTTGAACTTGAGTAAGAGATAGCTTGCAGTGTCACAGCTCTTTTCTGAAGTATATGCACAAGATGAAAGTGAGATAGGTATGGAGTGGACTAAGTGCTTTACTGCTGGTTGGCCTCTCTCTCTTCTCCCCAACCTTTTTTGGGTTTGTGTTTTGTTATTGGGTTTTGGTTATTTTGTTTTATTTTTGCAGGGTTTTTTTGAAGGGGAGGTAAGGCAAAGAGTGAACCAGGAAGGAGGTGTTTTCTCAAACCCATGAGTGCAACATTCAGCAGCCAAGCTCAGAAGTTCCTACTGCTCCTGCAAAAAAAGGACAAACAAGTCCTTTTCATGTTAGCTATGTCCAGCTGGAAATGTCACAGCTTTGTCACAATGGAACAAAGTCTGCCTGGTGTCTGCTCTTTCAAAAGGTCTCTTAATTCAAACAAAAGAAAAATATTCACATCTGGAAGGGGTTGTAGGCAGGGGGCAGGAGTGGAGGAAGCAAAGTTCAGATGGCAAGTCATTGCAGTTGCTGTTTGTCTAATTATTGTACTGCCTGTTCTGGCACTTATTGATCCAGTTAAAGAAAGAAAGCCAAGAGTTAAAACAGCAATTTTATTATTGATTGACCTCAGAGGGCCAGATGAGAAACACCTCTTCACTTCTGCTCCATTCATCACGCAGGAACACTCATGCTGAGTGAAAAGACCCCTTGTGAGCAGTCTGGCAGTAGTCCTTTCCATTCTCTCCCCTCCCCACCCCCCTCCTTTTTTTTAATAAGGGAAAAAAAATTATTGTGTATGGAGTCCAAGTTTCCTTCAGAAGATCACAACCTCTACTTTCAACCAGTGTACTTACTGAAACCTTGCCCTTCCCAGTGGGTTTATTTGGCCATCTGTTTCTGTAAAGATTAAAACCATTGAATGACTGAAGAGGTAAGAGACTGTATCAGAACTGAGCCACAGGGAGATCAAAAATTAAATGTCTACTGAGATCACATTAAAGGAGAAGAAAATAAACTTCAGAGTAGGACTTCATTGGCTAGGCATGAAAGACCAATAGTAAAAGTTTTCATGACACTTCTGAGTTTTCTCCTTCTTCAGAATCCAGTGCTTCTACAGATGAAAAACCTCTCTTAGGCTGCCACCTAGCTAGTTAATTTCTTGTATTGTCTTAAGAGCTATTTTTAAAACCTCTTCTGCTCCAGCCCCTACTGCACTGACTCCTCCCTTTTGAGCTGATATTTTGATAGGAGTTTCAAGAGTGATAAAAACTTGCTGCTAAGTCTCTTTCTTCCCCACAATGTGTTTTATAACCCAGCGTGTAGTTTAGCCTGTCTAAACATTGCACTAGTACACTGCCACCGGTTTCCATGGAGATGGTTAACTCTTCCAGAGCCAGAAAGCTTCAGTGTACTTTTTGCCCTTCCAGCACACGAAGAACATGACAGCAGTTAATAAAATCAGCCTACAGAAACATCATCACATTTTCCACAGAGCTCTAGCAAACCTAAGATTTATTTTTGCTTCTGCCCATTACACAGAGCTGTGGTATTAATCAAACTTACATTTAAGTCATCTACTAGAATGCTCCTTCCCCTTGTGCGTCTCCTCCGTTGCATTGCCATGATGTCTGAAAGCATGACATCCCCACTGACAAACTTTTCTGAACACTAAGTCCTAGAGCAAAGCCAAGGCATAAGATAGAGTCCTGAAGAGAGAAAGGAGAAATCAAGGAGGTGACTTCAAGCTCAAACAGACAATCAGAGCAGAAGAGAAACGTTGTGCCCTAGAGTTTAGAAGCACTGTTACATGAAACTTCGTAATTTACCATAGTCCTAGTCACTTACTCATGTAGCAAATCTATACTGTCAGTATGTACTCATAACAAACACTTACTCTGCACCGTTTTAAGAAGCTGAATTAAATTCTAAATTACCCTTAACCTCCTATAACATGACCTAATTTAAGCAAGTAAGTAGACCTTCTCTCAAAATACAGGTGCTCTCATCAGCTTTAGCCGTGGACAAATAGTTTCCCAGACTCGCTTTCACAGAACAGACACTCTCCCTGGCAGTTGCCACTTGGGTGGCACACCCATTGAACCAAAGTGCCCAGAGAACTTTGAATAGTGCTGCTTCCTGGAAGGATTCCCAGTATAAAATTGTTTTATAAATATTTTCCAAATTGTCATCACTGAAGCAAAAGGTAAGCTTCTCAGCACTTTCAACATGTAATGTTTTGGGGGTTTTGGATGGTTGTTGTTTTTCCTGCACTCAAGAGCAGATTCACTATACAAACCACACATGAACAATCAGGCATAACTGCAGTTTCTGTAGAAGAGTTAAAGGCAAGCCAGAGATTTTCTAGCAAGTGAGCTTAGCTAACTTGAAAGACTCACTGGCCAGCAACGGGTGTTCTGCTGTCATAAGAATTATTTTCTATTTGACTTCCATACTAGTTGCCCAGAAGATTTCTCTGCAGATTCTGCTTGAAACCAGTACTCTGTGGACACCAGCACTGCAAAGCCCCCAACCCTTTTTACACTGTGCAACTAAAATAACTCATGGAGGTGCAAGGAGATTTCACTCACACAACTCATGATTGCCGAAGTGACAGCCTGTAGTTACTGTTATGTGGACACATGTCGAGCATTGACTCAAAGAGCTACACCTACTGATTTCATGTATTTTGCCACAGGGCAGTATTTGGTTAACCATCCTTGGCTACAAATCAAAGAACTTAGGACCAGAGCCTCTATTGCCTTCTTCTCAGAGATTCTGGGTGGTCTCCTTGCCCCCTATTTAAAGTTTGTGTAGTGAAGTCTCTGAGAGATGCCAAAACCCATAGCAGAGAACATCAACCAGAATCCAGTAAAAATGTGCTTTCGAAAAAGTGGACATTTACACATCTCTCACGGCTGCAAAGATCATAAAACAGCAGGCAAAAAGCACGGAGACACTCACTACCTGCCTCTCCAAGCCTTCCTGAACTTAACTGGTGCAGCACCACATCCAGAGCTGCGCCTTCCAACACCAACCATGGCAGGTGGTTTCTTGGTTTCAGAGAACTAGACCTAATCCTATCTTCTGTTATTTGTCACCAAGCTGTGGAAGAAATTCTTGTCTGCCCGCACCTCCAATTATGGTTTTGTCTTCTTGTAGGGAACAGGCCAGTCTTATAATTAGTGATTTCTTTAAAGCATTTGTTGGAGAGGGTGCTGCCATTGTCACGCAACGGGATATCCCACCACAGCACACCTTCACTCCCCACCACCCCTCAGGACTCTGCCACCACACACCTCACCTCTTAGCCCCCTAGAAGTATGCAGAGCCGTAACACATCCTGAAAGGTTAAGTCACCCCTCACCATTTTAACCTACCCCTCCTCTGAGTTCAGAGAGTGTCTCATAGGACCCAACTGCTGCGTGCACCCCGTCAGGGTCCCGCAGAACTTTCCAGACACGCAGGCTTCGCAGCAGCGGGGCAGGTGCCGCCTGCTCCCGAGAGGAGCCTCGTCTCTGCCTCACGGAGCCCTGCCGGCCCCGACCCGCAGCTTCACCCCGCGGTGCCTGAAGGGCGAGGAGAAGGCGCCGCCTGCCCGCGGTACTCACCGATGTCAGAGTTGCAGAAAGCGTCCTGCGGGTGGATGGGGACACAAGTGCAAGCCTCCACCACCAAGTCACGCAGGCTCCAGCTGCAGAGGAACACAACGAGGAAGCTCAGCCACGCCGTCATGTTGCCCCCCAAGATGCCTCCTCACTTCTGCGGAGCAGGAGGGCAGCCGCTGTTTCGTTCGCCTCACTTTACTCTCACGCTCCGCGACCTGCCTGCCTCCTCACACTACTCTTCTCACTCTCTCGCTAGCTTCAGCAGCGCAGCCCTCGCTCGGTGGGACAGTGCGAGCCTGAGGGCACGGCAAGTCTGCAGCTCCCGATAGCCGAGAAGTGCGGCACGACTCGGAGCTGCGCGAAGCTGCACTGCACGGCGGAGGGCCGGTACGCGGAGGAGTTATAGCCTCGATCGCGCCCTCTCGGGCTCCGGGGGCGCCGTCACCCCAGACCAATGGGAGCCCCGCATTACCTCATCGGAGGGAGAGGCCACCGGGCCGGGGCGGGGCCGCGGCTTCAGCGCCTTATACGGAATAGAGCGGGGAGCGCCGTGCGGGTAGTGGTGGGGTGTGCTGTGGCGCAGGTAGGCGGCTGCTGCGAGAGGTCCCCGTCCTCTGCCTGTGTCCCTTCCAGCTGCTCTGTGGAGTTCCCATCCCCCGCCGCTAGTGCCGCCGGGGAAGTTCAGACTCTAAAAAGCTAGTTGTACCTTCGAGGTATCAGAGAGTTTCCGTCCCGCCGCTGTCGGCGGCCCCGATAAAGCCCCCAGCCACCCTGGTCTGCACCTGCCTCCGCCTGCCACCCGGCTCCGCGGGCTAAGAGGCATCCGGAAAACACACGCGGGGTTCGTGGTTCGCTTGGAAAGCTCGGGCTGTTTGCCTTGAAAACTACTCGTCTGTTTGCGAGCTTCTTTTGAAGTGGAAGAGGTGAGCTAGCACTCTAAAGCGCTTTCAGAAAGCGACCAGAAAACGCAAGAGGAGTGCTGCGTGTGGCTTCCTCTTTTAACAGGCTGTAAAAAGAAGATTGAGAAAAAGAAGGACAACACCTGGCTGAACTGTAAACTAGGATTTTATCCTGTGGTTTTTAATCCTTCTCAGATGCTCCTTCTTCCTCTGTCACCCCATTACTATTACTTCCCCTTCTCAGGGCAGAAAAGGATCAGAAACTGCTAAGACCAAGCTGAAAAAAAGCAGTGTCGTATGTACCCAGGCACTCCCAGCATCTAATCTCAAAATATATTTTAGCAGAGCAGCTTTAGTGGAATTTACAGAAAAGTCCTCTTTGTTTTGTTTTCCCTTATCCCCTTTTGGAACTGTAAATTTCTCTCAGCTGTAGAAATGTAAATGTTATAGAAGAGCTGGGACTGTAAGGAAACAGACTGCCAGCTGCAAGATACAGACAGCCTTATTATCCTGCAAAGGAGACTGAGGGTTGATTAATCACAGTATCAAACCAGTATGTATAATGTCACAGTACTTTCCATGGGGTTTACAAGACTTAAGCGTGTCTACTTATAAATTATGCTGGTATTAAAGGCCAGGGACCAGCTGTCCTAAATTTCTAAATAGTCAGCTAAGTCTTTAGATTTATAATTCCACTCCATCTGGGTGAAGCACAGCCTGCCTACACCTTTTCTTTAATCATACCATCCATATAAAATTAAAACCTCCAGTCATATGGAAACACAGGCTTTTATTTGGAGCATCAGTACACAGAAAAAAACTTCAAGGTGGGTGTTGCTAGTAGAGATGAAAGTTGCAATGCTAAGAGTAGGAAACACAGGTTCCTGCCCTTGCTGTGACACACAACCTGCCTGACAGGTTTGTCTCACCGTGCTTCAAGGGGGAAATAGTGATGGGAGCTTCTCAGGAAAGTGTATTGGTGAACATACTCTAAAAACTGGATCGTGTTGAGGTGCTAACAACTCATATATGGTACGTATGAGGCAGAGTATTAAACAAGTCATCTGAATCTTTTGACTCTAAATTGCAGTATGAGAAACCTTATGCAAAAAGCTCTTTAAGGTACTTGGGCTGTCAGCTCAGGGTACTAAAGCTGGAGCTGAACCCTTTAGACTGGACTCTCACTTCAGTCTCACTGGATGTAAACAAGAAATAATTCCACTTCTCTCAACAGAGTAATGCAGAAGAAAAATGAGGTGTGTCTGACACTTTAATTTTTTATTTTGTTGTTGTAAAAAGTTTGATCTCACCAACATCAAGATACACCTGGTCTGTCAACATCTCAGATCAGTACCTGAGAGAAGTGGAATTATTCCATAACCTGTCACTGGCATAAATAAGAGTGAGTTTGGGCCCCACACAACTAGATTATAATCACAGTTCCAGCACCACCTCCCTTCACTCTCTGGCCAAGTAATTCCTCTGAGTATGTTCTGTAATAATCACTTTCTTGTGTGTTCTGAGGGCTAGCAAGCTGAATGCTGTGTAATAAGCTTTAAAGATGTTGGGTGCTGTGTGACTGCTAAGAATGACAAGAATACACAGACACAGGACACATTCAGAGGAGATTAAAAACAAACCCTTCCATCATCATCTCAGTTTCTGAAAAGGGAGAGGAAGGGGCTAGAAGTTACTGAAGTTACACTGGGCCCTCCAAGCAATGGAAGTGAGACCAACTAAGCTTCTTAAAGTAAGACCAAATTTGTGTTGATTACAAGAACTACTTCACTTTCCAGATACAACCCAGAGAAGCAATTTGCCATTACTTTTTGGGATGAAAAGGAGTGCCCTAGCTTGTAGCAGTGGCAGGGCACATCTATTTGGAAAGGATGGTGTGCAGGCCATGTGCACCAAGGAAAAGTTTGTCAGTATCTTTTATAACACTATGTGACAGATGAGCCAGAAATTTGTTTTAATGTATATATTGGCATTGCCTGGAGTGGTGAGTTAGGGCTTAGGTGACTTACCTGCTTTTTGGACACTTCTATACTCTTTTTTTCAAAGAGATTAACTTCTCTATAGTCATAAGGATGCAAACTTTTGAGCCTGATGCAGACTGAGTACTGTACAATAATAATGATTATTTACCACTTAAAGAGTGCATTTCATACACATAAACCAGAGTGCAAATAATACTCAGGAAAGCTCACTCTGGCCAATGCCCTGCTGGGAGGCCTGTGTATACGTTCATTTTATCATCTATAAATAGAGATATTGTATATTATTCTCTCTCAATATGTATTAGATACTTGATTTTAGCCTGTTTCCTTTGAGACTTGCCAGTAAAGTCCACTATGGAAGAGTCAGGACAGGATTCTAAGTGTTTACATGAGAAAATTTCAATAATGTCAACACAGAAAGTCAGTGAAGGTACTGAAAGGAGAACTCTATCTGATTTCCTGCTCTATGCCATGTCTGCGTGGGAGCAACTGCAAAGGGGGGGAAAAAAAAATTAAAACTAGCAGTCAGCTCCTTCACCTACCTAAGGCTCTCAGCCTTATGACCATAAAATACATTATCAGAGAAAGAAAGAGAAAATAGAGACCTTGATCCTCATATGAGAAAATTAGAGTTCACATTTGGTTAATGTCACCAAATAAAGAAATCTGTGTTATTCCAGTCTTCCACCAAGAACACACTGTTGCACACAATTAAGGATCTCTCTGCTTTACTGAGCAGCCACACTGCTCCATGCTGTGATCGTGTCAGATCCCACAAGCTAAGCATGACTGGGCTGGGTCAATAGTTGGTGTGAAAATTCCCAGGGAAACCATGTCCTGCAGGTGTTGTTGACTGAGTAGAAGTGGCCTCCCCTCCGTTCTGCATGGATGTGTGGAGACAGTGCTAGGGGGCACTGCGCTGCAAGAGATGGTTGCGTTTCTGGCAGATGAGGACAGATTCCTCACAGTGTCCAAAGAACTGCCTGTTTGGGAAAGGAAAGATGTGAAGCTGGTGTCTCAGTTAAATTTCAGGAGAGAGAACTAACTTTCACAGATATTCACCACAGTTTACAATAGAAGAATATTAACAGCATCATTTTCCTTCCACAAGTCTTTGTGGCTGGAAAAGACTATCCCAGAGCTAGCTGCAGAGACTGAAAGAAAAGTACTCTGGGATATTCCTTCAAGAGGCATGAGATGTTGCTGTAAATCAACTAAATACATATTTTCTTCCTTTCTCATCACATTTCTTTGTGAGGGATGCCAGGTGCTTCAGAATGGACAAAAGCATCTGCATGTAAGTAGTAGAGAAGGGGCTTCATCAAACTACAGGAACTTCTGGCCAAAGAGAGAGAGAGAAAGAAGGAAAGAAGGAAAAAAAGGAAGGGGGGAACACACACACTCAAAAAAAAAAAAAAAAGAGAGAGAGAGAGAAATAAATATCCCAGTACTATCACCACCATCAGGAAAAAATCCCTGGCACATGTAGTGACTGAACACTCCAGTTCATCACCATACCTCAGCTGGCTAAAACTGAACATGGTGTGAATGAAGTCAGAAGATTTCAGCCTGCGGTGCAAACACTCCTGCCATCTCCTTAACAATATATTTATTTTAAAAGCTTCAGAATTATGGGCATCTTTTCCACTTCAACGTTTAAACAGTAACTTGACTTGATCATAAGCATGAAGTCCTGTCATTAGCATTCTAAATAATCTGCCTGACAAGTTGCTCAGAAGCCTTCTTTTGTCCTAAAAACTTTTCTTGGAGTTGATGATCCTCATATCTTTTACACCAGCTCAGCATCGTACCATGTAGGAGACACCACTGTTTTTCTGCTTTTATGCAACAGGTGGGAAAGGATGGGTGTTTTTGGAGCTAACTGATGTCCTTTTTGACAGCATACCCATGCCATCTCACAGAGTCATCATGAGTCGCATTAGCAAACGATTTTCCTGTTTCCTAATTTTAAGTTTCTTGTTCAAAATGTCACTTTAATTTTTTTTCTGAGACTGCCCTTCAAAAAGATTGTTTTGTTTAAAATATTTGTTTGCTATGATTTATAAGTGTGAAAAAGGTAAAAAAACCCTCCACCTCTACTAATTCCTCCATTTTATCCATGAACTTCATATGCTAATTAAAATAAGAAGACTCTTTCTTCAAAAAATGTCTTTGATTCTATAAATACACATGAAAAAAAATTTCATTTGATCTCCTTCTCTGAGGCTGCAAAGGAATTACGTCACCTTCCTGTCTGCAAGCCAGACATAGGTAACACTCTATCCCATTCCCAAGCTTTTCATTACAGATGCACCATTAAACCTTCATCAGCTCTAAGGCTTCTATACTGTGTTCAGTCTTCAAGGATCTTTTGCAGTTTTTGCATACCAAGAGCACCCAGCTTGGGGCCAGACCATAAGCACCACCCGTGGCCAGGACTGTAGTATATGAAGTCATTCTCTCAGTAGTGTGGGGATCCTCCAATCAGGCTGTGATGTGGCATCAGCTGCAGAAGGGCAACCAGGAAATATCCTTTAACAGCCTTATCACGTTGAAAATGTTTCCTGCACATGACTGCGCTCTTTGGCCCCAATCCAGCATAACACTAAGGCACATGTTCAACTTTAAGCACACAAAATGTTCTACTGAAGTCAACAGGGCCATTTGCATGCACAAAGTTAAATATAAGCTTAAGTGCATTTCTGGATGAGGTCCAAAGGGCTCAATACCATGCAGGGTTCAAGCCAGTAGGCTGTGATTAGATGGTCTGACAGAGTATGGGGGGAGTACACGATGTGATTTGCTTGGCTCTACCTGCCTGTGCGTCATTCCGTGCAATTAATTTTCTCTCATTTTTGTTTATTTTAAGTTTTCCACATTTCTCTTGTTTTGCTTTCATGCTGCTGTAGACATTTCCATATTGAAGTTTTGGTGTTTTTTTTTCTTTTTCAAACCCTTCTAAACTGCATCAATAGCTTTAAGTGACTGAACAAAGAGATTTCAAATAGATTAAGTGCTTCAAATGGTAATAAGAGCTGGTGTTCCCAGAGCTTTGGAAGCTCACACTAAGCAGAGAAGAGAGTGAGAGCAATTGAAAATCACTTTTCTGTTGTTCCTTTGTATGAACTGGTTTCTGGCTTATGCAATGCACAGTAATTAAAATGACTGGAATGCCTCACATTTTTAAGAGAGCTTTAAGGCAGCTCTACAGCATTGTGGCCAACAGAGTTCATGAGTAGATCATGACTGCAATTAAGGTTTGACATTTCTGTAAGTCTAACTTGAAGAAGACAGTATCACTGTAGGGGCCTTGGAGAGGAGTTAGAAGAAGGAGGGCAAGACACAGAAAAGCACTAATACCTGCTTCCTGCATTGGCTTCATGACCAGCTGTGGGGCAACCTCTCCTTTTGCTGAGATGAGAGCCTAAATGTTGCTGTGTTTATCAGAAATTTCATTGCTTTCACTGTAGCCTTAATGGTCTGCCCAAATTCAAGCATGGGATAGCATTTACACTTTCTCTTACTATAATAACAGTTACTCCTAGTACTGCCTTCTGTGCATGAAATGTGTCCGGTGAGAGAGGGTTTGTGTTTAAGTATTGGCTATTGCAGCTGCTGAATGTATTTGTGGGGGTCCAAACAGTTCCCTGATGCTTAGTAAACAGGCAGGGAGCCCAGCAGACTGGTATGTCTCTCTGCTCACAGTGAGTGGCTTTCTTTGTGATAATGCTTACTATGATCAGCAGCAGTAAGAGTATCTTACTGCTTTTTGGTCCTCCGGGCACAGTCCAGAATTTAGCTTTCCTGTTTTCCAGTTTTGTCATTGAGTGTGGCTGGATGCTACATCTGTGGTCTTCTCACAAGAGCGGGTCTGGATTCTCACAGTGAAAAACAGCCACAGAGGAGGAGAGCTGCATACAGCCTCTCTTGGGAGGAGAGCTGGCTGGCTCAAGCATATGACCTTTTTGGCATGTTGAGTGACCAGATCCTTCTCCCTTCACATCTCTGCCTCTCACCATTCTTTCTGAGAACACGGACTGAACCTGCTTCCTCATCTTCCAGCATAACCTTTCTACCCTTCTACACATCAGAAGGCACTATCAGAATACACTGATCTCCATATCTCTGTGTGAGTGTTGGGATGTTGAGAAAGATCTCTTTGATCTCTGTATCTCTTTGACCATCCTGAGGCTAGCAGAGCTGCAGTCCATCTGTCTGCTGTAGTCCAGCTAGTCCCTAGCATGTGCCACTGGTTTTAAAGCATGTTAGAATACTCTGAAATAACTGCACTTGCAAAAAAGCAGAAAGAGCAGCACCAGGGTTCTGGCATTCCTCTTTCTCTTACGTTAATGAGACAGTGGAGACAGTGTCAGGTCTGAAGAAAGGTCTTCTCTTTGCCTGCAGAACAGGTGCAGTAGCAGAGAGAACTGCTGTTTCTTGTTTCTTCTTGCCCAAACTGCAAAAACGTCCTGCAAGAATAAGCCAATCCCCATAGGCCAGCTCTTACTTGTTTCTCAGGTGAAACAAATAAAGGTGTCAGTAACAAGAACAGGTTCAAATGATGTGGCCTATGTCCCAGCAGGGAACTAACTCAGCAGTTCCTGTCATGCGTGCCCGTATATGGGTGTCAAAAGTGACCAGCAGTTCTTCTGTGGACCACCCAACAGAGACCATTGACTTGGCACAGGAATTTTTTTTTAACCTGTATTGACTTTTTCAATGCTTTCGTTCATGTGATCCTAAGCCAATGCTGTATTCTAAACAGCAGCTTACTGCTCACTTAGGGCAGGGCTTTCCGTCACAGATTCAAGGTCCCAGCCAGCAGAAGCTGGGGGATTTCTGATGTGAGATTTCAAGGCCAGGTCTCTTTCGTCTCCAGAGCAAAAGGCAGCACTTCCGTTTCCTCCCTCTTTTGGAATTTTTCTCCATAAATCTCACACAGTATGAGCACACAGTGTGAGCCAAAAGATGAGGAGATGGTGGATCTGTAGTCTGCATTGAAGACTCAGTCATTTGTTTATTGTCTTGCTTTTCATGAATGAAGAGCAATGCATTTATCAATGACCTTGTCAGGTTGGCAGTGTGAGTTCCACACCTGCTGTATTAACCTCAGGACTGAAAAGATCAGTGTTTGATTTAGCACAGATGTGTGAAAACTATATTCTTAAGACACTTAAGACAGAGGGAACAATCTACAGACCCTGCTCTCCTTTAATCTGAAGGCCCTGAGCTACCCCTTAGTTGTGTGCTTCTGAGGGATGTTTCAGAGTGGGACACAGAAGTATGGAAAGATATCGCAGTGTAATTACGGAGCCTTTCTGTTCATTTAGCATAGTAAGTTGGGTTTTCATTTCATTGCGAGTGATAATGAGTATTGTGCAGCAAGAATTATTCTGTAACCTGTGATGGTTCAGGAATCACCTGCTCCCCCCACTTTTGAATTCACCCGTACTAGACTCAGCTGGCTGGAAGTTGGTGAATGAAGCTTTATATTCACATCTTAGCACAATATACAAGCAGATATTTACAATATGTTACAAATATTTACAGCTATATACAGAAATATAAAAGTTAGAAGTAATAAAGATACACAGTGCCCCTCCCAGAAATCGGAGTCCCCAGGAGGGGTTCCCAACCACTCTTCCACCTTCTTTCTACCTCCCAACCTTATCCCAGAATCTGCCTTATGTGCAAGGTGAGTTGAAAGGATCAGCCAGGGGGGTTAGAATGGATTAGTTGGGTTACACAGCTAGAAGCCAGGGAGGGAGAGCACTCAGACTCCGCAGACAGAGACACACACTGTCTTATCTATGTTTATGTCCTTGCTTTTATACATCTCAGTAAACCTATGAGTGAAGTAGGCATCACTGTTGTTTTCTTTTCACAGCCTATAATCTTAATTTTTCTCATTACAGAATTCCAGTTAGCCTCAAACCAGCACAAACCACATACAGCATGTCTGAAAATGAAGCTGAGAAAGAGGAACGGAGCAAACTTCTGTTTTACCTTTGCACTGAATGAAACTATCTTTACCAGGGACTGTAGGTCTAGGATTATGATCACATGCTTTATTAGGAGAAGTTAAAGAAACAATGTCAGAGTACAGCTCCTTTGGATTTCTCCATTTGTAGCAAGAGCAATTTGGTAGCTCACAGTGGGGTGCTCTTCTGAAGATGAGGCACATGGTGTGGTGGATTAACTTGCACTCCACTAGTGTACTCAGAAAGAAAGAATTTCAATGCGTAGCAGTGACAGCAGTGAGTTACCTAGTACCAGCAGGAGCTAGGAACTTTTGAATGTATACACAGATTATGTGCCAGGACTTGAGCTAGCGAGGTACCAAAACTTGAGCACATGCCCTAAACAAGAAAACCTCTCTCTGTATCTCTGCTCTTAGTGCCACTGATACTTACATAGTCACTTTTATTTGAAGGAATCTGTTGTGCCAAAGAAGCAGGATCATCAAAAAGAGCACAGCCTGCCTCATGAAATGAGAAGAAGCAAGCTAGAAAGGGAGTTTCTTACTTCATTTGAAATTTGTTTCCCTGTCCAAAAGAAACCTTCACATCATATATAACAGCAACTTAGCCTACAGGGGCTACTAGAGCATTAGCTTTGTATGGCTATAAGCAAATAGCATCACAGATACCTGGCTGGAGAAAGTAAAAACTTATTGCCAGTGAATACAAGAGCATTTCCTTCTCCTGCTTATGGAGCAAGAACTTAGCTCCTTAACTTAGACAATGCCTCCATCTCTTCTAAGGTGTTTCCACAAGTATCAATGTAAGTACTTTAAACAATCGTTTTTACATTTTTTTCCCCCTGAAAGTTTAATCTGGAGGACAGGAGGACATAGCCATTCAGTTTTATTTTGAGGAAAAGCTTTTGAAAATAGGAAGGACAAAAGGGAAGAAGGTGGTACTGGGGAAGAAAAAAAAAATCCAAACATTCTATCAGGCATTTCTGGGAAGGAAGAGGGAGGGCAGCTTTTAAAGCCATGCCAATGGCTGCATGTAAAAGATAGTTCTCAAAGGATTCCCTTAATCAGATTCTGCAGAAGATAGGCTGTCTCTGTAATTCACTCCATGTCTTATTCTAAGGCCATATGCTCTGGTCACGTGGAGATTTACAGGCTCAAATTTACTGGCCTCAGAGAATCTAAAAGACATGCAAGAAAGCATGTTCTGTGATAACTGAGGCCTCACACAGCAGTGCTTTATAAAGACTACTTCTAACTCGATATATGGTCCCTCTAGAGCTTTGTAAGCCCTTCTGGGGAAGAGAGAAGGGGAGCAAAAGGGGGAGCTGCTGATCATTGCCATATGTCAGAAGCATCCCTGTCTGCATATGACACCCATGTTGTGGCAGAGGCTCAGCTCTGTGTAGCCCCTGTGTTTCCTGTTTCCAGTCAGCATCGTGCTGCTGGAGCAGGAATTCCGTATCACTCAGTACTGCAGTTACAAAAGAGGAAAATGATGGCCAGTGGAGGGTGAAGGACTAAGGGAAATCCTCTTAAATAGCCATATAGGATGTCTGGGCGGGGATGTGAGCCAGGAGTCCTCAGAGGCAGTAGAATAAGTGGGAGTTTACCATACAACCATTTTCTTTCTTTGACCAGTGTTCCTCAGAGACCTCAGTACTTCAGTTCTCAGAGCTAATTTTAGCTGTTTGTGGTTGGCCTGTTCCTAGTGTCCCTTTCCTAACTTTCACACACACTGAACCTTGGGATACTCTCTGTGGGCTGACAAATGACGTGAAAACCTCTAATCTGCAGGTCAAATATAAAAAAAACCTGAAGTGGGATCAGGAAACTGGAAGCATAATTTGCTTTTTTCCAAATAAGGGAGATACATTCATATTAGAAGTTCTTAGCATACCAAGTTTGTGAGGTTTTTTTTAAAGCATATGAGAGGAATGACTTATTCTTGAAAATTTTATGGTAACCACCAAAGATGTTATCATCCCATGGACACTGCCTTTCCTATGCAGACTGTGACCGACATGCTTTCATTATTTATTGGCACTGCTCTTCTGTAAGAAAACCAAAACCACATTGTCCCAGACACTGTACTAATACATAACAGGCAGAGTGAGTCCCTGATGAAGGGCATAGGGTACATATTAGAGAGGGTTGAAAATGCACACAGTGCCAACAAAGCTGTGATGCTGGGAGGGAAGGAGCTTGCAGGATGTGACATTCATAGTGCAGATGCCATAGTCATGGAGGTCTGAATCTTTACCTGCTTTACATTCCTGTGGTGATTTTATGCCAACGCATTATCTTCCACAAAAATTTGCTCAGCAACCTGTGATGGATCTGATGTCCAGAGGCACTGCAGGGTACAGAAGTAAGGTCAAAAGAGAGTGGTATTCCTCCTATTTCCCAGAAATGTGGACAACAGGTGTCTTTTTTTCTTCCTTAAATTTAATGTGGATTCCCTCTCTTCTCTCCACATACAAATCTCTGCAGCCCCAAAGTGTATGCTGACAGCCACATATGTGTGGAACTGAGGAAGTAAAAGGGCATATGGCCAGGCAGAGAGGGACCTGGAAATGCTGGTAGATATCAGGCTGAACATGAGCCAGCAGTATGCCCAGGTGGCCAGGAGAGCTAATGGCATCAGGAATAGTGTGGCCAGCAGGACAAGGGAGGTTATTTTCCCCCTGTACTCGGCATTGGTCAGGCCACACCTTGAGTCCTGTGTCCAGTTCTGGTTCCCTCAATTCAAGAGAGATGTCAATGTGCTGGAATGCGTCCAGAGAAGGGCAACAAAGCTGGTGATGATGAGATGCTAGGGGAGCTGGGGTTTTCTAGCCTGGAGGAGACAGAGGTGAGCTTATTGTTGTCTGCAACTACCTAAAAGGAGGTTGTAGCCAGGTGGGGGTTGGTCTCTTCTCCCAGACAACCAGCAACAGAATGAGGGGACAATCTCAAGTTGTGCTGGGAGAGATATAGGCTGGATATTAGGAGGAAGTTCTTGACAAAGACAGTTATTGGCATTGGAATGGGCTGCCCAGGGAGTTGGTGGAGTCACCGTCCCTGGAGGTGTTCAAGAAAAGCCTGGATGGGGCACTTAGTGCCATTGGATAGGGATAGATGATAGGTTGGACTGGATGGTCTTGGCTATTCCAGGCACTTAGTGCCATTGGATAGGGATAGATGATAGGTTGGACTGGATGGTCTTGGCTATTCCAGCCTGGCTGTTTCTGTAATTCCATGATTCTGTGATCCTTAAGGGATATGGAAGAGACGCTGGCTCTGCTCTGTTAGAAAACCGAGTCCAAGGCCTGGAAATCAGATCAGTAACTTTATTTTTTAGTTGACAGATTCAGGAAGGCTTCAAATCATGTGAGGAATCCTGGGAAGCTGTTTAGGAGGAGAAAAAGGCAGCTATGGCCCTCAAGGACAGATGAGCACTGTTCCTTGAGCTGACAGAGGTCAGATTTGTTTTATGAAGTGGGCAGACACCCTGGGTTTCTGCATGACAGGAAATAGAAGTCTAACTACAATATCTTGGACAAGACCTTCTGTAGCACTGAGCTCAGAATGGCAGGTAGCAGTCAGTCTGCATTTAAGACAGACCTAATGTGCTGCCCACTGCTCTTCAGTGTGCCTGCAGGTGTTTCCTAGGTGAGCTAGGAACACGAGGAGCTATTTTCCACTCTACAGAGACCCAGGCAGGACATTGCAATCAGCATCTCTGTTAGCAGAGGCATAGATAGGTTTCTTGCAGTAAGGAGAAGACTAGCCTTGAGCAGAGAATATGTGGGGGCACAGGGGCCATCTCATATTGCCTTTGGGGGATTTGGAGGAGCTCTGCTAATTGCTGAACGTCCTCTCTATCTTTGGCAGCTTCTTTAACTTTCAGATGGAGATAAATCCTCTCCAAACTGAAGGAGTGGATGGAGAGAGCCTTGCCACACACACACCATCTACAGGTTTTCCTAATAATCCCTGGGCAGATGAACAGTCATGTGAGTTCTTGAAACTCTATCTGCTTTGGAGGAGTAGTGGGTGTGGTGCCGTGGACATAGCCAGATATATTTGTTGCCCTTCACAGAAAAGCTCCCTGTCCTCCAAATACTGAATATCAACAAAATCCTTCCTGTGAGGACGTACAGCTCTGCCCAAGCCAGCTGTAAATTCCTTTGAGGCTGCGACTAAGAATACTGGAATCCTGGGAGGACCTTGGTACAGTCCCAGAACCATTTCCACTGAACCTTCCCAAAAATATGATATCTCTGACCCAAGAATGTGAGCTCTTTAACAATGGCAAAGCTGAAATCCTAGACCATTGGCATTAACTAGTATTATACTGTTACTTCTCTGCACTCCATCTCATCTAATATGAAAGTCATTGTCCCCCTGGGAGAACAACTGTCTTTTTGTTCCATTTTTGTGTAGCACCTGGCACAATGGTGGTGCTACACAAAAATGTTTTGAGCACTACATCCATATAAGCAAATAAAATAAGTAGTGAGACTCCCAGTTTATCTGTTGAAGATTTTGTTGTTGTTGTTGGGTTTTTTTAATCATAAAGCATCTGAGTTAGCACAGCAAAACTAATGGCTGCTTCAGCCAGGAAATGGCTGAGAAGGGAAGAAAACAGAAACTAGCACACAAATTGTGCAGTGGAGCAAAAGCCATGTGCTGGTATAGAGTGGCTGGATCAGGGGATGGCAGAAAGGTAGCTAGATAGGCAGGGAGCTCCTCAAGCAGCTGGAAGAAGGTTCAGTTCTTCAAACCCAGGACAGCTGGTCACCCTGACCACAGAACCCACCAGCTGCCTCCTCACTTGTCAGACCCTGGATTTTTGCACTCTGTTCTGCACCATCTGTTTGTCCTTTTAAAGGGAGTGGTGCCTACCAGTTGTCATCCTTTGCATGAATCAGTTGAAAAGTTTGGCTTTCCTACTGTGATAGGCTTCCTGTACATTTTTTGGGGCTTCATTTCATGATACCATTTCTTTTCTGGATATATGCAAACTTTGCCTTTTAAAGGCAGAGGTTCTGAAGGGATGTAACACCTCTTGGAGTGAATGCATTCCCCAAAAGCCTTCTCCATGATGTTGTGTCCCCATAGGTCAACAGTATTACCTTCACGGATGGAGAATGTAACCCAGGACTCTCTCTCCTGCCCTTAGTGTCTCCAAAGCAGTAAAGTCTTCAGCCAGCAGGCAGCCAGAATAGTCTCAGGCATGCCAGGAAGGACATGTCAAGGGTGGGAAGGAAGAGTGGCTGCACTGCATTGTGTTCCAGGCACATTTAGTTGGCACATGTTCCCTAAAAGAATATTGGATGCTGACATATGTACAGGGCAGCTTCTGGGCTACTTGCACTTACACTGATAGCAATAAGTCAAAATGGTGCAGCTACAGCCAGTTTCTAGTCTGAGTGGAGCAGGGAACCTTAGCTGTACATCATTACTAATATACACCAACTTCTCTGCCTCTTCCTACCTGCCAAAGTAGGAGAGTGAATATTCCAGTGAAATCTTCTCACCAGCATGAAGACAGAAAAAGAACAGCCAAATGGTGTACAGTGCTCACACTTTCCTTGCATCTGAAACTAGCCCCACAGACTGAGATGAATTTGTTTGTGCCCACATGAAATACACACAAGCACTGAAGGAGGAAAGGCTGTCAGGGCTGTTCACAGCTCTAAGCAGCACTTTGACAAGACTGCTGGGTTTTTGTTTTGTTTTGTTTTTCACAGATGAGAAGTTGGTCAACACCACCCCTAAACTCACCTCCACCCCAAACAGCTCTTTTGCCAAAGGGTGGAGACGCAGACCTCCTGACTGAGGGTGGAGCATTTTGAAGGGGAGGAAAGTAGTGACTTCACTTTTTATTAAGTAATAGCAGAGCAGGGTGTGCGTCACTGAAAAACAAGACTTTGGGTGGAGGCAAGGGCTCTCTGTAGCATTTTACGCATGGAACCTTCCACTTTGTGGGAAATAAGCAGAACACACCATTCTGAAGAAGGAATTCAGAAAGTCAAAGATGTAGTAGGTCAGACACCTTATAATTTCATTTAAGGGGATCAAAGAAGAACATCAAGGTGAAAGCAAGTAGTTTCGGATAGACCTCAGGAAACACTTTCCTCTACCAGGTGTAGAGGAGCATGGGAATAGGTCAGGTCCATGTTAATGGAATAATGTGGGAATAGATCCAAGTCTATTTGGAGTGAAAAAGAGGGCTGGATACAACACTTCATCCAGCCCTTGCCCAGGGTGAGGCAGGGACAGCATCAGGGAAAGGACTGCTCTGCTCTCTGCTTATCCTGGAACACAGTCAGCCTTGGCTAGAGTACCAGTATCACCACAGTTCGAAATGCCTTGCAGCCTTCTCTTGCCTGTATCATTAGCCTGGTCTTTATAAGGAATCTGAAACTCTTGGGGTGTATCTGGCTTGTCCCTTCAATGGTGCCAATACACTATTTACTATGCAAATGGAGCATCTCTGGCAATTTTTATACCAGTAAGAATTGTTGACCTGGCAGGGGAATTCTTTATAGACAGAATGGAGCTCCTCAAGCAGGCTGCAGAGGTCAGCTTCCATGGGAGCAGACAATACGAGGCTCCATGCACAAATATCACAAAGAATCATGGCAGAACAGACAAAGGTGGCTTTCACAAGGAGTTAGCCACAATGGAACTGCTGTTTTAAGGTTGGCAAGAGCCTCTTCAAGTATCACAAGATTTGGATCTATCTCCCCAAATAATCCTTTCGTTGCAGTTGATTCCTGCAGGGCTGTATGGGAAGCCTCAGGCCAGAATGTAGTTGCATTCCCTTCTCCCTGGTTCAGTTGGCTTCTGCCTGTCATGACTACTACTGAAAGAGTCCCTAAAGCTGGAGAGCAGTCTGCTATATTAAAGATCGTACCAGGCTGTTCTCATCATCATGGGTTAAAAACTTAGACTGCAAAGACTGCAGATGTAACAAATACTTTCATACTGTTTATACTGCTCTAAATGCACAGTCTCCAGAGTGGCTATCAGCAGAGGAGCTGTTTCACAGATGGTTATGAGGTGGCTGTAAAAAGCCCTCCTGATGGCTCTGGGTAACACGGGTGACACAATTGCAGTGTACCTCTGGCCTCACTTACAGTGGGGCATAATTAGAACCAATTCTTTCCCCTCCTAGTCCTCCCAGATCAAACTCAGAACACCTTGACACCATCCTTCAGAGGTATGACAATGTGGGGGCACACCTAGCTAGCACAGCTACTGAAGCATAATGCATCAATGTTGGCATGTCCTTCACTTGTTGCATATTTACCCAGCTTCTTGCCTGGGCATGTTTGACCTGTCCTGCTAGCTAAACTATTGTGTTTAGACTTGGGCTGCCACTCAGATGGGTTTTTTATATCTGATTCCTACACACCTTCACATACTGCAACTGCACATGGTGGGCATGGTTCAGATACCATCAAGTGTTCAAGGCCTTTATCTTTCTTCTATATATAAACTGATACCTCAGTTCGATGGTATCAAAATCTCAGTGGCTACTCACACAGACATTCCACAGAGATCTCCAAAGAACTCAAGCTGCTTTCTTCACTCCTATCTCAAGTACATGAGAGGAGGAAAATAAAAAATTAAGGAAGTCATAAATGTACCCTTTCTGCTAGACTGATGGCTACAAAAGCAGTAGAATTTCTAAGAGTCATTGGTAGACATAATTTTGTGTTCCCACAGCTAACCTAAGAAAACTGAATTAACTCAGTGTTCACAGAGCTCCACTTCCTTTGATCACAAATCTTAAATAGCTTAGGAGAACAGCACTGTTCTGGAGATAAAGAAGAAAAGGGCAAAGGAACATCAGCCAAGTCCTCCCTCATTGCTTGCTGACATCACTGTTACAGCAGACCATTGCTTCCCCCTGCTTTAGAAAATGCAGCTTTCACACCTGACACTGCCATTCACCTGCTACATTACAAAGGCTTCTTTCTTTGAAGCTGCTGCTGAACTGGGATGGGAACCCCTGACCAGTCCCTTTGGCTTGCTGCTTCTCGTAGTCATTCTAACTCAGCAGCTTCTCTTAGCAGTACCAGCTAAGCATCCCCTAGTGCCTGCAGTTCCTCGCAGCCACTCCTAATTCTCAGTTGGTTCTGGCTTTTTATGGCTCAAAGACAACTTCCTAAACAAACTTTTCTGGGCCCTTAGTTTGCTGTATTTTTACTTCTCAAGACTATAAATTATTTAATGAATGTAAGGGTGGTCATCTACTACAGCTACAGCTACAGCTAGTCCTAGCTTTTCACACTTACTGAAATTATTTTATTCTGAAGTTCTAATATCCTATTTTTTGTGATGAGATTGTTGCTGTTTTCTTATACAAATCTTACCACATGTGCTGCCACATAAAAATCAGATTGTATAGGTATTAGGCTTGCCTCTAGGCTTTTTCAGCTCCTTTTCTATCTAAGTGAAGCCAGCAGAGCAGTCCTGTCCTTCTATCTCTTCCTTCTTCTGGGCCTCTTTGTGGGCAGGCCAACAAAATATAAAGGAAAACCTTGTGTCCAAGATCTTAGTTCTTTGTGTCTTGTGGTCAGCTTGAGCAGCTCATCAGGAATCACCACAAAATAATAGTTGTCCTATATAAGACAACCCCCTGCTTGCAACAATTTAAGATCCTACTGTTAGAGCAGTGCCACAGACAAGTGACCTCAGAAAGGGTAACAAGTTTGTAACCAGTTCCAATGCTTTTCTATCCCTTTCCTGTTTTCTTAGAGTAGGCAGTATTCCCTTCTCAAACCAAGGAATTAGTAACCCTGGATGTATCACCCCTTCATGCTGAGGGTGACTCACAAAGTCAGTATGGCCCTAGCAGCTAAAAGGAACAATGTGTGGTGTTCTCAGTTACTCTTTTTGGCTACAGCATCACTGTATCCCAGAAAAAGGGCAATGATGTCATGGCCATAGGTTTAATGTGCAAGTAACGTATACAAGGCTACAAGCTCTCTGTGATCTATTACTTCCACGCTGATGTAATTTAGGGCATATATACATAATTAGCTGCCAAAGCCAAGAATGAGCCATTTGGAACAGATAGTCTTATTTCAGGTTTTTAACGAGAATACTTCTCAGTCCCAACAGGCTAGTTCTGGAGAGGTAGTACCTAGCTCAGCATGGAGCTATATAATTTAGCCAAGACCTCAGCTATGGAGACAAAAGTTTGGAATGTAGAAATGGGCAGACAAGAATCCCTCTGAAATAGCTTACATTTTTCCAACAATTAGCCATTGCTGCAAGTATTTACATTAAAAAGGAGTTTAAAAAAAAAAAAAATCTCCAAGGCAAAGAAAGAAATTATTCCCAGCCATTTTCAAGACAATTACTTTGAAGCCTTTCTTATGCTTGTATTTGAACAAGGCTTTTCTCCATTAGCTTCTGAGTGGAGCTGGGGGATGTTATTCCTTCCTTTCATAAATCTATTATGTGTATTTAGTGGTCCCTCAAAAGAGCCAGCACAGGAGGGGACATAACGGCTAAGCATACAGTGACATTCTAATCAGTGGGGTCATGCAGACATGCTTGCACTAGCCTTAAACTATCTGGTGTGTGTGCTGATAACTGTAGCCATGGAGTTCATGGTACAGCTATTAGCAATCACTCTCCCAGGGCACTGGGCAGGTTTTGCAGCCTGCACTGAGCTCTGACCTGCTACAGCTGCACTGCTGCTAGCACCCAGCACAGGCAGCCTAAACTTAGGGTGGGTGGGAATACATGAGCTACTGTCTGCTTTCACCACGGGTAGCTGTGCCAAGGGTGACAGTTCCCTGCTTTATAAAACTCTTCCCTAATATATTGCCGGACGGCTCGTGGGTACTTCAGGTGACAAGGCCTGTCTGTGTCCCATGTTACGGGTCCCTTTCATCATTTTCTAGGCTAAGCCAGGCTTGCTCTGCCCAGCAAAACAGGGGAAGCCCTGAGTGAGAATTCATAATATGAAATCTTATCTCAAGGGGAAAACAGAGGCTTGTGTGTAGAGGCTTGTTGAATTACACATTCCTGTAATAGTTTCCCAACACCAAGTACCAATGGGACAGTCACACACTTCACTGCATGTTCCCAACAGGCTCCAACCTTTATCTGCTGGGCAGGCCCAGGCTGGAGTGCTGCCAGCCTCCTTGGAGACCAGCTGTGGCCCCCTTGGTTCCTGTGCCTCTGCAGTGGGCAGTAGATTGGCGGAAGCTGGTGCAAAGCTGCCTGTCCGATTAAATTTGTTATTTTGCAAAAGGATTTAGCTTTGTTTGCTGGTTATTACTAAAGAAAAAAAAAATCCTAAGCTGCTGCATTAACCTAGGTTAAACCTTTAACAGGGTGAAAGAATCTGCTTCCTTTTCTTCCAAGTTGTAAACAAGGAGCAGAAACCTAAGAGAGGGAAGAGAAAACAATGACAACTACAAAAAGGGTTTTACAATATTATTTTTATTGCATTCTTTCTATTCTCCAATTAAAAAAAAATAATTTCCTGCAATAAAAGTCTGCCACATCAGAAGAGTTGCTGAGCATAGTTTCTGAAAATATCTGACAACAGGTCATCAGTCACAGTTTCAGACATACTTTAGCTCCCATGCATACCTGCTGTCTGTTAAGGGATGTGCTATTAAACCCATCCAGAAGGGCTTATAGAATATAAAGCTGCTGAGAGATATTCATTTATTTAATCTTTTTTTTTTTCCTGCACAAACAAATCAAAGGAAGCCAAATCAAATAAACCACTTATTCCAAAACAAGGCTTCTATATACACAATTTGCTCTCTTTAATTGAGAGTGTCGTTGACTGTTAGTTAAAACAGTAAAATGTCTTCTGTCAAGAAAGTTTTTACTCAGCATGGACTGGTAGGACTGGTAGGCCTCAAAGGAAGATGACTGTAAATGTCCAGATTGAGCACAAAAAGCAATCTAAAATACATATTTGCAAAGCCTGGAAGTGCCTACACAAAGTGCCCTTACAAGGGTTGCCACTGAAGTTCTTGTTTCCCTTCTCTGAGGCCTGCAACGTAGCTAATTTCTTTCACAGGATTCCTGCCACAGAATTTTCTTTAAAAATCATACTTAACTTTATCCTTCTGTTCAGTGATTGGGCATAGATCTTTTCTATTATGCAAGATTTAGATGATGCTTAGAGTAGAATGGCCAAAACCCGTTTTGAGTTCATGGTGTTCAGCAAGATATCTAACTGCTTCAGAAACATCAATAACTTTGCTTTCACAGCACTATGGTGGATATTGTGTATTTTGTAGATGAGGGGCTGCTTACTGAACATGCAAAATCAAAAGATCCTGTGTACCTGATATAGAATGGCAAGGAGTTAGATTTTCACAGATTTTAGCATATTGCAGCACTTTATGTTCAAATCACAAGACACAAGATGCAGTTGAAAGCAAACCAACCCTTTTGCAAGTCGGTTGTGGTTCAGCCACTCTGGGGTTGCAATGCCAGCTTTGGTAGTCTGCACCACTGTCACCAGAGCCCAGGTCTCCCCACCCTTGCCCCGCAGCAAATCAGCTCCCGCAACACACAAACACATGTGCATGCACACTGAGCTGTTTGTGGCCTTGTTCTCCAAACAGGATCATGGAATCAGTCTATATTAAAAATAATGCTTCTGGACCTTAGAGAACAGTCTGGGACTGGAGGGGAGGTCAAGCATCCAGAAAGCAAGGGATAACTGTGTCACAATCACTTGCAGGAAATCTAGCATGAAGTAACTTGCCCAGCATCACACTGGAGATGTGTGGTAGTGTTGGGTACACCAGCTACCTCTTCAGGGCATCAGTCCTTTGCTTCTGTCCTGTGATGACTCCTGCTCCTTCTGCAGTCTCCTGTGTCCTCTGGTAACCACCACCATTATATTCTATGACAGTTGAGAGAAGGGGTACTGCAGAGAACTATTGCAAGTCTTTCACAGCCATGAGTAGCCCTTAGAGCAGTTCCCTCCAGCCCTTGGAGCAAGGGATTGTTTGGAGAAAGAGTGGTCTGTGTGCTTTGAAATGAAGACATAACCCTTCTGCACTAATGTTGCCCAGATAACTTCAATCCCAGATTTCCTAACTTTTTACATGCTTGGCTCCATAAGCATTAAAAAGTTTTTATCCAGGGTTTTTTGTGCAAGATAAACCTCCTTGCTTAGAGTAACCTGGACTGCAAGAAGGAGGAGTAAGGAAGGTGATAGCTAGCTGCTCAATACCAAGGATTAGGACAAATGCTTTCTCCTTGCTTTTGATGCTAGATTATTTGGAGATAAATGAATCCCCATTCTCAGAAGCTGTTGTTGTAAGATGCAGAGCTGAACTACCTGTTAATTACTCCTTTTTTTTTTTTTTTCCTCATAACAGAGGTGAGAGTTCCTCTTCAAATATTGCCATCACAGGGAAATACCATTACTATCTAGCTCCCTCCAATAGGACTCAGTGAAGTCATAGAATCATAGAATGGTTTAGGTTGGAAGGGACCTCAAAAATCATCCAGTTCCAACCCCCCACCATAGTCAAGGATATCTCCCACTAGAACAGATCACCCAAGGCCTCATCCAACCTGGCCTTGAACACCTCCAGGGAGGAAGCAGCCACAACCTCTCTGGGCAACCTGTGCCAGTGTCTCAAGGCCTTTCTGACAGCTACATGGTTAATGGAATATCTTCATGTCTCCTGCTGACTTACCTAAGACCATTTCAGCAGAGGATGGAACAGCAGTGCCATTCACTTCACTTAGACTCCTGTACACTGAGCTAACTCTTCACTAGCTCAATTATATCAGCTTTACTAAAGATTCATGTAACTGGAGTGGAGGAGAGCAAACTACCAGAGGGGCGTGGGGGAGAGCAAACTACCAGAGCAGCCAAAAACTGGCACAGAGTGACTGGATGTTGTGAGTTTTGCTAAAAGAACAGACTAAAACTCTAGCTGGGTCACCTTTAAACTCATCTTTACTGGATTCCTTCTTTCATTGCATCAGATCCGAGCCACTCATTCTCAGTTTTTAGGCTCAGAATACCTGTGCCTTCCTGCTCTGGTTCTGTCCCAGTCTACCTTAGTTTTCTTAGACGTACCTTCTGGGGCTTACATTTTTATCTTTGTGCTTTGCTGCAGCACTCCAGAATCCATGCAACAGACTCAGCCATGGCCAATTAGCTATCCTAAGGGTCTCATGAACTGGGAAGTTGGTGTAGGGCATGTTGTATGGAGGCAAAGTGACAGAAACCCACTTTCTGGAAGATTATCAGCAGTGAGCAGAGAGGTTGTACAACCAGGCTAAGCCAGCAACATGCCAATCCAACTTAATCTGAGTCATGCCACTCCTTGTAAAAAAACCCCAAACCTATTGGGTGGTAGCTGCGTCATTAAACATATATGGGAGACTTTCTTACTTTTTCTACCTGAAACAGGCAATACTCATTTCTCATTTAACATGCAGCCTTCTGATTCTCTTTCCAGAAGATCCTTAAAAGCCCTAACCAACAGTTTTCCACAATTTGATATGCCATGTCCTTAGCCTGGATTTCCTAGTTATTATATCTGTTGTTAGAGTCTGCAACATACTGAAAGGCAAGCTTCATACTTGTGTTGTCTGTAATTACCTCTCCATCACAAGTATTTCTGAGTTAGTGATAATAATAGGCATAAAGGTAATAATGCAAATAGCAGGAATAATGATAACTGTGAGGTGAGTGGTAGAATTACTCTTGAAACCAGCCTTAAATTTGAGCAAAATGTAGTAATATTCTTTCTGGAGAAACCAGAAGCACTCTCCTCTTGCAGGATGAAAGGAGCAGAGGAATGTGCTGGCTGGCACTAAATCCCTGTCCTCTCAGGCCTCTAATGGGTTTCCAGCTCCTGTAGGTTCAAAGAGCAAGCACAGTCTCCAGCAAAAGTACAGCAAATGGAAAACAGATTCTTTGGCTCTCACTAAAATGCCATGAGGTAAGTAACCAAAAGATGGAGAACTCGAAGTCACTTCATTGCAGTAGTTTCCTGAGCTGAAGAGAAATTTCCCTCCCTTCACTCCTAAGGCCATAAGAAATCACTAGCATGGGAGGTGGGTGGTGAAAAACCAATGGCAAAGCTGTATTCACACCCTTCTCTCTGGAAGGGCTTGTATTAGAGGGCAGAGATGATACCAGCTTCCTTATCTTCTTGTTGGGGAGTTATTTAGTGCCTTTGAACTGGCCATCAGAGGAGAACAAAAACAAGGTCTGGGGATGTGGGCAGTAAGGACAGGGCAGATTTCTTCACTACAGCAAGTCATAAGGGTATATGTAGGTATATGTGCAGTATAAGGCAGATGAAAAAACAGAGATAAGGGCTAACCGAGAAGCCAGCCTTGGCTATCACCAGCCTGGCAGTGGTGTCACTTGCTAGCTGTTCCAGAGAAAACAGCCACGTGACCTGTGCAGAGCAGGAAAGTTGTGGAGACAAGTGGTGAATATTGAGGGAAAGGATAATCCTTCCAGAGAACTGCTGGATATAGGTAACACAGGAAGTTAAAACATCAAGAGAGACTAGTGGCTATGAGTGCTGTACGCTGCTTGCTAACCTCTTGTGAAGAACTGCATAGGTCACACAAGATTGCTTCCAACAGGGCAGCACTGCCTGAGTACTTAAGTTTAAAAAAATAAATTCACCAGTACGGCAGGAATAGATCTAGGACCAGAAAAGTGCAGTGTTTGTCAAATCAGGGCTTCAGTGGAATAAAAAAATATGTATTCTAGAGTTAATTAACAGAAGGTAGTAGAAGTACATTGCCTATATAAAAACAGCCTTGCATGGTTCTCTCTTTACACCTGGCTTTAGGAGAAACATCCCCATGCACTTGCAGTATTAACACATCACAGGACTGATGTATTGTAAGAAAGACTCCACTCCCCCCTCTAAGATGAGCTATTGCTCTTCCAGTAGGTGTCTGATTTAGTGTTGAGTAATTGAAAAATTAGTAATAAGCCTGAGCATCAGCAGTAACACTAATTTTGTGCTCCAACAAGGATGCTTGGTATCCAGTGACAGTACAAGTAGGTCACTCAGCCACCTTAGCAACCAGAGGGAAGTCTCCATTAGAACTTACTTCTGGCACTGTTCAGTCATACCACACATCTGTGGGATCTATCTTAATCCTGCAGTTTTTCAAGGGTAGAGAAGAAACTGTATCTTCATAATCACACAATTGTGATGCAGTAATTGCTAAGGATTTCCTTGGTCATCTTACTGATGACTACAAATTGATGGTTCCTCTAGTTTTCCTTACTGTCTACAGAGGAAGAAGGAATCCATTCTCTCTTTACCATATGGATGCCTTAATCTAACGGGAGCCAAAAAGAAATTGAACCCTGAAGAGGAGTGGTCAGGACGAGATGAATAAAAGCCCCCTCCCCTTATAAAACCTCTGACCTGGATGCATGAAGTCATTTTAATCTCCGACCCCCTATTAACAGACATGGATTTACAGACTTAGGGTTTGGATATGAAATATCTAAATCCAGAGCCAGGCACAATTGGAGAGGGAATGCTTTTCATTTGGTCTCATCTTTTCACACAGCAGCCAAAGTACTCAATCCCACTCTCTGTATCATTGATGAAGATATTAAACAACATTGGTCCCAGTATGGACCCCTGAGGGACCATTACTTGTCACCTGTCTCCATTTGGACATCAAGCCATTGACCACTACCTTCTGGATGTGACCATCCAGCCAATTCCTTATCCATCACACAGTCCACCCATCAAATCTGTATCTCCTGCTTAGAAAGAAGGGCATTCTGGGGAACTCTGTCAGAGTGTGGCTGGCACATCTAGTAAAGTTGTTTTCTGTGCTGTTTGACATTGGTGAGGCTGCATACAACACACTGGCCAGTCTGGAGCCCTCCATTGCACAGGCATGTGAAGAAACTGAAGAGTGTCCAGCAAAAGGCCACCATATTGGTGAGAGGTCTGGAGTGCATGATCAGCAAGGGCATGTTGTAATATCTTGGCTTGCACAGGCAGGTGAAAGGAGGGTTAATCTAATACCCTACAACCACCTGAAGGGTCGTTGCAAACCTAAGAGATCCACATTCTCCTCAGTAGCATCAGATGATGCAGGATGGAACAACAGCCACAGACTGTGGCTGGGGACATTAAGCTGGACAGTAAGAAACAATTTCCAGTGAGGGTAGTGCACCATTGGAACAGACAGACCACAGAGGTCATAAATACCCAATTTGGGCAGTTTTCAGTACTCAGCTACTCAAAGTTAGGGCTGACCTAATGATGTGCTGGCAATAGTACTTGTGTGAATAAGTGGGTGGACCAGATGATTTTACAGTTGTTTCAACCACAATGTCTATTGTTCTGTGGTTCTTTACAGTCTCTAGTCAGTGGGCTTGACAAGGGCATTTCCTGAACTTCGCTGCCCAGATAGATGCATGTCATAGCACAGACTTGCATCACTGCATACTTAATAGCCATTTTTCCTCCAGAATATAGTGAGCAGTATTACAATTAGATTTCCTTGTGCTCGGCAATACAATTCTTCATTTAATTTGCTGGCCAGAAGTTGGCCATTGGTCATGGTTAGATAGAACCTGAGTTTGCAGTGTGTCTTCATTGGGCATAACATTGGAATCAGCCACACAATCAACTTTTCTCGAATTGCCACTTAGTCAGAGAGTGACTCACCAGGCAGTAATGTGAGATTTTAAAAGTTTGCACTTAAGATAGGTTTTGAGAGCAAGACTTGTTCTTGATGGTCAGAGACACTTCTTGGATTTTTTGCTTGGTCCTGAGAATTTATAAAGACATTTTCAGAGGTATCCAGCCATGATAAAAAGATGTTGCCCCAAAAAAATCCTAAAGCAAAGGGACAATTGGCTTCAAATAACATTTTGTCATCTAAAACATCTCTGGAAGCCCATGTTTATATCTCAGAGGTGTATAAAAAATGCACTTATTCAGGTGACAGGAATACAACAGTCATTCATTAGTTCCAATACCTAAAGTGCTATTGCCATGTGCTCTTTTGAGCAGCCTAGTCTCTTTATCACAGCGTAGTATCCTGTGAGAATCCCAGCTACGTGCACAGAACAATGAAAAACAGATGAGTATCCCTGTCCTGGTAAGGCATAAATACAATCCCTAATTCTGTCAAAAGCCAAGACACAGCCCACATATCAGTCTATTACCCTTCAGCTGAAAAGGCTGAGTGGTACCAAGGTAAAAAAACAAACCCAAAATGTTGGGTTCTTACAAAGACTGCAATAGTTTTACTCCACTGTTTATGACTAATGAATCACAAGGACTCAGAGAACCACTGGTTAATTTACAATAATATTTGTGAATCAGAAGAGGGGCAGTCTTGTGGTTAAGACTGGAGTGACATTCAGGATGTCTGTGTCCAATTCCTAGTCTAGCATAGATTTTCCTTTGTGAGCACTGGCAGGCTGCTTAATCTCTCATCCTCGGTTCCTTGCCTATAAATTTTTTCCTTTCTTTGACTTTTTGGCTGCCTGATATGTTTTAATTTTGAAGTATTTCTGTAGTTTTTGACATCCAGGAAAGTACAGAATAACATGTATGATGTAACAAATTGTGCTTTGAGCTGCAAATATCTCTGAAATGGGCCTCAGGCTGGGTATGTTCACTTCAGCCAGCTAGCAAACATATATTTGAAGAAACCAGCCCAGCCTGGATGTGATGGTTCAGGAGTTACCCACCCACCCCCACACACACACACGTTTAAATTCACCCAGACTAGACTCAGACAGATAGAAGTTAAGGAATGAAGCTTTATATTCGCAGCTTTGCACAGTATACAAGCAGATATTTACAATATATTACAAATATTTACAGCTATATACAGAAATATAAAAGTTAAAATGTGCCCCTCCCAGAAATTAGAGTCCCCAAGAGGGGTTCCTGACCACCCTTCCACCTTCTTTCCACCTCCCCAGGCTTATCCCAGGATCTGCCTCACATGCAAGGTGAGTTGAAAGGATCAGCCAGGGGGCGTTAGAAGCAGAATGGATTAGTTGGGTTATGCAGATCCAGCTAGAAGCCAGGGAGAGAGAGCTCAGACTCTGTGGATAGAGACACACACTGTCTTTCTTATCTATGTTTGTGTCCTTGCTTTTATACATCTCAGTAAACCTATGAGTGAAGTAGACATCACCGTTGCTTTTTGTTTCACAGTCTATAATCTACTTTTTCTCATTAAAATATTCCAATTAGCCTCAAACCAGCACACTAGACAAAGCAATAGTTAAGCAGATACAGAGACTACATTCAAAAGTAATGTTTTAAAATTAATACTGTTAAATGCCTGCTGCTACTATTATCACCAATGAAAGCAGTAACAGCACAGACATTTGCAACCATTTAGTGCAAACCCATTTTAAGTGATGGCACTTAGTATTTGTATCATCTGAACTGCAGGAAAAAAAAAATTAAAAAACATTAACATTTCATTTTTTCCTGACCACCCATTGTGAAACAAGAATTTTATGTTTGACATGTTAAAGTATTTACAAATTACAATGTTCAAATGCTTATCAGTGGTATCTCCAACTTTCAACACAGAAAATTTAAAACTGAATCTGCTGCTGATTGGATTCTTTTCTAGCCTGAAATTTTCAGAGGTAGATTGAAATGTCAAGAAGAAATGAAAACAAATGTGGACATAATTAGCTCTTACTGCCTAATTTCAGTAGATCTCTCTTGGCATCACTACGTCTAGATTGAGAAAAATAAAATCAAGTGTAAGCATTTAATATGTTATTTGCTTGGCTCTTTGGACCTTAGACTTAAATGCACAGATCCCAGGGTATTGGAATTAAAATATTTTTTCTTCTACCAGCAGAGTTCTGCCTCCTTACAGGCATGTCAAATGCTGACCCTAAAAAAGTAAAACACAGATACAAATACACAAAAGGGATTTTAATTAATAAATGACACCAGACTCATGCATGTGCCTATAATTAATGAGAGAAAGTAGATAGCTACACAAGTGGGTACAAAGATGCTGAAAGAAAAAGACTGACCAAAAAAGGCTTCTGGTTTCCTATCAGAAATGCAATAATCAGGGTAAAATCCATGATACATGGCATATGAATTTTCATGCTAAGC
The DNA here is from genome assembly GCA_013396835.1 of Psilopogon haemacephalus. Classification (NCBI taxonomy): domain Eukaryota; kingdom Metazoa; phylum Chordata; class Aves; order Piciformes; family Megalaimidae; genus Psilopogon; species Psilopogon haemacephalus. The sequence goes on from VWZI01014487.1 coordinate 587,361, forward strand.
AAGAAAAGACATGTGCACAGCAACACAGTCAGGTGAACTTGCTTTTTCCTCATTGAAAACAATTACTGTGCAAGCCAGCATCTTTCATTCTTAACTGAGTTAAGCCATAGGTTGGAGTTAGTGGAACAGCGTCTGTTTTGGGAAATAGAATGAGCTGGAAAGGTCTTGAATGGTGCAAAAAGATTCCAGGACCAGAGAACCCAATGGAGCTTTGCCCTCTACAGAACGTAATAATGACTGAATGGGAAGTAGCTGCACATGTGTTAGCTCTGCCTGCAACATTGAAAACAGTACTGTACTGTGCACTTGCTCCAGCGCTGGTCATTGTGTTGATCTAACCGTGTCTGTTCATTATATTCAGCTCTGAATTGCAGTATTGCTAGCAAATTTAGGAGTCTGCTTTTCATGTAACTCTGCCTGTCTAGTCGTAAACCATAAATCATGAGGGGCAGAGAAGCAAGACCCTAAGGAAGTTTTTCAAAATTAGTGGTAAAAGATGATGGACTCAATGAGTTTCCCAAGGCATGTTGCAGGAGGGGTGCTGAACTCAGATAAAAAAGCCCAGAGTTATCAGGGCATTTGTAATTTTCCAATATTAACTAGGTCGAAGTCCTATCAGTTGGGCACTGTTGTACATCTTATGAGCTGCTGAGGACTTTTCCCCCCTCTGAAGTCTCTGAAAGCCATTAATAAGGTAAATATTCCTTGCCTAAGATGAGGGTGTTCCAGATCTTCCTGTGCAGGTTTAGTTAGAGTTAAGTACTGGCTTACCCAGTTTATCATACATAATTAAAAGCTATCATATCTCTTGCCTTTACATTAGAACCTGTTTCGGCTTGGGTTTTTTTTAAACTAAACTAATCTAGAGGTGTTCGAGAAAAAAATGGATGGGGCACTTAGTGCCATGGTCTAGTTGATTGGATAGGGCTGGGTGGTAGGTTGGACTGGATGATCTCGGAGATCTCTTCCAACTTGGCTGATTCTGTGATTCTGAGATTCACAATAAAACCTAATGTGCCAACTGAACAGAGTCAAGCCTACCAATTAGTCAGTCTCTTGCAGTTGCTTCCTGAGATGGTGAGAGAGGACACTGTGTCTACCAGACCTCCATCCATCTCCTCAGCTTTTGGGTCACTATCCCCTTCAAGCTTCAGCTATTCAGCCCACAAATTAAAACCTGATTCAGTAGTTAAAATCTGGTAATTGCTGGTATTAATTACAATGTATGTAAAACAGTAAAGTCCTTACTGTTAATCGCTGTCATGGAAGATAATGACAGCACTTATACCGCATGACACTTACTTGCTGGGAAACAGGCAGAGGACATGCGGTGCTTTTCACAAAACTTATACACAGCTTCTGTGCTGATAGCAGCCCTTAAAATTCACTTACATAGGCTGGCTTCAAACACTGGAGCCAGCCCTAGTCTGACAACTTTTGTTCTCCACTTAATTTTAAGTTTGATTCCTCCAATATCAGAATGTCATAGAAGATAAATAGATACAGCAGAGGGCCAATATGGAGAAGAGCCTCACCCAGCTGATGACCAACCACCAGAAATTAGCTTCTATCAAAGCAGCATTGTTTTGACTCAGACTCTGAAGTACACTGTGGCAGTCTGGTCAAGGGCAGGCCCTTATCCTGCCTTGAATATAAACATGCATGAGTCTTCTTTTACCACGTTTTAGGAAGTATCAACAGCTCTTGGCAAGGAAGAGGAAAGAGATGACTGAAAGGCTGCTGGCACCCTGCTTGAGTTGATGACATCGTGCAGCCTGACTAGAGCTCTGGATGCACACACTTAGTCACACATACACACAGCTACCAGTCACCAAACTTCTGTTATGGCTAAAAAATTAAATTAGTTATTTTTGGCTGCAGAGTTCTCCCTCCCTCTCAGACCTGCTGCGGTGCTTTCTGGCTCAATCTAGCAAGGCAGCTGCTCCCTCTGGAGCACCTGATGTCCAAACACCAGGATTAATCTGTCAGAGATCAGCAAAGGCAGGGCTAATCCTTAAAGGGAGATGTGCCAGGAGCAAAAAAACCTTGCTATTCTGGTCTCAGTTCCACACTGCCAGAGAGAGGCAAGCAGAACAGACCCAGAGGTGATGGCCAGGTCCAACTAAAAGTTCAGGTCAAAATGTAGATTAACAGTGATGAACCAGGTCTGATGTCAAGCTAGGAAGTCAGTCAGTATTTCAGGAGTAGGATCAGATCCATAGTGATAAAAATCAAGCCAGGAAACCAATCCAGATGTTGAAGTCCAGCTTCATAGCTAGGCAGGGTCATGGCTGTGGACGTACAAGGAACCAGCACTCCTCCATATAGCTCAAGTAAGGAGTGAATGACCAGGGCTGAGCTTAAATAGAGCTCCTGGGCCCGTGGGTGTGGGCCACAGGTGAAGCATCAGGGTCATTGGGGCCAATTATGAGCTCAGGGCTCTGACAGGCTCCATGTAGTCTAGGATCATTTTGTAGTTACATATTGCCTTCTAGATGTTGACTTCTTACCCACATGGCAGCTGACATCTCTACTTCAATATAACCCATCATTTGTCTGATCATATGTCTCTCCTATCCTTCACTGGGATGACTTTTGCTCTCCAAATGCAGTTGTAGAGATTCCATCAGCTTCACTCTACCACTTTCCAGACCTGGAAAGGCTTGGGATTAAGCTGCTTGTTTGTGTAACTCTGTCATGCTGCGGTTATGTATTTTACTATATTACTGTTTCTTTTGTGTCCTACAAGGATGTATCAGCTTTTAAACTAAGGGACAGAATCAGACTGAAAATTCTAAGCTTCTTTGGAAATGCCAAAATAAGGATTGATTGTGCAACTTTATTTGCTTTCCTTATGCTTCTGCATCTACCAGTCCTTGATTATTAGATTACATACTGAGTTCATTTTATTTTTAAAAAGGTTTCTTCCTCATTTAATACTCAGTTCTTCCTTAATGAGCTGTTGCCTTCTCATAATCTTTTGTCTGCTAGTCTCACACTGTTAAAATGCAGTCCTGAAGTGAGTTATTCCTTTACTCATGTGCATTTCTGTGGCTCTCATTGCTCACAAACAATAATCAGTGCACATTCAAAACACTTATTCCAGTTAAGGGGAAATTATCAGCCCCATTTCACAGAGGCAGAATTGAGCTAGTAAGAGATAAAGTTCAAAAGTATGTCTATATTTAAGTGTCTTAAGTGAGATGCCTTAGACCTCCTTTTTTTTTTTTTTTTTTTTCCCTGTCTGTATAGCACTATTTGGCATTCTATATAATCATGGAGAACTTTCCACCAACTTCAGCTGCAGTCATGACTGCCTGGCACTTGCGTCGCTAAAGATAAAGGCTGTTAATGTCACAGCCTAACTTCCTGTGTTTCATAGACCTATATACACTTCACTTGGTTGTCCCTGTAATTAGTCCAGGAATTCAAGATTATCCAAAGTATAAAGGAAGTAGTACAGGAAGGTAGCTAGTCTTGATTTGAAGACCTCAAGAGATACTCCCTTTTAGCTGAGGAAACTGGTGTTGTTTAGCCTGGAGAAAAGGAGGCTGAGGGGAGACTTTATCACTCTCTACAACCACCTGGAAGGAGATTATAGCAAAGTGAGTGTCACTCTCTTCTCCCTAGTCACAAGTGGTAGGACACAGGGAAATGGCCTCAACTTGCACCAGAGGAGGAGATGTTCAGTGAAGAAACATCTTCACTGAAAGTGTCCTCAAACACTGGAATAGGATCCTCAGGGAGGTGGTTGAATCACCATTCCTGGAGGTGTTTAAAAGACACAGAGATGTGGTGCTGAGGGGCATGGTTTAGCACCAGACTTGATAGTGTCAGATAATAGTTGGACTTGATGACCTTAAAAGTCTTTTCTGACCAAAATGATTCTATGATTCTATGATACAGAGTTTGGGCTTGATTTTGAGGGGCAATTAATTGCTCTAACTGTTAAAGCTTTATGATAAATTCATCATCTTAATTTGCCTAGCTTCAACTCACAGATTCTTACTATATTTTCCTTGACTGCATTAAAAATTCTTTTTACAGCTGGTATTTACTCCTCAGGAACATATTTGTGACTGTATTCAGTCCAAGATGACATTCTTAGGAGTTTATTTCAGAAAAATTGACAAATTTTCCAGTCAATGTCCAGTGTTTCAAACTAAGGTCAAAAAACTGAGAGATAAAATATTACTTCCTACAAAGAAGTGTGATTTCAAGGATTTTCTCAGAATTTCATTTGGACTTTTTGGCACAGCTAGGGACAGAATCCAATTCACTAAGATGCCTTTCAGCTGCCTTAATCATCAAAGTGCCCTTTCTTTTTTTTTCACTCTCCCTGACTCATAATTTATGCGTTTTTCAACTTTTGGAAGAAGCGAAGGCAAGAGTTCTGCAAACAACCTCCTCCTTAAGTACAAACTTAGCACCAGAGCAGGTCTACCTGGTGGACCCTTCTGAAGTGAACCTGTGGAAGAAACAACTCACAGTTTTGTAATGAAAGACTGAGTCATAATGCTTATGTACAAGGAAGGAAAAAGATGGTTGTGTTTCCTAAAGTGTGGGGGCTTAACTATTTGACTTTAATAAGGCTCTTTTCACATGGTATATGGGCATGGTGATTCCTAGGCTTACCACAAAGCAAATGGGAAAAAAAATCCTTCTGGCAGCCATGTGTTAGCACACATATGACTCACCAAGGCTGGTGCTTTGACCTGCACTTCATGAAGAGTAGACATCTGTTTGCATTCAGCACCTGTGACCATCTTTGCAAATATTTCTATGACGAGAGAACTGATAGCCCTCAGGATGTTTAAAATTCACTCTGGACTCTGAAGGGACAAGGTCATAGTGGAGAGAGGCTTTTCTTCCCCATTTCCTCTAGTTCATCTGTATCTTCATGCTGGATCTGTCCTATCCTGGTTTGTTAGGAAAGTCCCATTTTCCTCACATAGCTGGTTTTAATATCTGTCCTATTCTTCCTGATCCTAAACATCTTGCCCACCAAGTGTTTGCCACCAGTGCCACTGGCTTTGTTTGGCTCATCCAGTGCCTTTATCCCCAGCTCTCTGCCCCATGCTGTCTCCCCTCCCTGCCAATACTCTGCCCTTCTACTTATTCCTTCTCACAGAGTCCCTCCCCAGTTACTTGGTTCATTCACAGTGTACCACTTTGTTTCAGTCCATCCCAGTTCTGTTTCACCTTTATCCCTCTGAGATATCTACCTTCCGTAAGATACTTGTCCATACTTCACTCTTACTTGATCCATAGCTCCTTGCCCAGCCACTCTTTTACTTTCTCATTGCTGCACGTCAGATCACATATGTGTTGTCTCTTCATACAGACTTTTTGTCCCACTGGTCCTCATATATTCTGCTTTTAGTCTTACCCAGCCAGATCTTTACTTGTATTTTCTATCTCCCATGGCAATCTTCAATCTCAGTGTTATTATATACTTTACCCTTGCTCCCTGCCCAAGTCTAGTCTCTTCTTGGAGCCAGTTCTTGTTTTTTCTACATTGGAACCACAACTTTTACATGCAGTGCTGTAGCCCTGACACTCACCCAGCACAGGGAGTGCAGTATGCACACAGAAAGGGACAGATACACAAAAAACATCACCATGCAATAATGCATACCACCAGCTTTTAACAACCATAAACAGGTATCTGTCTGCATGACAACTCCTACGATGCAGTGCATGTAAGGCAGTTTATTTGCCTTTTATTGAAGGTTAGATTGCCACAGATTACCCCCTCTCCCATTTATGTGCAGTAAGAATGAACAGGAATAATTGCCACTTATCAATTCACACAAAGTAATTTGCTTCCCTGCATGTGTTTGGTCATGTTTCCCCACCCTGTCTCATTTCAGTTCAATACCTATAGCACCTGAAACTTGCAATTGCAGGGAAAGATTGAGGTGAGCCTCTGCGCTCCAACAACATGCTCAGTACAGACAGACTCTTTGATAATCCTGGGGTAGATCTTTGACAAAACTGTGCTTAGCAGTCACTAACTGCACGTACCAAAAGTTTGACATTTGACCAAATTTTCTTAAGGATAAAGAAATCCAAGGACTGCTACACTTCACTGGCCTTTTCGTGTAGTTGGAACTGCCAGTTTTGCACAGAGCAGTTAATGAGTGTTCTTCATTACGGGCAAGCCAACAACTCACCCTTTGCTTGTATTTATGAGTCTATGTGTAAGACCATTTAGCCTCCTGGTTTACCTGAAATTTTCCATGGATTTTTCTTAAGGAAGTCACTCAGGGTGGAATGTTCCAGCCTGAATAGGCACAACAATGCAGTTTTTCAGAAGGTAAACCAGTATCATACCATGTTACAGACAGCCTGATTATCACCACTCCTTTGACAATGCTGCAGTGTCATAGAACACGATGGCTGGTCACAGAGACCTGATGGTGTGTCTGCATGGAACTTTCTCGTAGAATACACTGTTAAACATGTGTAATATTCAAAGTGTATATATTTACATAGTGCAGTCTGTTGGAAACAAAGAACAAACTGTAACTGCATCCATACAATCTCCAAGAGAAACACTTGTGATCTAAATAATAATAATAACAATAACAACAACAGTATGCCTAAGCTTGAGAAATTTTACATATACCCAAGGCCAGGGCTCTTTTCAAGCACACACTTAGACAAACTAATATATACTAGCCTAGCATAGAGCTGGTCTGAGTGATAGGAAACACATGTTTTGTGGTACTTGTGGTTGCACAATGGTATAAAAAGAGTCCTGGCATTCTATAGGTCTCTGGACAATTCTGCTATTGATGTGCTGTGAGTCACTGCAAACAGACCATCGTATGTTTCTGAATCACTTCCTGCTCAAGGGGTCCCTCCACTTCTTCCAGAGATTGTATGCAGAGGAGGAATTCAGTGGGCTAAAGCCCTGGAGACCCCTTCTAAATGCTTTCCCTTTCCCTTCCTTTCTGTTCAGCTGAATGACTCAGAGAGGGGATGACACCTTGAACCAATGTCACTATTCCCTTTTAGGGATGGGAGAACCCTATGGCAGAAGGAAATTTAATTTTATGTGTTATTTTAAAGAGGTCCCTGTTGTTCCACTATGATTTATTTTTTGCTGTTGGCATTTTGAGGTTTGGAGGGGTTTGGAGGGAAGGAGTTTGGAAATTGGAAGCTACACTTTGATAAAATAAAGGATATTGCAATGCTTTGTATCTCTGCCCCAAAAATAATAAGGCCCAGACCACAAAAGTGGACATTAGACACATAAGTACTTCTGAGGGCTAACTCCACAATTGTTAATGCTTGTAAGTTGCTGCATTGAGATTTCTGGAACATTCACATGTGCTTCTCTTAGATCTACACTGTTGATTTGTTGTTATTCTGACAACAAAGGTGACTTCAGTTCTAGAAGGAGACAGTAGGTGAACCATCACAAAATCAGAAGTACCATGTGATTTGGGCTGTCCCAGTAGTACTGATTTTCGCAGAGAGTAACATCAATATGCAGTTTAATGTATTTCATTGGTAGGAAAAATAAAATCGGCATTTGAAGGAAATTAAATCTAAAATACTCTTGCTTTTGTTTGACATTTCCACTAGAAAATGCTGTCTTGATGACTTTTGGGTTTTTTCCCACAGAAAGAGAAACCATGGTAAATTGCAGAAACCTTACATTTCAAGTACTTTTTGGGTTGTTTTTCCCAAGCTACACTGGACTGATATGCGATCTTTTGGCAAATCATCATTGTGATGAAAGTACAATCAGTTCCTAAGTAATTGCAAAATTATTTTGACTTCAAGAGAGGCTTATCCTGAATGCCAGCTGAGGCAGTTCTTTCTCACTAAGCAGCAGTAAACAGTATTCCTGAATGAGCTGTGCCTGTTGTTCATAACTCATTTGAAGTTTTGTTTGAAGGAAGCACACTTCACTGGGGTCTGGATCTTCCCCTGTCCATTGATGCATAACATGTGCCTATGATCAAGGCAGTTGGTGCTGCCACTTGGTTTTGGAAAGCTTCTTAAAAGTACAACTCTCCATATGCGTATTTGCCAGGAAAAGAAAAATGTAATCTAGAATGCCAGTTACATGTATGCAGCAAAGCAACTAATACTGGCTGCTTCTGAGACACCCTGTTGAGTTTATGGACCTTCCCAAAATCCCCATTAATGCAAAAACACCAGCGTAGTTACTGATGATCATAGAATCATCAAAATTGGTTTTGGCTGGACCTCAAAGATCATTTAGTTCCAACCCCCCTGCCATAGGCAAGGAACATCTCCCATTAGAACAGGTCGCTCAAGGCCTCATCCAGCCTGGCCTTCTCACTTCTGCATTCGTTCTTATTGTACCACAATCTAGGATGCAGCTGCCTCAGCCAGATCTGATCACCCACCACTTGAGACCTCACCAGGCAAAATAATCAACCTTGTGATCTTCACCTCTCTGTCACTTCCAAAAGTTGGAGAAGCCACCTATGCTTGTAGAAACCAAATGTCCACTTATTTTGACAACTTCATTAATTCAAGTCTACCATTTCAAATCTCACTACTGCTTGCAATGGTTTTCAGTGGTGGTAGTGGGGTTTGTTTTGTTTTGTTTTTTTCAAATAGACTATCTACTTTGCTTTTGTGTAGGAGTGGGTGGTTCCAGGACCTCAATTCTTAAAGATTTGGTTTACCTCATCTGTTTCTTTGTAGATGCACCAGACTTTGGTGTCATCAGTTCCTAATACTGTAAGCATTTGTACTTCTTCAGATTTTTGCTGAAGGAAATCTTTGCAGCTGACAAACCACTCATCTTCTATACAATCCTTTTATTTACCAATGCTTAATGTAAGTCACAGTTAACCTTCTTACTCTTTCCCAGTGGGTGGTCCCTTACTTTGATACTGTCTTCTACCAAGGTGTTGTACTCAATGTAAATGTGCACTATTAGTAAATCATCTCATACTGTGCTCAGATCCACAAAACTGCGGTGCTGTTTTAGCCATTAGCTGTGCCAAGAAACTAGATCTAGCAAAACCTGATATAATCACCTTATGTATGTCTAGTAAGGCTGCCTTGGAAATAAATGTGTCATTTCTCCAACATAAAGGAATTTATGCCAGACTGCATCAGCTGACCAACCGTTCCCATGCCATGGGAGTTTTGACTTGACCGGCCTGCACTTTCAGTATACGTAACAAGCTTTAACAGGTTCCCTTTCCCTTGGAAGATATCCTCTAACTCTCTTTCAATTGTTTTGATCTTCTGCCTCTTCGGTGAGTTACCTCTTTAATGAGATAAAGGGAGTGGCATGTTTTTACTCATGGATGATTATTTTTCCCTTGGTATGATTATAAACTGTACTTCTTCCAGTTTGCTAATTGCCCAAGAGTTAATCACAACTCTAATAGAAACTAGCTCACCACATTAAGTCCTGATCTTCACCTGTTTATGGTTGGTTGCCTATGGTTTTGCCTTCTGAGCTAACATGACCACTCCTGGCAACATTTCAGCTTGCAATAACAACTGCGTTCAAGGCACAGGCATTTCACTCGCTTTTGGCATGACAATGCTTTAATCCCCTGCAGCACTGCTCACCAGTCCCATGGAGAGTCATCTGAGGACATGGTGCTATTGTCCTCTTTGTCCATGCTGGGGATGGTCATAGAAAGTGATAGAAATTGCCGTGGTTCTTGAAGGTTTCTCCAAATACCAGCTGCTGTCCTGGCTTCTGTTGCTTGGAGATCTGTGTGCTGCTTTCTAAGGATGGCGGCTCCACACTCGGTGTACCACTCTGCTGCCAGTCTCCTGCTTGTCATCCTCTGCAGCATGATAGCTCTCTGTCTTATATGGATTTTAGTCTGAATTAGGCAATTTCCTTTGGCTGGAAAACTGTAATGACATTTCCAAGAAATAACTGCCTCATCCAGCAGAATTTGACTGATTTTTTTTCAGGTTCCAGCTATGTTTTCTCTCTTCTAAGATTCAGTTCCTCACAAGTGAGGAGCTTGGATCTTCAACCTCCTGACAACCACAAAATCTGATGTATTTTTGCCTGTAATCTTTCCTATTTTTATATTGTTAAATGACACATATTTCACGTTTCATTTTTATGTGGAAGGCAGTATTCTTCAAATTCCTATCATACAGAAACCTGGTGAGTCTCAGAGGTTAGGTTTAAATCAAAATCCTTAAAAGCATCCAGTACTTTAGGATGAGCTATTGTAAAAGTTAAAGCCACCTCTGTCATAGAAGTGTTCAGCTGACGAGGCACTTAGCACCGTTTCCCACAGTTACTGAGGGCCATGTACTAGCAGTGGAGACCAGACTGAAACAAACTGTCCACACATCCAAATACAGTCACAACAGACCACTACCCAGCACCTTAGGACAAATCAGACTTCTCCTTTTCCTTGTCCAAGAGAAGTTACTGATGGACAACAAAGCCCTAAACTTTGTCTAATACTCCTAGAGAGCATCAACACTGCAGCACTGGGACCAGTGCTGTTTAACATCTTTGTCAGTGACATGGACAGAGGAATCGAGTGCACCCTCAGCAAGTTTGCAGATGACACCAAGCTGTGTGGCACAGTCGACCTGCTAGAGGGCAGGGATCCATCCAGAGGAACCCGGACAGGCTGCAGAGGTGGGCCCAGGCCAACCACATGAAAGTCAACAAGGCCAAGTGTAAGGTCCTGCACCTGAGTCGGCACAATCCCAAGCACAAATCCAGGCTGGGTGATGAGTGGCTGGAGAGCAGCCCTGAGGAAAAGGACCTGGGGGCCTGAGTAGATGAGAAGCTCAACATGAGCCGATAGTGTGCACATGCAGCCCAGACAGCAACCATGTCCTGGGCTGCATTAAGAGAGACATTACCAGCAGGGCAAGGGAGGTGATTCTCCCCC
>VWZI01014487.1:598635-611507 GCA_013396835.1 Psilopogon haemacephalus
GGGGGTTGGAACTGGATGATCTTTGAAGTCTCTTCCTACCTAAACCATCCTATGATTCTATGATTCGAGTCATGTAAGGTATTGGTTTTGGTGACTCCACTCCCAGTTAAGAATTTTCTTAGCCTTCTTTACCTATGGGCGCTGGGATGTTGCTCAAAATCCGTCTCGTTCAGGATCCATCTAACCAAAGGCAGGCAAGGTCCTGTATGTTATATGTGTGTGTGTGTGTGTGTCTGTGACCTGGTCACCAGCACTGTCTTTCTCATGAGTGGGGAGAAATACAGACATTACTGGGGAGCAGCTACTCTCTGCTGTACATGTCTCAAATAGTTTGGATAATTCAAGAAACTTCCAATCTCTCTCCATTGATTGCAAAGTTTGCTGGTGTAAATATAAAAATGAGATTCACATGTAACTAGTTACATGAGGACTATCTTATTAAAGGAGTGTGATAAAGGCCTGCTTCATTCAGCCTCTCATTCCCAGCTCTGCAGCAGCTAGCAACAGGAACCTGGACACTGGAGTGGGATCTGTCTAAACTTTCTAAAGGTCTTCAGGCTTTGAGCATGATAGAGAAGCAGATAGCAAAAGGAGCAGTTTCTCTTGAAAAGGATGCAGTGGCTGGAAGGATGCAGCCACCAGGTTCCAGTTTGATGAGTTTCTGTCTCAAAGTACAATCTTTGAAAAAGTGCTGGATGCTTCAGATATTACTGACGTTCTCCTGAAATTCCTCACAGACAAAGGAAAGTGCATAAAATTGCCTCAGTGAAAATCAAAGCAGAGTTTGTGTCATCCTGGTAGCAATGTCACAGAAAGAGAGTGTTGTGCCTTTTCAGTTCTGCAGACAAAAGGCAGACATCTGACAGATTTTCTAGTTTCATTTTAACTGTGAGGAAAGAGTTGCACAAGAGGCCCCAGGATAGCAAAGGCTGATAGACATACAAAACAAACCAACGGAGGAGACTTGCAGTTGTTCGTCCTGTGCTGACCTGGTTGTACATACAACTTGTAGCATGGTACTGAGCTCCAACTGGTATGCTCTCATCTGCAGGGGTAGTTGCCTCCAGCTCAATACTCTGTTGTCAGGGGTGGTGTTGTTACTGTGGTCTGGGAGGGGTGTAACGTACAGACAAGCAGCTATGCTTGCATAATGCATTGCAAGAGTGGTTACCACAAGAGCTGTTGCCTTTTGACCTTCCCCATGAATCTGTGCTGACCAGGGCTACGTGGCCCTCAGCTGGTATGCAGCATCTGCAAAATAACCTCTTGTTTGCTGTAAGCATCATCGCCATTGATCAGTTTCCAGCTGGCTTATATTGATTTAGCTTAATTCAATGCAAGTTTTTTGCATGTAGAATAGGCTCTGTGAATGTTCCCATGAGGTCTAAATCAGTTCCTCTGTCTCTCTTAGACTTAAATCCTATTGTCACTCATCTGTAGCTTTCCTGCACTCAGTACATGCCTATTCCTGGGGGGAGACATTTCCAGAGGCTTAATTTTAAGGAGGAATTCTCACCATGCTGTCTGAGAATGAAGCCTGGTGTAGGCAACTTCAAAGACTAGACAGATTTGTACTTGAGCTTAAAGGACATCTTCCCCTTGACTGGGATTTGCTATTGTATCTCTTTCACTGTCATCTTCCATTTCAACTCATTGGAGGGCTCAGGTGCTTTCCAGACTCCTTCCATTTTTGGACCATTTCAAATGCACTTATTAGGTGATAGGAAATTCTCAGCTCTGGCTCCTGCCTGCTGAACATCATTCCGCTGACTAAGGATGTGGTTGATTTGACATATTCTGTGCTTAAAGAACCAGTCATTTGTCTCTCATGTTTACACAGAGCCCTGGCACTCAGCACAGGACTAAAAGAAGAGTTATTTTTAATTCTAGTAAACTAGCACAGAAGCAGAGAGTTCTTTGCCGCCTTCTTTAACTTCACATCACTATTTTAGTCCTAACGAAGGACTTCACACCACGTATAATAAAGGGATTAACTATTTTTTGTGTCTGCCTGTTGTTTTTCTTACAGACATATGGTTTTATTTCTTTTTAGATTATAAAACGTAGTTACTGTGTTCTCTGAAGTACATATGTAAAATTTAAAACATGTTGAGTCAATCTACTGCTTAATTTATGTTAATTAAACTGTTCAATGGGAAGATGTTCCTGGTTAGGTTGTTTCACTGGGATCTGGATTTTATTCTTGGCTCTGCCACGGATTGCCTGCTTGATTCATGGCAAGTCACTTAATCTCCCAGTGTTTCAGTTCTTCATTCCCAAAATGAAGATCATTTGCCTTCATCTTGTGTCTTTCAGCTGTAAATGCTTGAAGTATGGTGTATTTTGCACAACATTCAGCATAATATACTCTGAGTTTCATTTATAGTTGTACATATTGATAATACGTGATCTTATCCCTAAGCAAAAAAAACACCTCTGTAAATCCTTCCCAATGCATGGCTTTGCGAACAAATATTCTTTCCACCACACCCAGAGAGGCACTAAGTTAAAACTCTGTCAGATCATGCTCAAAACTGAGGTTTCTTCAGTTAAAAACATGCTGATCTCAGGTGTCCAAACCCTGGGATTTTTTTCCAGAAGTCAACAACTCATCTTCAGGAAGAGCTTAGCTCTTTTATTGCATCCTCAAACTTCATTTAAGGTAAGGAGTGTGTGATATCTCATCGAGAGTTTTACTGCAGATCAGATCTAGGCCTGTGGGTTAAGCAAAACAGAAACTGCTTTGAGCACACTTGGCCTGGGAAAACTCAATGTCGTGTGAATGGCTGAAGGACCTGCTTTGCAGTGACCAGTTTCTCACATCTTCATTTATCAAATAGTCAGTCTCAGAAGAGGGTACACCAGGCTAGCTTCGTAACTAATAAAGACCAGTGGAGGCTTTCTGTCACAACTTGACATATACTCATCTGTGCTGACCATCTTCCCACTACACTGCACATATCTGCTTTCCAGTTTATTCACCAGTTGTGTTTTGTCTGCCTTACAGTTTTGTACAATGCCTAGCATGTTGAAGATCTCAGCCTTACGCTGGCAGCACTGGAGTAGCAGTTACCAGAGGAGGTGCCCTCTGTTTTCAGTCAGTGCTTGTTTTAGCTGAATTGTTTTCTCAAAGACGTTATTTCTCCACTACTTCTCTGGCAACTCAGGCTGTATCTGCAGTAAAGAGGGTGAGCAGGAGCTGCTGTGTGATGAGATTACACTGTTACCTTATCAGCCAACAGCACTCAGAGTGCTTTCCAGCGTCATCTACAGTCAGTGGAAGCTCCCCATTATAAAAAAAACCCCATGGTATCTGAGAAACAAGGTAACAATTGCACAGAACAGTACAAAGGCCTACAATTTTTCTTCTTGCACAAAGTCCCAATGTAGGCACGCTTCTACCAGCCAAAAGCTCTTTTCTTCATTTGACATACATGGTATCATCCTTTTCAGATGTAACTGAGATATATCTAACATGAGCTCAGGGTGCCAGTCATTCACAGAAAAGGTAAAGTCCCAATCTGGCACTGCTGCTAACACAAATCATAGAATCATAGAATCACAGAATGGTCTAGGTTGGAAGAGACCTCAAAGATCATCCAGTTCCAACCCCCCGCCACAGGCAGGGACACCNGTTCAAATCTCCCCTCCGCCAATTTGAACCCATTCCCCCTCGTCCTGTCATTACAAGACCTTGTGAACAGCCTCTCCCCAGCCCTCCTGTAGGCCCCCCTCAGATACTGGTAGGCTGCTATAAGGTCTCCTCGAAGCCTTCTCTTCTCCAGGCTGAAAAGCCCCAACTCTTTCAGCCTGTCCTCATAGCAGAGGTGCTCCAGCCCTCTGATCATCTTTGTGGCCCTCCTCTGGACTCTCTCCAACAGTTCCATGTCCTTCTTGTGCTGGGGGCTCCAGAACTGCACACAGTACTCCAGGTGGGGTCTGACAAGAGCAGAGTAAAGGGGGAGAATCACCTCCCTTGCCCTGCTGTTAATGCCTCTCTTAATGCAGCCCAGGACACAGTTGGCTGTCTGAGCCACGTGTGCAAATGCCACATACTGGCAGAAAGGTTCATGCCCAAGCATGACACAAAGGGCCGAAGTACCTGTTCACCACTGACTTGTCTGATCATATTCACAGAGAGAAATTGGTGAGAATATCAATAACACTAAGCTTTCTTAATGTCATCTGGACTCAGCATAAAACTTAGCATTAAAAAAACTTAGTGGGCAGTTTAAATCTGTCCTGCTCAATGCTGTATACATTTTCCCATGCTGCATGAAGCTACTCTGCTCATGAACATGATCATGCAGTAGACCTGCCATGCTGGCTGTTCCTTGGGAGAAAAATTCTGGCCACTAGCTGACACTACCAAGACAGATCAAACTAATGAACTGAAAGAGAGGTCACTGAAGTTCACAGCTGTTTCAGTTTGCACCTGGGTGTTTAATTCTTCGCATCTCTGTTTCACATCAGCAAGCTGTAAACTAAAGAGGGCAGCAGGAACTGAGGATGAGGATGTTCATAGGCACCTGCCTCTTGTAGCACTCACTGAATTAAAGCAAATAGTTTCTGCATCACTCTATTTAGCCAGCTCACTTGCAAGTCACACCTATCCCATACAGCCATCTCCATTTTCATTTCTTCCTCACAGTTCACTGAAATATTCTCCCTCACTCTTTCCATATACTCAGCTGTCTGTCTTCTGTTGAAGCTGTAAGTCAGATGTTATCTTAGCCAGTGATTAATACAGCTCTTGCAAAGGTCAGCTTTGAACTTCATTGCCAAGTTCACCCACTTCTTTGGGCAACTCCTCTTGCCTCTTTGCCTTCTCTTCATAACCTATTTGCAGTTAAAAAATAAGTAAAACTGATGTAGTACTCTATAGTTTGAAAGCATGATAATTTTAAACTTGCTCCTGGGTTGCTAGGAAATATTTTGGGGCTGTGCTTGAGAAGACCTGTTTAATTCACCTTTTGCATGGATTGCTTACATGGATCTCTGGCTGTTCATTTAGTCTTGTGAATCACCTAAACACCTCTCTAAACAGCCCATCAGTCCGAGTGATTTGTTTATAATCATAGAATGGCTTAAGTTGGAAGGGACCTCAAAGATCATTAGTTTCAACACCCTGCCATAGGCAGGGACACCTCCCTCTAGAACAAGTTGCTCAAGGCCTCATCCAGCCTGGCCTTGAACACATCCAGGGAGGGAGCAGCAACAACTTCCCTGGGCAACCTGTGCCAGTGTCTCACCACCCTCACTGTAAAGAACTTCCTCCTAACATCTCGTTTAAATCTCCCCTTTTCCAGTTTAAACCCATTACCCCTCATCCTGTCATAACAAGACTTTGTGAATAGTCCCTCCTCAGCCTTCCTGTAGGCCCCCTTCAGATACTGGAAGGCTACTATAACGTCTCCTGGAAGTCTTCTCTCTCCAGGCTACAGAGCTTTTCATCAATGCAGACACCCAGGTCCTTTTCTTCAGGGCTGCTTTCCAGCCGTTCACCACCCAGCCTGGATTTATGCTTGGGACTGCATTGACCTAGGTGCAGGACCCTACACTTGGCCTTGTTGAACGTCACGAGGTTGGCCTGGGCCCATCTCTGCAGCCTGTCCAGGTCCCTCTGGATGGCATCCCTGCCCTTTAACAAGTTGACTGTGCCACAAATTGTCATCTATTGGTGGAGATACAGAAGGATCATGACAAATTTTATAAACAAAATAAAAGGTCCTCATTCTCTTTCAATCCCAAATGAGAGCAGTGTTTGTAAGCTTGGACAAGTAGTCTTACTGCACTGATGATTAAAGCTGAGATTGTCACAGACCACATGGCTTAGCTTGTCCTAGTTCTGTCTGGGCCTTTATATATGCAGTGTCACCAAGGAAGAAGCTCTGCTTTGCATCAGCAGATGCAAAGTAACACATTTGATAGGTAATATTTTAGTGAATTCAATCTTGGAGCCTCTCACATGGAGAACATAGAGGCAAGCAGATTTTGCCTGTGAGTATTTTTATTTTCTTGGTCCTTTTGAAGTAGCAGAGGAAATGTGGGAACCATTTCTGAATTACTGATGCACCAGAGTGGCAGAAGAAACGCAGAAACAGATAAAGACCAACAGCTGGAAGACATTGTGGTACAAGGAAGCAATTAGCTTATGACATAAAAGAAAGGAATCACATATATAAATTGCTTGTGTCTCATGGTATTATCTTGCCAACCCAGAAACTTTGGGGCAATCAAGGCCCATGGTCCCAGGCCAATACTGTTGTGGCACAGAGATGTGTCGCCCTAGAAAGAAACAATCCCATCTTTTCCTTAATGGTCTTGTCTGAGACCTGGTAGATGTGTGGGAAGAGATAACCTTCCCTTGTAAGAGGAAAGGGCTCAAATGCTTCCCCTCTTTCTGAGGTCCCCCAGCCCTGTTCCAAGTTCCCAGAAGAGCCTGCTTCTCCCTGCCACAGGGATGCTTCGAGGCAGCTTTGATCCATGTCTTCATGGGACTTTGTGTCATAAGCTGGCTGTCAAACTGCAGCCTCTCAGCTGCTTTCCTACTCTCAGTCAGCCTCAACTTTGTGCACAAAAGGCCATCCTCACAAGATTGCTTGCAAGTTGCATCATCAAGCAATAAAACAGTGAAAATACCTCAGGGTGGGAGAGGAATTTGAGATCAACATTCTTTACCAGACACTGCGAAAGAAACCATAGCTTCACTGAGATGAGTGAGGTAACTCCCACTGCCTTCAGTGCAGCCAGGGCTTCAGCCTTTACGTGTGAGATGCCATGCTGCCATAGTGATGAGTTCAGAACAGCATTTAGCTGCATGAAGTCAGATGGCTGGATGGATGTAATCAAATTTCCTGCCCGGGTTACAGTTTTACCGTCCAAAGCCTCCGTTTAATCAGCGGTCATACTCATAGTGGGATTAGTTTCAGGAGGGACCTCATTTACCCCTCCCAGTTTCTGAAAGCTGGTTAATCCTATCATGGGGCAGGGTTCACATATCATGCCTCATAAACTCCCAGTGTGAGGGTTTAGGAAGAAAGGACAGGATCTGTCATAAGTGCTCCACGAGCATGTCTTCATGGCAGGCACAGATACCCAACCAGATGGCTTCACTCCATTAACTTCTCACAGGTGGAGACCAATGTCCAAAAATAAGCAGCAGCAGCAGAACCATGTGTGATAATCCTTCCCTCTCTCTCTCTAGAAAGGTCTGGGAACAGAAAAATAAAGGTCTTTGCATAATCCATCTACATGTGGTGCTTTTTTCTACATTCATCCAGCTCTACATTTCCCAGCTCCAAACCAGTCAACCTGCACCATGATGTACTTCATGAGCCTGCTGGCCCAAAGGAGCTCCATGCAGCTTTTCTGTGTGGAGAGGATGTGCCAGCTTCAGTCCTGCTGAAGTTATGGAAAAATTCACTGAGTACAAAGGGTCACAGCAGCGTTCATGCTTCTGAGAACCCCTCCCACCAAGGACTATCGCTAGCCCTGTGTGGTGCAGGATCATTTTAAAATAACTTCCCTTAGAGAGCTCCATGGAAATCCCCTGCCCATCACCCTCTTCACGTGCTTTTTGTTCTGAGAATCAACAGGCCTCAAAGAGCAGTCTCAGAAGAGGCCACATCTGTACAGAGTTTGCTTTCATCCTCACAAGGGTTCCCAAACAATGCCAGTGCCAGCCGGAGGTTTGCTGAATGGTATGAGAACCAAAGGCTTTCTTTCCTTTCTGTTCATCCATTAAAACCTTGTGAGTCAAAATTAAGAGGACAAGAGTGGGAGCTTTTGGAAGCTGTGGTTTCTCACAAATGCCTAAAGCTAAGTACTAATGAAAAAGCTAAAAAAAAAAAAAAAAAAAAAAAAAGGCCTGTAACCCATCACCACAGCAATGCCACAATTAGAGACAAATCCAGTGTGTAAGGCTTTACATTTATGATGTAGACAAACTAATTTATCTAATTAGGGCTGTCTACAAAATGCATATGAAATAGTACTCCATTCTTAAAGTTCAATATGAGAGATTCTTGCTACCAAAGTCCAAAATATCCAAACACACAGACTGGACAATTGCTCCAATCTGAGCATGGAATTAGCTGAGCCATCCCTTCACAGGAGGTTTTGAACATTTTCACCATTGTCCCACCCACAACTAATGGGTGAAAACCCATCAAGTGAGAAGCCCATGGGATAAATGCATGTAAAACTTCTCTTTGATTTCAGAATCTAAGAAAAAAAAAAAAAAAAAAAAAAACCCTGCCAGTACTGTGCATCACATACCTTAAAGACAAAAACCAATGCCTTAGGNAAAAATTCGAAGTCCAGTTGGCTTCTCCCACTTGAGACTAAATTTAAGTTACAGAGTTCGAGTAGTCCTAAACAGATTAAAGGACAATTTAGGTTTTTTGACAGAGCAAGCATTTTTTTTGCTTGTCAGTGTAAACAATTTTCTCTTGTTGTTTAAAAGGAGCTCTCAGTCCCCTGAAGTTTGGTCTGTATATTTTGATAGCAACCATTTGTGCAGCACAGAAGCTTAGCAGAGAAGTTCATCTGCTGCATTTCTGAGATGCTGTCATTTCTCCATGAGAAATAAAGCCAGGACCACTTGAAAAACTGCAGCAGTCAGTTTTGCAAAGTAATGGCATGAAGTCTGATGGGAATTCAAATGGTAGAACTGAAACAAGGAAACAAGTACCCATCTTTCCAAACCAGTTTCAGGCTTTGTTTGTAGGCAAGCACAATGTTCATGTTGCGATGGAAGGATAGCACATTCGGTGACAACAGGCAGTGTAGGTGAGTGATGTTTCTTCTCCTCCTGACTCATGCGCTGCACCTCTACCTAGAGTGTCAGGTGTGAGCTTCCCTGGTGAGCTCAATGTCCTTCTTTCAGGCTCATTCCCCCTTACCTCCATGCAGGTTTCTGCCCACATTCCAAAATCCTATCTGAATCTCATGACAGTCTCAGTAATGCGCCTGGGAAATGAACAAATGCCTTTCTGTACCGGGCGTGGACCGGCTTGCTCACATTCATCTCACTTATCCCAGAAAAGTGAAGATATTGCCTCACAGATTAAATCAGATCAGGTCTCCACCTCTTTTTCCAGTAAAAAGGAAACCTTTTATCTCTAGGCAAAACAGGAGCAAGTCTCAGAGACCACAGCATCCTTTGCTGCTCCAGGCATGACCAAGCTGAAGAAGAAGGCTTATGTGTTACTTCAAAAGGAATTTCTCTGCTTCCTGCTGCTTGCCACTCCTGGCCCATCAATGTGGGCTCAGCAAAGGAAAAATGCCACTGATTGAGGTGGTGGTTGCAAGATGAAAACAGCTGATCCACACAGTGATTTCCTCTCTCTTCCTATGAATGCATTCATTTCAGGACTCCTTTTCTTTTTACAGCTGGAAAAGATGTAAACAGAGCTAATCCCAGCTGAAAATAACTGCCTATGTCCTGCTCAACTTTGCTGCTGGTTTTGACTCCTAATGGTAGACTAGGCTGTTGCTCAGTGTTGAGGTCACAGACAAGGCTTGAATATCGGATATTTGCACAGGGCACCCACCAAATTTGTTTCTTCCCCTTCATTGGAAGCCCTAATGGCTTTAGGAAACAGACGGCACAGGACTGTGTATAATCTCATGGAATAAGCCTCAAGAGGGAGACAAATGTCCATGTGGTGCCATTTTGGGCATGCACTTAAAGCCTAGACAGGAAATGGGTTTCTCAGTTGGAGCAATGTCACAGTTTCGGATTTCCCTAATTCAAAGACAAAATCTATAAGAATGGAACATGGAGAAGTAAAATTCATATCAGAAAAAAACCTCTGGTTTACAGTTTGAAAGCATTTCATATTCCTTTTGGATTTAAGACAAAAAAAAAACAAAAAAAGAAACGAATTAGTGCTCATTCACAGAATCATTGAAACATGGCACTTTCAGTTTTGAAATATGATGTTTGCACTTCAAAGCACCACTTTCTTTCCCAGGAAACTGCTGAATTTGGAGAGATAGTGAGATGGAGCCCTTCTTATAGTTTTTGGCTCCTACCAAATACATGTAATTTGGAAGGTCATAAGAAATCTCAAGGGACACAGAGATAATTCAATCATAGGATACAATGCCTGCCTTTCATGTCTTCTGTGTCTCTGACGTTAATCAGAAATCAGTCTGGATAAATACAGAAGTTTGTTTTGGTTTTTTTTCTATCTAGAGAAAGAAACTTGAAACTGTGAAGCAAAAGAATGAGGGCATAGGAAGACAAAGGCTCGTACTTGGCCCCACTTGCTGTAGATGCCTACAAAAGATGTCACAACTTTAGGGTTCAGAAGAGCTGTTGCCAGTGTTCAACTCCATGTGCAACCCATGGAAAAAGGTCCATAAAGCTTCAGAGACACTTATTTCCCACATTATGTCACGTTATGAGGGAGCTGGGGTTGTTCAGCCTGGAGAAAAGGAGGCTCAGGGGAGACCTTATTGCTCTTTACAACTACCTGAAAGGAGGTTGTAGCCAGGCAGGGGTTGGTCTCTTCTCCCAGGCACCCAGTGAGGGAACAAGAGGGGACAGTCTCAAACTCCATGAGGGCAGGTTTAGGCTGGACATTAGGAAGAACCTCCACACAGAAAGAGTGATTGCCCATTGGAACGGGCCGCATGGGAGGTGGTGGAGTCACTGTCCCTGAAGAAGTTTAAGATGAGGCTGGATGAGGCACTTAGTGCCATAGTTTATTTAATTAGAAGGGTTACGTGATAGTTTGGACTCGATGATCCTAGAGCTCTTTTCCAACCTGGTTAATTCTGTGATTTGGTGATTCATAGCACAAAAAGTAGGGGATAGGTATCTCATTGTCAGGCCATATTAGTGAAATACTTGAATTCTTGCATGACCCTAAGGGCTCAAAATGCTGAAAATAATATCTAGCTGTAAAATAGGACAAACTAGGCCTATAGCATAAATATTTCTCATGTGAGGTAATACATGACTTTCCAGGTCACTGGACTAAAGAAATGTAGTGTAATTACCTGTGGCTGTAGGTAGAAAATGCACCCACTATGAATTCAGTTTGAAAAACAGAATCAGTGGAAAATACCACATGGGAATGGTAAGATATATAGCTACATGTGATAGAGCTTTTGTTTCTACAGCTGCACTGAGACACTAATGTGAAAGAATGCAAAGGTAAGGCATGATCCAACCCCAGCTATGCTATGAAACTCTTAGCCTCCAGAGTATCCTACGGTGTATGACTGCAGATTTATGCTGGTTCCCATGTTGTGCTTGAGAATTGTGTGAGGGGAAGGTTAGAGTCAGAATGTGCCAGAGATCAGTCTAACAATTTAACAGTATAGGCAACTCAGGGCCATTGTCCTTGCTATGTCACTGCTCTATTCATTAGTATAGACATACCTTGAGATACCAGCTGCAGAGTAACAATTCTCATGTTCCGCATTCTTCTTTGTGTTCTAAGTACCTTATGCTCTGGAGCATTCACTAAGATCACTAGCTGTGCTTTTAAAAACCAATAATAAAACAAGGGTCTTTCCAAAAAGTGCAGCTGTGACTTCCTGGTTCTCTCTGCTATTTCTATAGTTCTGACTGCTGAAGAATGGCAAGAAGGAAGGAGGCAGTGACCCATTGCCCAACAGCTTTCAGAAGCCCAGAGGGTATTTCAAATATTCCAGTGGACCATGGTATCCTGTTCTCTGTGCTAGGCAGTATCCATGGCTCAGTGATTGTGGTCCTCTTCCTGCAGGCATCTGACATGGCAATGTCAGCCAAGGCTGCACAGGGTCACCAGCACAGTGTACCGGATTAGAGTGGATCCCTCCCCCAGTAGAGTAAACTCACTACAACACAGATTTTTTTTGAAAGTTGGGAAAAATGAAATTGTATGTCCTTACAGTTTAAACTACATATAACAGTATAAAGAGAATAAACTACTGCAGGAAAAAAATAACCTTAAGGAGGATGGGGAAGGGGTCAAGGAGTGGCAAAGCAGCAGAAGCAGCCAAAACAGCGGCAGGGGAAAGACAGCAGCGGGCACAGCAGAAGCAGCAAAAGGGAGAAGAAGCTGTGCTTCCAGATAAGGCTCTTGATGCTCCAATGAAATTCTATTAACTTATCTATTGTTGCTATTACATAACTTACTCCTAGAACATTCACCTCTTCACTCACTTTTTTTCTCTGACTGAGCTAGAAACATAGCTCAAATGGCCGCACACAGTTACAACAGCATAAGACTTATAATAAACCATTAGAGCCATTTCTGTGTCAGGTAGAGTATTTCTTGATGAATATAGTAACAAGACTAGGACCAGCTTCTCATTTTGCACTGACATAACTGCACCACTCTCAAATGTACTGTAGAAGGCTGTGAAATCATAGAATCATAGAATGGTTTAGATAGGAAGAGACTTGAAAGATCATCCAGTTCCAACCCCCTGCCATAGGCAGGGACACCTCCCACTAGATCAGGACGCTCAAGACCTCATCCAGCCTGGCCTTGAACACCTCCAGGGAGGGAGCAGACACAACCTCCCTGGGCAACCCGTTCCAGTGTCTCACCACCCTCACTGTGAAGAACTTCCTCCTAACACCTCGTTTAAATCTCCCCTCTGCCAATTTGAACCCATTCCCCCTCATCCTGTCATTACAAGACCTTGTGAACAGTCCCTCCCCAGCCTTCCTGTAGGCCCCCTTCAGATACTGGAAAGTCTCCTCAAAGCCTTCTCTTCTCCAGGCTGAAAAGCCCCAACTCTTTCAGCCTGTCCTCATAGCAGAGGTGCTGCAGCCCTCTGATCATCTTTGTGGCCCTCCTCTGGACTATCTCCAGCAGTTCCATGTCCTTCCTATGCTGGGGGCTCCAGAACTGCACACAGTA
>VWZI01014487.1:611600-679267 GCA_013396835.1 Psilopogon haemacephalus
TGAGGTTAGCCTGGGCCCACCTCTCCAGCCTGTCCAGGTCCCTCTTGATGGATCCCTGCCCTCCAGCAAGTCGACTGTGCCACACAGCTTGGTGTCATCTGCAAACTTGCTGAGGGTGCACTTGATTCCTCTGTCCATATCACTGACAAAGATGTTAAAAAGCACTGGTCCCAGCACTGACCCCTGAAGGATGCCACTTTTCACTGGTCTCCAGGTGGACATTGTGCCCTTGATCACCACTCTCTGCGTGCAACCATCCAGCTCATTCCTTACCCAGCGAGTTGTCCACCCATCAAGTCCATGTTTTTCCAGTTTGGTGACCAGGGTGTCATGCGGGACAGAGTCAAAGGCCTTTCTCAGGTCCAGGTAGATGACATCAGTTGCCCTTCCCTTGTCCACTGCTGCTGTGACTTTATCATAGAAAGCCACCAAATTTGTCAGGCATGATTTGCCTTTGGTGAAATCATGGCCAAGACCTTGGAATCATGTCTGGTTCTCTTGAGCTTAGCAGTCCAGGCATGCAGCTTTATTCAAGAATTCAATTCAGATCAAGAGGAAGAGGAGACTTATAAGTTGCTCCTTCTCTTTCACTGCATACCACAAAAAATATTTAAAGAGTTTTGCAACGTAAGGAGTTGCAATCTCTCTCCCAGCAAATAAGGGAAAACAAGAGGCTTCCCTAAAGGCAGTGGTGCAAAGTACTTGCAAAGTGAACACCACACATTAAGAAATTTAAATTGTCTATGGGCTCATAACAACCATTTAAAAGACTTGCCCATGTTTTCAGATGTGGTAATGCAGATTTATTGACGAGAACTGCTAGTTATGTGTGTGAATATAAGCATACACAGGCACCTATACACACACTTTTTTTTTCTTTTTTCTTTTGCTGAGCATCTGTTTATCTGAATATGTTGATATTATTCTCACACTTGGAGCTCCAAAGGAATCAGAATAATATGAAGTGTTCACACTCTTATTTTCCAAATGCGGAGGGGGACTACTGGGAACCCAAAAGTGTCCTTTTGCTTATAAAGGAAAAGTTAAGTAACATTAGAGGTGGAATTAATGGAAAAGGTTGCATTTCATGCTTAACTCACTTCCATGACCTGTTCTAACCACAACAAATGTTAGGAGCTCTGTAACATTGGTTTGTGGTTTCTTTGCTCTAGGATGTGGGGACTAAGTCATCTTACTGTTGGGGTTTCTGGGGGCTTGGGTTGGGTTTTTTTGTTGTAGTTTTGTTTTTTTGGTTTTGTTTTGTTTTTGGTTTGGCTTGGGGTTTGTGTTGTGTTTTTTAAAAGCAATGATAGAATCAGAAGATTTTTTTTTTTTTACACTCTGAGACACTGATGACTTCAGTTAGTGGCAGGAAATGATCTATGCAATATCTCTACCTAGTTACTCTTTATGTTCATTCCTATCTGAAGCTGGAGGTCTCATCTCCAGTGCTAAATGAAATGAAAAATCCATCTCTCTAAAGCTTCTTAAATTTAACTCTTTGCTTTGCTCTCATTCCTGGCCCTTCCATAGCTCTCACAGATATCCAGGCCTGCAGGAGTGAAATGCATTTTTTTGTCTCCCACAAAATCTTGTAATAAGCAGCCCCACTCTTGGCAGTTTTTTATGCCACTTCCAAAACTTGCTTGATAAAACTTTGGCCACAGTGCTTTGCATCAAGCGTGTTAGTTTACTGTCATTTGATTTTATAAGCCTCCCTTGCCTACTACTGAAACTACTGTGGACTAAATCATCCATCTCATCCACAGCACTGCTTTCATCACTCCAGTTCAGCAGAGCAGTGTAAAATTTAACACATCCTACTATTATATGCTGTCTCCTCTTTTGCTACAAGCACTCTCATCACCATACTGCTTCAAGTCCTGTATTGTGCAAAGTTGTCTTGATTCAGCTGTTACTGAACTCCTCCTGACACAAATATCTCATCACTTTTCACATCGCAATCCCTATCTTATCCTTACTTCAGAGACCCTTGAGGATACCTACTCCTTCTCAAGACTTACTTCAGCTGGCTTGGAACTGTAAGCCCTCTTTCCCCAGCTAATTATTGTTTTCTTCTTTGTGCTATAATTATAATACTGTAATGGATACACATGTGTGTATTTTAAAGGAATCAATATCATGTGTCTTTAATAAAGCACAGATGTTAATGCTAGCAACTATTACTGTTCAGTGTGTTCTGCCATCATGATTTCTTGTTTCTTACACTATTTCTGATCTGAAAAGCAGCAGAGGGGAAGAACTTGTCTGTCACAGTCATGGGCCTGCACAACATTGTCTGGGGCCACAGTATAATCCATTGAGGGAGCCATGCTGCATGCATCTGATGACTACATCAACTCACAGAAAGTGAATAATAAGGAGTGCTACTGCTTCACCTCCATATTTCACTATATGGCCTTGACATTGCCATGCTGAGCAGGGCTGGCTTGAAACCAATGCTGATTTTCAGCTCAGATTTTCAATTAGATAGTTCCATAAACACAATGACATCATGTCATGACATCATTAGTTTCCTGTATGTTTGAATCAGTTTACCCACTTTTACTGGAAATTATATATATTCACTGCTCATCCAACTTAATTGACATCAGGGAAGTGCCACACACATAATTTTCAGCATTTACCCCTGAAGTGCATGAACAACATTCCCTTAAGCCATTAGGTACTCACCTACAACAGACTCTGTCATCATATATGTAAAGGCAGCTAAATAAACAGAAAAGTTAGTTTTAGAGTACAAAATCTTGAAAAATTCACAGTATTATGTCTGGGGTAAAGATGAAGCAAAGATTATGGTACCTTGTGCTATGGGGGCTTCTGGCTTGATTGAAAACACTAGAGGCTAGGGTACAATTCCAGTGCCAAGAGACCAAAGTTTTAATGTTCTCATCTTCTCAGGTCCTTCCTAATATTATCCATTATGTCATTGCAACCTGTACCATTCATTTGAGCATTGACTGGAAAGTCTTTGCAGATGAAAGAATAATACTGGAAACTGAAATTTTGAGATAGGCAATGTGAATTAATGCACAAAACTGCACATGCCAGAAGGAAATCAAAAGAGGCATTTTGCATTGTTTATGGACTACAGAACAGTACCCAAAACCACAGACCTAAGGTCAGCATCTGTCTTCAGGGTCTTGGTGGGGAAAAACAAAAAAAAAGTGGAAAGTGTGGTGTTTATGGATAGATCAGTTTTATTCTAAGGTTCCTCCCTTCAGATCAATTTAAATCCAACTCTGTTCTACTGCTCCACCAGTAATAGATACAAAAGCCTTTCATACATCTACAAGAAGTACTGCAAGCCTCTTTCTTTGTTGGAAAGGAGGAATAGAGCGTGAAGGGGAAAGTGTCATAGTTTACAACCACATGTTTTCAAATAAAGGCTAATGCATGCATACCAGCACTCACTTTTACACACCAGTGCCAAAATACTCATTAATGAAAAGTGATCTCTGCAATGACCCTACACACAGGGAGGAGGCCTTAAAATCAAGGGCTGAAACTATATACTTTGGGCTACCAGCACTCTAAGTTGGAAATAAAATCATGGCTCAGGATTCAAACTCATGCTTGGCTCTAAATGGGCATCTTCATACACCAAGTTCTAGATGCATATTAAAACCTTGCTGTCTTCAGTCTTTTGTGTAAGTCTCTGGGAATGCATTTATAGGATGTTAATTCAAAGGGTTGAGTTAGGCAGCCTGTGTCTCATCTCTGAGCTAGCTGCAGTGCTATGGTCATATCCCAAAACATACAGAGATCTTCCCTATACCCATTCTGACCATATTAGAAGCATCAAAGTGGTTTTCCCCGTTTCCCAAGGACGAAAGAGTCCTTACAACTTAGACACATAGAAAAACAGAGACATATTGCATTGTATGATTTTGGTAAAAACATGCTTTTCTTTTCATGATTATAGGCATCCTATTTCCCAGGAAACCTATGACTAAACATATGTAAATACTCATCTCTAGGGTCTCTCCTTGTGGCTACTGTGGCCACCCCCAGAACATCTTACCATGACTGTGTGTGGATTGCCTCATAGTCATGTGTATAAAACACTCTCCCTTCCTTCAGCTTGCATGTCCAGCTGAGTACTTGCCAAGGATGATGGCTGGCCACCTTATTAGCAGCAGTAATGGGATTGAAGCCACAAGAAGACTCTGATGGAAGCTCCGAGTATCCCCATTGATTCCAGAGGAGTTCAGCCTTCCACCACTTCAGCAAGGGCTTCCTAGCTCCAGTATCAGATGGTTATGGGCTCTACTTGCTTTAGTCCTGTGGACTGTTCAGAGATTTCAACTCCATTTAACTTCATCACAGACTAAGGATGCCCCATTTTCACTAGATAAACCTATTATAAAATGCAGTTAAGTGTATGTGTTGCTCTCACAATACAAATTCACTTACACAGAAATCTGGTGTAGTTTCACTGGCAAAAGCAGGTACCTGGCAAACCATGAGCCAGAGTTTTCCTCGAGCTACAGTTTTCCCAGGAAGGTTGTCACACATTCAGAGTCTAAACCTATGTTTCACACCAAGCCCCATGCAATATGGCTTGTGACTCCAGCATGCTCTGGTACCAGCTGATCACCCTTGCGTGGGACCAGGCCATGCCCTACGAAGACAGCTGAGCTCACGTTTCCAAAAATCAAAGAGAAAGGGAGGGAGAATTGTGTAGAGAATTGTCCTTGCCAGTGATTTCTTCCAGGCTAGCAGTAAACTTGGGTTGTTTATTGAATCCCAAACTTTCTTTGCATGTACACAGGAAAACAGATGCTTCCCACTTCTGGGCCCCAGGCTCAAGCCAGGCTCCCTCAGTGAAACCCACAGGGTAGGGTACACAAACAGGGCAGCAGAGACATCACTTCCTGCCTCTGGCTGCTTTGAGCTGGTGATATAACATTATCTATCATGCACACTTCTTTGGCCTCCTTGCCAGAGTGTCAGGCTGGCTCACAGCGTGCAGCTTGCTTTTCCTGTGCAGTAGGAACAGCTGCTGCCTCCGCTCACAAGTGGGGAACAGAGGCCAGAGCTTGCAAGTGCTTTGGCTCAAACAGTGTGCATGGGGCATGGATGACAGAACTGGGAAGTGAGCCAGGTCTCCCAGAGCCTAAGCAGGTGAGTGCCCTTACTGCTAGGTTACCTTTCATCTTCCAGCATGAAAGGCCTGATACAGCCCATCTGTATCCCCATCATCAGTAAATCTCAGGTGCAGTACTCCATATGATTCATTTATGCCACCAGCAAATTAAGTTCCAGGCTGCCCTTCCACCTTCCTCCCACCTCCCATTCTTATCCCAGGATCTGTCTTATGTGTAAGGTGAATTAGA
Organism: Psilopogon haemacephalus; assembly: GCA_013396835.1. Classification (NCBI taxonomy): domain Eukaryota; kingdom Metazoa; phylum Chordata; class Aves; order Piciformes; family Megalaimidae; genus Psilopogon; species Psilopogon haemacephalus. The sequence goes on from VWZI01014487.1 coordinate 616,961, forward strand.
AAGATCAGCAAGGGGGGTTAGAAGCAGAATGGATTAGTTGGGTTACACAGATCTAGTTAGAAGCTGAGAAGAGAGGGACCAACAGCCAGAGCTCAGACTAGAGTGACTCTGTCTTATATATGTTTATGTCCTTGCTTTGGTACATCTCAGTAAACCTATGAGTGAAGTGAACATCACCATTGTTTTCTTTTCACAGCCTATAATTCTATTTTTTCTCATTAAAATGTTCTGATTAGCCTCAAACCAGCACACTGATTTTGTTATTTATAGTGAGCTGCCACAGATGGAGTCTGAAGCACTATTCTATCTTTAGGGCATAGCGCCCGCCTGTCCATACAGACAATTGGTAATTAGCACAAGAACAATTTGTTTATCTATTCTCAAACTTAAGTAAATAGGAGAGCCATTTATCCGTCAGAAACCAGCTCCCTCCCACTGCTGTATCTTCAGGTTAACTACTTAATGAATAGAGATCATCACTTCAGGCATTTAGATAAAGACACATATGTCTTTTAAAAGAATTCTCATTAAAGAAAATTAAATATGCAATAAAAAATACAGGTTATGTGCTGAAGGGTTAGGCTTTAGATTATAAGAAGGACAAGGTGAAGATCACAGGGATACCAAGCAGAGGTGTAGAAAGGGTGCCAGCCATAGGGGAGGTGTGGTATATATATCTTGGTTAATCCTGGCATGTTTACTTCCTATCAGTCCAGCTAGTCAGCTCTCAGCCAGTCACTCCAAGTGAATCCTTGCATGAGCATGAAACTGAGCAACAGAAGGCAGAGATGATACTTGAAGTACTTCCAGTAAAATCCAACATGTGCACTAAGATACATTTACATGGTTTGGATGGCAGGACCCTGCCTGAGGTAAACACCAAGCAAGCCAGGGAGAAGACATGACACTTTTTCCCACCCTATTTTTACTGTGGATTCCAGCTGTTCTTCATTTTCTTTTATCCCCTATACCTGCTTCTGAAGTTAGAGAAGAGAGGAAGAGGCTTTATGAATAGATGGACTTTGTCAGTTGCACCCAAGGGTTGGCCCATATTGCCTCTCTCATTGCCCCCACCACTGCTAGTGGGAGGGAAATGGGAACTGCTAAAGAACTGCTCACATTCACTTTAAATGCCAGAGCAGTCTGTGCAGAAAAAAACCAAACCACCGTTGTCCTTCTCACCATTCAGATGTTTTTCAGCATCTTGAAGTGTTCACTTATTCAGACTTGTAGGTGTAGCTTTTTTTACATGCCTATGAGTGTACACATATACAGGAAAGCAATGGGGGAAATTTAAGAGGTTGTAGAGGTTACTGTTGTCAGACAGCAAAAGTGGATCAGATCTGAAGAATTCTGCCTGGCTTCCATTTCTGGTCGTATGAATCCCAGTGCTTATTGTCCTATCACATGGACAATCTTTATTTAACTATTTTCTAATCCTCCCATCGACATCCAGGAAGGGGATAAAAGCTGCTAAATAAAAGTTAACTATATAAATACAGCGGCTGGAAAGAAATAACTAATGAGGAGCTCCTTCTTTTGTCTTTCAGCTCACAACTCCAAATTTCCCTGTAGTGGTCAAGCTGGGACATGCTCATGCTGGAATGGGGAAGGTAAGTAAAAGAAAAAATACATATAGCTCACTTAACAGAAATATACATGTGTCACAGCAGTCCAGCGATTGTAACACAGAGTGTGGCCAGCCAGCAAAGGGGTTAAACTTCCCCACAGACTATCTGGGCTGCACTGGCTGTTCCTGTGGGAGAAAAGGCCTTTTTCCACTGTCACGCACTCGGAGACAGACAGTGGTACTGGCTAGAGGCTGTCTGGCATGTGGGAAGGGGGTTGTGAAGAGTGGGGGGTAAAGCTGGCTGGGCTGAAGTCATTAGGCTTGTCATTTATACATTTTCTTCTTCTCCTGAAAGAGGTAATGTTGTTTATTCAAGCACCTGTAATGTATAGCTACAGCCCATGGCTCTCACAATGAGGAGCCGTGGCACTGGTCTTTTTGAGCACATTATGATGACCTTATTCAATAAAACAGGAGCCCTTCGGTTATTTTTTTCCTCCTTCCAAGGAAGAACAAGACCTTACAAAGCAGAGTGGTTGGTTGCCTGCCAAGGGATCCTGAAAAACAGTTCACTCCCCAGAAGGACCTGTTTGTTTTTCCCAGGCTCTCTGGGATCTTTATTCCCCCAGTGAATTAGCAGCCCCTGTTTCTTGGGCCAACTGGGCTCCTCTTTCAGTGAGGCATCTCCAGCATATTCCAGCTGCACTTTAGCCTCCTCTTCTTGCATATGTCTTTTTAAAAACATATATTTTTCTGTCTAAAACTTGATTGGTTTGGAAGCAAGAAATTCTAATACATCATCTCTGAATCTGAATGGGTGGTACATAAATGACAGCCATGTCACAGTGCTTCTCTAAAGCAGACCTTCTCTCAGCCTCATACTTTGCCTGAAAATTATATATAGGTATGTCAGACTTAAACTTGGTACAACTTGTTTTCTTGTGTTCCGGAAACAGAAGCTCTTTCTGGCTTCCCGGATTGCACTGGAAACTCCCAACATCTTTACTCCTTTAGTTACAAGTTCCCCTGACTGAATGGTAGCTACTGGAGAGGAAGTGGGTTCAGATCCCTAGGCTAATGGTGGAGTTGGCTTTCAGCATCAAAGTACAAACATTTAAATAAGCAGGAAATGTTGGTTGGAACACTGGTGCTGCACACGTTAAACAGGCAGAGGTGTCATAAAATTAGAGCACATATAGGCAGCCTAGAGCTGCTTGCAGAGTGAGCCACTGAACATGTGCCTAGCTAGGATTTCATTAGCAAAATCCAGTCAGCACAAACCAGGAGGAAGAAACCTCTCCCTGAAGAAAGCTTTCAATTTCTCCAAGACCCTGCAAGTCTGGGTCTCTAACTGATCTGCAATTTCACCTGCAATGCAGGGAGGGCTTTATGCGTGCACAAAGGACCCCCAGTAGCTACAGAAATGAGGGCAGAACCAAAGAAAAGTACCCCAGGCTTAGCAGTGTTTCCAGACAAAGCTCTCAGCATAACATTTTGCTATTGTCTTGTGCACCGGACACCAGATTTTCTTCCACCTCTCACTTTTCCTCCTGTTTTATTCGTTAATGATGTTGATTTTCACTCTCACAAGTTACAGGGAAAGAAAGTTTCTATTCAAAGTCCAGGCACAATTACATGCAGCAGTACACAGAAGGTAAGTAGGAAGTCATTCCAGATGAAGATAGGCTGACAGCCAGCATCTTAGAAGAAAGAATTGGTCTGAGGCCAAGTTTACTTTATTCCATTATGAAATTAGGGACTACTAGTGAAGTCTGTGTGTGAATTTGGGCACAGAGATTCAAGACTTCTCTGTTCAAGAGATGAGGAAGGCATGGGAAGGAAGGGCTATTGAGGTTAATTGTTTTAGTTTGGGCCCTTCCCCAGCCACAAGCAGACTGAAGGAAAGTTGACACCAGCTAAATTAGCCTTCTTGAAGTCCCACTGCATAGAAAGAAAGAAAATTTTAGAAGAGGGAAAGTAAACATTAAATAATGAAGAAATTATTTGGTTTAAGAGACAAGTATCAGGAATTTATGTCATGTTGTTTTTAAAACAATAAGTTTCAAGCCCAAGGGGGACTGATAGAAAGAAATAACAGCAGATGTGAGGAGAAATACAGATATGGGTATACCAGAAAAGAAACACCTGTATGTTAAAAAACCACCCTCAATCCTCCAATTAAGTAATTCAGAAGATGAGAGTTTCCAGGAGACATAGTGGTAGCTTTAGCAATCGCAATGTGAAAACAGTAAGTGATGAAAGCTAAAGGATTTCTTTGCACTGATCTTCAGAAGTAGAGATGATAGCAGGAAATATCGGGTCTTATCTGTAAAATACATGTAATATGAAAAAAGAAAGGTTTGGTTTTGGTTTAGATGAGTGCAAGAAAGTAAATACTAATAAAGCACCTGCATGGGGTCATGTTTTGTATAAAACATGACTGAATGAACAAAGGATAAAATAACAACCTGGTAGCCAAAGTACACATGCAGCTATTAAAAATAGCATTTACTGCAACAAAGGATGCCAAGATAGCAAGCCATGTATTTGTACCTGTAATGGGTGCTTCAGAGTTTGAGAGCATTCACATTACGATATCATTACCAGCAGAAATTGTCAAGGAAGTATGTATATTTTTCTTGTTATTAATAATAAAATCACATGTAATGGAAGGCACCAAGATTTAGAAGAATGAGCAAAGATGGGAAGTCTAGACACTGTTATTCTTTATTTGTACAGAAGCAGTGGCCAGGAGCCAGAAAAATTCTGGACACAGAGAAGGCTGCTTCTTCAAAGAGCTCCAGCAGTGACTTGCAGGGAGATTTGTGTCATTTCACAGTTCTTCTTCAGCTTCTCTGCATTACAGGCCAGAGGGATTATAATAATTACTTGATGCTTATGGCTGACTCACAATCAGAAGGTTTTTGGCACTATAAGAAGTGCTATTTTTTTTTATAATGTCTCGAAAGAGCATAATTATTGCAGTCAAACTTTCATTTTCACATATTGTTTGTTTTCACAAAATTCACTAACCACATTTTTTACTCAGTGGGTTGAACAGAGAATCCTTGAAGCTAAAATGAAAAATAACTGTCCTATTGCTTGAAAGAGGGACAGTTAACATTCAGCGTCAGAAACAAAAGGGGTGTCAGTATACCACTAGTGATAAAAATTCTCTTGACGAGTAATAAATGCATGTAAAGTGCAGGTGGAGATGAAGAGAACAAATTTGCAGTAAAATTGATCTTTGGAAATTTCCATTGAGAAATCTAGAAACAACAGCCTCTCTATTGACTTGAACAGAGATACCAGGAACAGCCTTCACCCACAGAGACAATGGGGCCCCAGACAAGCCTCTAAAAACAGGACATATGCCCCTCAGCTCCTTCCATGACCATTGTTATCCTCCTTCCAATACTTGGAGTCACTTAATATTTTGTTGGCACTGTTAAGACCGTAACAAATGTTCTGCTAGTCCAATACAGTATCTATACAGAGCATGTGAAGAAACACTGCTTAGGCAATGGTTTGCATTGGCATCAGCAGAGAAAGACCTTTCTTGTGTTGTACTTAAGTTGCCCAGGGTCATGGGGTTAACTGCACTCAAGGACTCTTCCAGGGAAGCCACAGATATACACTGAGGTGTCCTTCCCTGAGCAGAACTGAACTGTTTCTTACCCAGCAGTTCCTAAGAGGTCAATGCATTTTTGTGCAGCTTGTGCAGCTTGAGCCTAACTACTCCAGAAATGATTGGAGGTCTCTCTTGAATAGACTGAGCACTACAGTGAGAAAAGAATAACTTCTTCCTGACTCCGGATCTCATAATGCCAGAGCCCATGGAAAAGAATAAAGCTCTGAGTGTGTTAATATCTGCCATTTGTGTGCTAACATGACCCTAAAGTGCCCTAGGAACAGAGCCCAGCATTGCAAGTCCACTCAAAGAGCCTCTTCACCTCTTCCTGATCAGATCATGAGAAGGAAGCAACTGCCAGATCTGCAAAGAGAGGGGAAACAGTATCTGTTCATGTGCTTTGTATATATTTATATGGATTTAATAAATATACATATTGCTACTCTTACTTTATTTTTAGATCCCTCTAATTAGGCCAGTTGAAGAGTCACCTCCTGTCCCCTTCTGCCCTATAATTATGAAAACACCTCCCCAGTACAAGTCCTGACTCAGATGAATTTATTACATTGTAGAAGAAAAAGTAGTTGTTCCTAAGAATGTGGTCAGAGTTATTTTCTCTCTTACTGGATGGGAAAGATTTCTCTTTTTTTTTTTTTTTTATCCTTGGTATAAATATAGCACAAACTAAACAGAGCCACTCTGTAATGTAAAAATACAGCAGGCTTTTTATCAGGAAGGACAGCTCGTCACCTTGTCTCTCTTGGGACTGGAAATAGAATGTTCCAAAATTGAGAGCTTTGAAAATTCAGTGTGCTAAAGAGGAAAGGAAGGGGAAAGGGCTGCCTTGGTTTGTCAAGGAACAAATATTTTCCTTTACAGAGGACAAATAATGACTTGACATATAACATTCAGCCCAATCAGTGTATTCCCACTGACTCATGAGTGAGAAGGTACCACCCATCTTGCAAATAGCAAAAGCATCCCCATTTCTTGCACATCAGTCTGGAAGTTTTTGCTGGACACAGAAGATGGTAACTGATGCAGGCCTGCCAAGACCTGGGGCTGAGAGAAGGTCTTTGTTAGGAAGTTAGCAGCAATTAAGAGTTTTAATGTATTAAAAAGTACAGTAACATCTGGAGGACTTCAGTGTGAGGGTAATAAGGAAATGCAGAATCTCTTGTGTCTTTATTATTTTGAAATGGGTCAAAGTTAGGCATAACCTGGATGTGTGCTGATTGGATGAGATATTTTGTGAGAAGGCATTTATAATTTGGGTTAAAGGAAAGGAGAGACTCAGGAAACACTCTGGGCAGAGACATTCCTGAAGACCTGCTACCCAGAAATAGTAAAGTCCCTACAGAAAGGCTAAGCACAGGTCGAGATGAATGAAGAATCACAAATTCTGTGTGGCCATGCCAATTCCTCTAGATAAAAACACCCAGACCGTGCATTTTCACAAGTCTACCAAGACTTAGACAAACAGCACACTGCCACACCCAGTCCTGGCTCAACCTTGGACAGTTACCTTCCAGGTGAACCTTCCTCTAACCCCAGTTTGGACACAAAAACTGCTATTGCAAACTATTTCCAAAGTGATGTGGCTTTAACCTTTAAGACAGTTAACTCTGAATGACTTTCAGAGAAGCAAGGCTAGGCAGCCCTACCAGACTACTATAATTATACCACTTAGGCTGACTGACAATGTCTTCATGTGGCCACATAACTAATGAAAGCAAAAGTGGACTGTAAGGAAATCTTCTGCAGTTCTTAAGTTAAAGATGAGAGAGGAGTGTCATAGCCCTGTGACACAGGTGTCCAGGAACATCTGGGATATATTTGAGAACTACAAGACAGAGGAGGGCAGAAATATCTATGCAGGTCCTTCACTGCAGGAAGCTGTGCTCAGGGGTGGGTCAGACTGCCCAGAAAATATCCCTGGTGGGTTTTTAACAAATCCAGGATATATCTTCCAAAATCGTGTCTTGCAGAAAGGCCTCAAAAGAAGATTCACAGCAAGGATGGGGCAGAAGTGTTTCTTCTTGATCTGTCCCTCCAACCACCTTCCAGTCAAGGGCAGGAAGATCAGTGCAGGTTAAGAATGGAAAGCAGTGCCAGGCCTTTTAGCATCAGCCTCTGAGATGCCATCTCTAATTCTATGATTCTATCAAAGTGCAAAGGGTCATTCACATCTGTGTGAGTATGTCCCCAGGGATCCAGCTAGACTGCCCTCTCCAGTGAAGCAACAGGTAGCATTCTATGGCACAGCCAGTGTCTGGATTAGAGAAGAGAGCCAGGAGTGAAGCAGAGACTATCCCAGGGAGCTTTCTTACTCAGAAAAGGCATTTGTCAACACACTGGACTAAACTATTCACAACAGGTCACTAAAATTCTGCAGCTGATGTCTCCAGAATGAATCTATTGCTCCTCAAACTGCCAGCACAGCTAAACAAACAGGCCATCAGGGCAAGAGCTATGTTTGTATGCAATGTTTGCACTCCTCTATGCAGCTAATGGGATATTGCACTTGTCCTAGGAAGGTTTAGGGAANGAGAAAGAGAAATGGCTCCCTAATGATCTCTTTAAAGCTTCTTTTCTCAGTTTCATGCATTGGCCAACCTATCATTTTAGAATACATATTTAGCTCTTATTAGATAAATCGGTAACTGTTTGCTCTAGAATTATCAATAGTCCCTTCTTAGATAATGCCCTTTGGCGTCACACTACAACCACCCTGGCTTTGGTTATCTCTAGGGTTTTTCCTTCTGTTAGGAGAACAGATGCTTTATTGACATGTAAAAGGGTTACAAGGCAGAAGGAAATTAATTACACAAAATTCAAAAGTAGAAAGCTAATAAAATGGTGGGCTTGACAGATAAGGCAGAAAAATAAATCTAATTTGACTGCAACTCGAGTGTTTCCTGTTTATGAAGTAATAACTGTGCTCTGGAGTAAACCAGCATTAACCCAGGGCATGGCTGTTATTTTGTCAAATTTGACTGGCTCTAACAATTAACAAATGGTGGCTCTGATTTCAGCTTTGGTGTAGTGATTATTTTGGTGTCTGGTGGGAAATAAGGCTGTGACCTCCTAAAAGGGGACTACTGTGAAGTGCTTTCTCTGAAAAATCCATGGGAAGGCTTCTGCCACTGGCTAGGGAAGATGGCAGAACTGTTTCCTGAGGATTGTGTACAATGGTGTAGCACTGTGAGAGTGCTTTTCATTTCTTACTTTCTGTCCTTGGTGACTCTCCCACTCTTTATTTACCAACCAAAAATCCTCAGGTCAAATTATTTTCTCTCTCTTCATAAAGAGGAAGTGATGAAGAGGAGGAAGAAATTAACCTTTCTTCTCCATAGCATGCTCTATTTTTGAGAAAAATGCCTGTTTAACCAGAAAAAAATACATCTCTTTTCTAACAATAACAATACAGTCTAATTTCAATCTGGAGAAGGAAGCAGCATCCCTTCCTCTGCTTCTGAGATAGATGTTTGTTGGCTGGGAATGCAAACATTTCATCTGGGGCCCAAAGACATCTGTTGCAGAAGTGCATCACTTTGTTTCAGATCTCACAAATTACTTTGTTCCAAGTAGGTCATTAGATAATGGCTTTTGTCTTTTGCCATTGCCAAAGGGGTCCAAGAGAATACATCATAATACCATGCACTGCCTGCCCATGCAGTCCCTCATGCAGTCATCTCATCTGGGTGGGACTCTCCTGCTTGATGTCATTCAGCTCAGCTCACTCCTTATCTATGCAACAAAAATACATGGGCCCAACACATCCTGCACTGTTACCCCAATATTTTGCTAGCCATGCCCAGGTTGGGGGTTCTCCCAATGTAAGGGGCTCCCTGGGACATTCCTACCACCTCACCTGCTTTGTAATGCCAGGAGCAGCCAGCATGACATGTTGCCCCACTCAGACACAGAGAACAACACCACAAGCAAGACAAGGCTTCTTCTGGTCAACATGCAATGGTTGCCTTTACATTTCTCCTTTCTGTTTGTTGCTTCCCTTGTTTTACTTAGCTTCCCACCCCACAGATGATTGTCACCCTCCTCTACTCCTCTTCTCACTGATCCCTAAATAGTGAAAGCATAGCTTTCAACAAAGCAAATGAGCCTAGGTCTAAGGGTATTTGGCACTCAGCAAAACAAACAGCAAAGATCAGGTCTTTTTTTCTTCTTATTCAGGCATCTAGAAATGCTCACAGGTCAACTAGTTGCACTTTTCACCTTCCCACAACCTGTCCAGTTCTCAAGAGCTTTTCTGCACCAGGATGTGGCTGCATTTTTGGCTCATATTGCAGCTGGCCCTTACACAAAACTGTCTAACTGAGTCAAACAGGATAGAAACAAGCTTTCTCTGTTCTCTAGTGAAGATGGCTCCTGCCCTCTCATGGTAGAATGCAGATATGTAAAACCACTTGTTTGTTCTTTGCAAAGAAACACCAAATACCATTGCAGGAGTTTCTTTTAGCTGACTCCACTTAGTCTGGCATCACCCTTCTTCAACACACACACTGACACTACTGGGACACTTACAGGGCAGACTGTTATGCGTGAGTATGCTGAGCAAAGCAGGGTTGTAATACCCAATTCTGATCTCAAAGTGTTACAAAACCACAATGTGTAGGAAATACATAAAGAAAGCCACTCACTTGCTCACCGTTTTTACACAGTGGTGGTCTATTTTTCCACCAACTAATCCATCCTCTCTGCATCCATCCGTCTCTAAGGAACAAGACTTGTATGAGTTTCTTTGATGCACCAAACAAATGTCCTCCAGTAGACTAAAGGTCAGGATTGACAGTATGAGTGAGATGAAGCTGTTGCCTATGTTGTTCTTACCTGCTTTTTCTGTTTTCTTCTCCCCACGTTAGTGGTCTTTTGCAAGGACTTGATTATATCATTAGACCTCTACTGTTTCAGTCCTTCTTTCAATTTATTTATTTTTTATAAGATATAGAGCACTTACCATAACTGAATACAAACCAGCTTCTCATAGAACCATAGAGTTGTTTCAATTGGAAATACCTCCAAGATCATCAAGTCCAACTGTCAACCTAACACTTCCATGGCCATTAAACCATTTTAAAGTGCCATGCCCACATGTTTTTTTAACATCTCCAGGGATAATGACTCCACCACCTCCCTGGGAAGCCTATTCCAATGCCTGACCACTCTTTCATTTAAAAAAAAAAAAATCTTCCTATTATCTAACCTAAACCTCCCCTGGTACAACTTGAAGATGTTTCTTTCAATCACTTGATACAAGGGAGAAAAGACCAACCCCTACCTCACTAAAACTTTCAGGTAGTAGTAAAGAGCAAGAAGGTCTCCTCTCAGCCTCTTCTTCTCCAACCTCAGTTTACTCAGGCATTCCTCATGAGACTTGTTCTCCAGGCCCTTTATCAGCTTCTTTTTCCTTCTCTGGACACACTCCAGCAACTCAATGTCCTTCATGCAGTAAGGGCCCCAAAACTGAACACAGTATTTGAGGTGGAGCTTCTCCAGCATACAGGGGGCACAATTGTTTCCTCACTCCTGCTGGCCACACTATCCTGATACAGGCCAGGATGCTATTGGTCACCTTGGACACCTGAATACACTGCCGTCGCATGTTCAGCCAGCTGTCAGCCAGCACTTTTCTGCCCGGCAGCTTTCCAGCCAACCTTCCTTGAGCCTGTAGCATTACATGGGGTTATTGTGACCCAAGCGCAGAACTTGTCAGTTGACTTTATTAAACCATACCACTGGAATGAATAATAGCATCAGATTCAACTTAGTCCATGACACAGTGTTTCAATTAAGTAATGGCTTTTAAGAAATTAGTTTTCCTGAAGTATCAGCAATTATTAAGAGCTATCTGGGAAAGGTCAAGGTCTAGCTACCTCCCTGGTGCCAGATTTACCAGGCCTGCATATGAGAAAGGAGAAAGGAGTTGATTTGCTTTGGATTGGATTGATCTGAGCAACTTCACTGGTCAAATCACACAATGCCTACTCTGTTGTCAGCTTTATCTGTGGGGTTTTTAGATGACACTGTACTATTCAGGTGTGGGGATGACTTCTGCTCACAAAGTATTCTTGTTCTTTTTGCTCTTGTCCCTTTTTCACTGAATTTTGGTGATCAAGGTCAAAGTTGAGAACCAGCATGACTTCCGGGACATGGCCAGCATAGTAGCCATGGCAAAAACCTATGCCACCACTGAGCCCTTCATTGACTCCAAGTATGACATCCGAATCCAGAAAATCGGCAGCAACTACAAGGCTTACATGTGAGTGTATGGCTGTGTGGGAGTGAAATGGGGGCAGACAGTGCTGTGGATGTGATTCAGCCAGTGTCTGCTCTGGGCAGGAGTAGGAAGCTGACAATAGCCCTGCTGTTCTTCCCCCACCTCTGAAGCCAGATGCCACATCCACTGATCATCTTCTCCATTCCTCACTGTCCACTGTCACTGTGTTTCTGGAAGGTACATCTCTTGCTACCTGTTTCTGAGATTCAGTCAGTTCCCAGTATACCAACTGTACTCTGCCATCACCTATAACCTCTCCTTCATGAGGGTCTCATCTTTCCCAGCAAAACCCTTCAGATACTGGTAGCCTGCAGTGGGAACTGAACCCACCTCCTTCACACCTGGGGAAACAATTAAAAAGTTTGAGCCAGCTGCAACTTATGAAGTCCTGTGGTGTCCCACCCATAGTAATACCCCATGCTCTCCCCACATGGGGACATGAGGAGCACACAGCACTAGGTGTGAATGGCCTCAGACTGGCTAGCATGCAGGGTTTCTGTGGGCAGTTTGCATGTGTGCTTCTCAAAGCATACGAAGAAGGGATAGGAGAAGGACAGACATTTCTGTGGGTGCCCAAGGTTCCTCCCTCCCCTGTGGCGTAGTGGAGAAAGTGGCATGAAGGAAACCTTCAACATTGGTATGTTTTTAAATCCTAGAAAGCATTCAGCCAAGCTTCAGTAATCATGAAGCTCAATTAAAGATGTAACCACTTCAGTCAGTAAGACACCTGTTTCTTCTTACTGCAAACCAGTAGGTTAGAAAAGCCAAACAGCACAGCTTCTCCAGAAGCCACAAAATTCTGCACAAGTAGACAGCTCTAGCAGTACGTTCTTCAGGTCAACAGATAAATTTCATGTGTTACCTAACAGCCACCACACTGTGAGTTTTGGGTCCACGTTCACAACCCCCAGGCCATAGTGAGCTATGTTTCTGGTGAAATGTAGTTAAAGAAGATAATCAAATGCACACAATCACATATTTTCCAATTATAGTTGCCTAAAATTCCTGTTTGAATGCCTAGCACAGAGATATTTATGTAAACTAGATAATAACTGAGTTGAATTCTTTATAGGAAGGACTTGTGGGACACTTAACTACTTCATGTGAACTCAGTGAGAGAAAATTTGTTTTAAATCTGATCAAGTCAACAATAGCACAGTTGCCCAATATTATACTAACATCTCAGGGAGTCTAGCTCAAATTGGCCAGAGGAAGGAAGGTTTAAAATATCAATTAAAATTCCCTGTTCCTGCCAACCTACCCAGTCTTGGCTCCAGAGCCTGCTTTCAGCCTGCCTCTAAGTGAAACAAAGGCCCAGTTAGCCTGACCGTATCCTCTCCCTGTTTATTATTTGCACTCACCATGCACTCATCCAGATCAGAAATAATACCAGATGAATGAGGAAAGAAAATATCACACCAAGAGCTAATCCCACTTGGGAACAGAGCTGCGCAAACAATTGTTTACTATATGAAAAATGTTTTCACATTAAAACAGCCAGGAATAACAAACACCTTAATAAGAAATGGAGCTTATTAGCAAAGAAAGCAAACAACAAAATTACCCCATGACTTCAGAACCTAGAAGGCTGGTTTATATTGAGAGAGCCATTTTTGGATGTGAGTTTGGGTTTCTTCCTTCAATCCCAACATCAGACAGAATAAAAGGTTATTTCTGTGGTATAACTTAGTCCCTGCTACATTCAACAATAGAGGTAAAAGCATCCAAAATATCAGAACTGTCACTAATGTCACAAACAGAAGACTCAAAATCATTAGCCATGCCTGCAAATCTCAGCCTTAAAGGCAATTACAGCATCTGCAGTAGCTTCATACTAACTGAATTGCTTTGATCTGTGAACTGTGGAATCTACACACTATTTTTATACATTCGCCCACACATATAGACTTTAAAAGGCCCCTTGCTTCTGACAGAAGGCTGTGTATCAAAATTCTCCAGAATGTGTTTACTTTGCACCAAGCATCTGCCAGAGGGAGGATACTGTAGGATGACTCATGCATTCCTCCCCACCCCAGATGTTCAATGCACTTCCTTCCAGCCCATGACCCAAGACTTGAGTTCAGTTTCCCATTGACTTCAGCGTAGTAACTCCAGATTTACAGTACTAACAAACACCTACTTAGCCCATGCCTCAGGCCAGTCTCAAAGCAGCAGATAAGCAGCATGTGATACATGCCTAAAATTCCACCAAATATATCTGACCGTCATTGTAATACTGGTGAAGAGAAAACACAAACACTGCTCATGTGGCAGGAGAAATTGAGCCAGAAATTATGTTTCCACCCTCACCCCAGCTGGGGGTAAACAGAAGGATTAAGACTCAGGAAATGTTCAGTTTGAATGAAGCCAGTGGCTGCTGACTTTTGGAGGTGGAACATTCCTTGCAATTAGCTCTCAGTAAAAGGGTAATAGCCTTCCCTTCCTAGTCCCATGAGTGCGACTTCTGATCTTGTCACCTCAAATGCAGTTCACTGTGCTCTGCAGGGAATACAACATCAACTCTGTCCAAACTAGAGCTATTTTCACACCGAAATGGCCAAGCCTGGAAGATGGTGAGTACAGGACACCACCAAATCATGGTCTGCCACACTGGAACAGGCTGCCCAGAGAGGTTGCAAAGTCTTACTCTGAAGAATTTCAAACCTCACCTGGATGCGTTCCTGTGTAAACTGATCTAGGCAAACCTACTTTAGCAGAGGCATTGGACTAGAGGACCCTTCTAACTCCTACCAGTTTGTGATTCTGCATTTTTGTACTAGTCTACCCACTTACCCTAAGCAAAGCTGAAGGTGTCTTGGTCACAGATCTGCTTGATCAACTGATCCCTAAAAGCCAGAGGTCCTTTAAGATATTGATTGTACACTCTTATGCCCTCCTGTTGTTTAGAGTGATGGTAAGCACTTTCAGTTTCTAAGAGAAATGTGGTTAAAGCAGGGCACCCTTAAGGAAAGGGGGTTTGCCTGTGGTGTCTTTTTCCACTTCAGGTTGAATTTGGTGGCACTCTGGACAACTGAGCTGCCCAGACATGTCTGAAAGACAGTGGTCTTAACAGAGGCTGTAGTATAGGGATCTGGTTACTGGTTCAAAGGGCTTCATGTGAAGTTTTTCCATTTAAAGACAGGAACTTTCCCTAACAGGAAAGTTAGAGATACAAATAAGATATATGTTTTATATCTTATACCAAATATTGACTAGAGATGGATAGGCATAAACAAATCAAACCAATCATCCCAACATCTAAAGCAGAGTTCTCATTCTAAGGTCTTTTGCTCATCAAGTGAAACTGCATAGCTGCGATTTGATTTTCTTAGGGCCAGCACAGCTGCTTATATTTACTATGCCAGGTGCATTTTCTAAACACTCAAATCCAATCATCTTGTCACTAATCAGACTCAGGGAGTTCTCATCAGTACTAATGGGATTGTGAATGCCGTCTGCCACTGCAGGGCAGTTCTCTGAACCTAAATATTCATCAAGTGTGGTTCTTCCTATTACAGAACTCCAAACTGTAAACCTAACAATTCCATGACCAAATAAAAAGAGAGGTTTAGGGTCGAACCCTGACCTTGCAGACCATCAAAGGGCACATAACAATCAAAGCTTGAGGAGGAATTCATTCTTTTGCTTAGAAAGTAGGGCAGGAAGATGCATGTTGGGTGAAGGGAATAAAGGACAAGAGTCAACTATATAGAAACACAGTTACTTAACACAGTAATCATGTTTCTTTGACCACTGTTCCCACTCCTTTAAATACGGTTACAAAGACCATTTAAATTTCACAGCAACAGTACATACTATTTTAGAAGAGAAATGGAGAAAGAACTTCAGGCTGTCCTTCACCAGAGTAAAGGAGAACCTCAAGTAGTCAGCTGTGATAAGTCAGGTTTGTTTTCTAGCAGGCTCTCAGTATTACCACTGCTTCGTGTAGTTCTGCAGCTTCAAAGTCTCTTCTCTACATCATGGTGGAAAAGTGAAGGTTCCTACAACCTGTTGTTGTAGTGTTGGGTCACAAATCTCTTACCTAAATCTTCTTCAGCATGGAGGTGTTCCCTGTATGTATCTTCTCAGCTTGTTGACCTGCCCTGTCTTGGACACTATGTCAGAGCTACCTGTACAGTACTGTCACAGCAGGCTGTCCAAGGTCTGCCTTGTGCCTAAGGTCAAGAAAAGAAAGATGTTCACTCCTTGATGGATTTGCCAGCAACAGTGATTTTGCCAGCAACAGTTGCCAGCAACAGTGATTTTTTTTTTTTCTAATTAATCATCTGCTGCAGTTAATGAGACACCAACAATTTTGCAGATTCAAATTCTCCAAGTCCAGATAGCGTAAACCATGGGCAGGGCAATGAAAATTCAGTGGAAAGATGGTATAGTCATATATTCTGTGACACCAGTAAAACTGAAATCAAAGTTAGGGAGACACAGAACGTAAGCTGGCAATTCTTCAGTTACTCGAACAGATGTTTTCCTGGAGAGATGCTCTTCCATGAATTAAGGATGCTACCTATTTGCACAATACAAAGGTGACTAGGCCAGAGATCTACAGACATTTCAGCTCTCCTTGGCCTAACATACTCAGAGATATGTGCTCAAGATTTCTTGGAGGTTTCCCTGTCTCATCATTCGATTTTTCATAAGTCTGAACAACACATCCTGCATGAAGTGTTATTAAGGTAGGACATAGAAAGACTTCAGTGAGGAAGATCATCACCTCATCCCCTCCCGTACAAGCATTGAGTCAAGACTGGGGACTACAGCATAAGGCAGAATGGGGCAGGAGTGTATTTTCATGTTCAGGTTACAATTTTGGTTTGTTTTCCTAGGAGGACGTCCATCTCTGGGAACTGGAAGGCAAACACGGGTTCTGCGATGCTAGAACAGATTGCAATGACAGAGAGGTAAGGAAGAGGGGTTTGAGACAGTATTAGCTATTTTGGGGTTAGAAGGGAGGAACTGTATTTCAGACTTTGGTTAACTGAGAGAACTGGTAAGTGAGGTCTCCCAAGAGGCTGGATAAAAGAGTTAAAAAGACCAAGTGTTTCCTTTAAAAAATACTAAGGGTACAAAGGCAAACTGTCCTATTTTGGAGAACAGGCTGAAAGTACAGCTAGAGACCAACATTGCTAAATCATTATATCTTTAGTGAAGGTAACCACTGGGGAAAAGACCAGCATGTGAAGGTCAAGCAGACAAGCACAAACCATGTAGCTATAAAATCAGAAAGATCACAGCACAAAATAAGAAGTAGCAAGAAGTTATTCTAAGCACATTACTGATGAGAGTCAGGCACAGAAAAGTGTTTTTCTTCTGCTCAACAGAGGGAAAAAAACCTGTCAGCTGAAGTGTTGGAAGACCCTCTTTACATTAGTCTCCCAAAAGTAGACACTTCTAAGTAATGTCTTTTCACTGCTGAATAGAGCAGGAGGGATTGCCTCATGCATCTTACATAGTAAAACTTGCAGATCATACTTCTGTATATTCAGATCACCGTGATATTGGCTAATCTTGCAACTATGTGATGTTGACTCATGGCAACTTATGCTTTGTTGTAATTCCCAAACCCTGCTCTGCAGATCTGCTATCAGGTCATTTGTTCTCCATTGTAGTTAATTAGATTATTCATAGATTTATAGAATCTGTAGATTGTGTGTAGACACCCATTCCTAATGAATCCAAGGATTTTTGAGATTATACCTCCACTTTGTCACAACCATGATTAATCCTAACTCTCTCCAGGTTTGGGCACCATGTTTGAAGAGAGATAGCAAGGACCTGGAGAAAGTCCAAGGGAAAATAAAGGGAGCACTCAGAGACAATATGATGAACTTAAGAGAAAAGAACACAACAATGGCATATATTGGGTTTCACCTTTTTCAGTTAGGAGATCACTGACATTTTTTCCGGTAGATGTGTAGACTCATCCATAAGAAACCTCTGCAGTGCAAAGTTCACTTTCCTTCACTAGTTATGTAGAAGAAGCTGTCCACAAGCTGAACATCCCCTTAAAGATGAAAAACTTACAGGCTGCCAATTGGGCATTCCTCACTCTTTAATACTATAATAACTAATGGCTTAAACTGTAGAAGAAAAGATTAGTCTGAACATTTCATGTATTTCCTAACAGTAAGGATAGCATAGCACAGAAATGGATTGCCTGGAGATGGGGAATCCCTGTATCTTTCAGACCAAATTTTAAAAGCTTCTTTTAGGTGTCCAAGAGTTGTGCAGGTGATCCTCTAAGGTCCTTTCTGCACCTTTAGTTTTGTGAAACATGGAAACATACCTATTAAGGTCTCTGGCATGGCCAACAATTCCCTGAGCCTGGCTGCTAAACACAGACTCCTAGAAACATCCTTTGGAAGGAAAGGCACTTTCTAGGATGGTGCCCTTGATGGGGTCACAGCAGTTCATGAGAGGAGCTTGTGGTGCCTCCTGCCTGGCTCACAGACTCCATAGTTCTCCTCCCCCTTTTGCTACTGACCCCTCCTCAGGCACTGTCTTACTCAGAGGGGTCTGGGATGAATGTGCATGGTCTCCTCGTTAGGCATAATAGAGCACCAGTAGTCATATAAGCCATATTCTTCCTTCTTCCCACACACAGTGTTTGCACAAGTTGATCATTACATGGTCAAGCTACGGGGACTCTGGCTGGCTTCAAGGACATAAACTTGTCCAGAACAGCTCTCTTCCCAGTCCCTGTAGGGTCTGCAAAATGTCAATGTTTTCATGAGACTGTGGCCTTCCCTCCCCTCTCCACATCTTTTCATAGTCCTGCTTACAGATCTGCTGTTCTGAGATTATTATTTTTATTGAAATGGTCGGGACTGCAGTGCAGCTGCACAGGAAATAAAACCAGGCCACCTCCTTCCCTCCTCATTTCCACAGCAGGGAGGATATGGTGCCCCCATAATGTGCCTCTTATCATTCTCTCTCCTCTTCTGACACCAGGATAGCTAAGCTCACACCAGCTCACAGTACCATCCTGGGATGACTAGAGAAAAGATTTGCAGCTTGTAGTTCTCCCTCTTAAAAAATAGTGCCTTGTCCATGTGATGTGACTGCCTGGCTAGGAGCAATGCCCAAGGGATGGAAGGGAGGCAAAAGACTGTAAAAGGATGTAACCAAAAGAATAAATTGTAAAAAACAGGAGCTGCTGGGTTAGAGATGGAGGAAATAACTACCCCTTGCTAAATTCTGCACTCACTTTCTGATCATATTCAAGCCCAAATGTGCAGGACATCTTATCAGGTGAAAGCTGCCTGCATAATGGAGGGCTTTCAGGCAAAGCCAATACAAACGCTAAGGGGCCAACACTACTGGGAGATTAAATGAGCTAAATATT
This sequence comes from Psilopogon haemacephalus, assembly GCA_013396835.1. Taxonomy (NCBI): domain Eukaryota; kingdom Metazoa; phylum Chordata; class Aves; order Piciformes; family Megalaimidae; genus Psilopogon; species Psilopogon haemacephalus. The sequence goes on from VWZI01014487.1 coordinate 635,823, forward strand.
TATAGCTTGGCTAAATGACAACCAACTGAAAATCTAATGTAAATACCAAGGAGGGAAAGAAAGATTTTAAGGTGGCTTTGAGGGCAGAATAGAAACAATCTGAAAGGAAGGGAAACTTCAGGCACGATCCTTTTTTTCTGCTCCAACTCCAGTGCAAGAGAAAGAGGCAATGAGGCAGCAAAGCGTATGAGGTATGTCTTGTGATGAAAAAAGCTGCTGAATCTTTTTGTGCTCCTACAGACAGCAGGATGAGTGGCTCTGTTTGGTGGACTACCCAATGACAGCTAATCCTAGGCCATGCTTCTGTGATTTCTGCAGGTACAGACTCTGGGCAGATGCCTGCGCGGAAATGTTTGGAGGTCTTGACATCTGCGCTGTCAAAGCTGTCCACAGTAAAGATGGAAAAGACTATATCATTGAGGTGAGAGCATGAGGAACCTGACTACAAATCGCTGCAAACACATTCTCTCACAGTCCACATGCACCAATGTGATTGCTTAGCCCTGTGTGCATGGTCCAGCAGTCACTGCTGTTCTGTGCCCATCTGTATGTATCCTCAAAGCTGTGGCCCAGTGACATTCAAAAATCCGTTTAGAGTCCCAGCTAAACTGGCATATACGCAGCAAAGTATCAGGGTTGAAGTGTCTTCTTTTCTCAATGTGAACTGTGAAAGGAAATCAGAATGGCTTCAGTTGGAAGGGATCCAACCTCTCTGCCATGGGCAGAAACACCTCCCACTAGACCAGGTTTCTCAAAGTCTCATCCAGTTGTCTTAAAACACTTCCACAACTTCTCTGGGCAAGCCATTCCTGTGTCTCACCACCATAGTGAAGAACAAATGTCCCATATAAATCTACCCTACTCTAGTTTAAAACCATTACTCTTTGTCTTATCACCACAGGCCTTTATAAATAATCCCTCTCCAGCTTTTCTGTAGGCCCCATTCAGGTATTGGCAAGCCACTATAAGGTCTCACTAGAGCCTTGTCTTCTCCAGGCTGAACAGACCCAATTCACTCAGCCTGCCCTCATAGGAGAGGTCTTCATTTGATCAGAGCCATCTGATCAAAGGAAGAGCCACAGACTGCTTTGCCACAACAGATTTCCAGCTGATAAATCCCCATTGTACAGAACCTTCCTAACACGGGACAGGTTTGAAGCTGCCTTCTTATCAAGCATTAAACTGCCTGCAAGTGTCTCAGTCAGCATTCAAAGTTTGGTGTGCCTCAGTGCACCAGTGTCCCGGTACCATCCTTCTTCAGCTAAGCACTTGCAAAGAGAGCAAATCTCTCAAAGCAGGAATCAACAGCATCATGAATATATATCATATTCAGCCCAGCCTGAATTAAGGTTCCAGGTAATGCTAGCTGCATCTAATTTTAAAGAGTGAAATAAATTGTGAGAGTGTAGCAAATTAAGTCCACAAGTAGCAGGACCAATGTGATTTAGGGGGGGAAAAAAACCAAGCAGGTGTATTTTCTACAATCTTTTGCCCAAACGGCATTCAGTACAATAACAGACCAGCAAGACAAGGCACCACAAAGTTATTACGGGCAGCACGGACTAGGAACTTTTGTGTTCAGAGCTGGACACTGTGGCTGTGAGAGCTAAAGTTCAGTATGCTCTTTGACAGGCCAGAAGGCAGACGTGGGAGTGGGGTAAATAGCACACTCAGGTCATTCTAACAGGGCAGAGAAGAAAATTCTGGCCAGAAAATCAAAGTGGAAATTTAAGAGACGCTCTAGGGGAGAGAAAATCTGGCAAATAAGCAAGCATCTCTGTCACTATTTGACTCAAGGAGGCACAGCATTTGACCTGCTGTAAACTCCACCAGCACAGGCAAGCTGAGGAAGATGAGCAGAGCAGCCTACGACTTCATGCAGGGGTGCTGACACACTGCAAAGCTATGTGTGGGAGAGCAGTCCCACCCGCTGAGGGTTGGGATGCTGATGAGAACCACATGAGCCCTTCAGCAACTGCTCATTCCTGCATTATGTATCTGTCCTCCTGGGAACGGTGACCTGTCAAAGTCCATGTGAGCTAAGTGTGCTTGTGTACTGGGGACCCTCTGTCTTTCCTGAAGTGATGGGGCCACAGCTGATGGTTCTGCTTTTCTATGCAATTCATCAGCACCTAGACAAGCATCTCCAGAGGAAACTTCTCTCCCTTGCTGTGCACTTTTATATCTCTATGCACATGCAGCTGAAAAAGGAAGAACAAGAAAGCAGTCTTGCTAGAGATGACTGGAAGGACATTCAGACTGTCTTTACATGGTCAGACATGAGATGTGGTTTCCATATCTCTGCCTCCATTCCGTCACTTAAGCCTATGTACGTGCACATAAGCCTGTGTGTGTGCACATATGGCTTATTCTGTGCTTAAGGGTTTTATGCCTCTGTCTGGGTATACTTCTGGGTTTTCACATCTGCCTCTGTGTGTGACTAACTGGATGAAAAGCATATCTGTACGCTAACAGCCATCATCAGCTTGCACACAGAGAGAAATTCATGCTAATGCTCCTCTCACTGAGACTAAGGTAAAGAGCAACGGAACTAATATGACACAAATCAGAGCAAACACAACAGCTCCAGATGGATCATGCTGAATTATCCCAGTGGAGAATCTGACTAAGCAGGCCTGATGTACCGACATCTAAGCAGCACTCACATGCCAGTGTGGCAGACATTGTTGGGAAAGGAGTAAAGCAGTGCAGTACAGAGAGCAGAACAAAGCCAAACAGGCACCTTTTCTACTTTATGCAGATCTCAGGGAGACACTGACAAGTAATTAATTGCCTCCAGCCTACTTCCTAGGGTACTTTTCTTGGTCTGAAACTGATCTTTTATTTTGGTTTTCCTTTTGATTCTGGGAGAAAAAAAAAAAGGTTATTTGAGAGTGAGGCAGTTGTATTTTCCTTGGTAAGAAGGAGCAGTGTGCTTTGACATTTCACAAGAAAGCACGCCTAAATGCACTGAGCAAATAAGGAATTTGCACAATGCAATTACAGGCAGTAATTAATTTTCACAGTGTACAGCAGTTCCCTAGGAAAGATTCACAGAGGTAGTGATAGGCAGTTCTATGAATTGAAGTTTATCACAGTGGTTTGCTGCAAACATAATCAGATTAAGACAGATGAGTTATCAACACTGCACAAGAGTAATCTTGCATGCATGGTATTTGCTGTTACTTGAGTTCCACCTTTCTTTTTTTTTTTCCCATGGCAAACAGCAAACCCTAATAGGTTACTGCCATTCAAAGTGCTAGCACTCTTGTGTACCATTGTCATGGCTCATATTGCAAACTTCTAAGAAATCAATAGATTTCTTCAGAGTTTCATTCTACTAAAACAGCTGCAAATATTAAATGCTGGTATTTTTTTTCCCCTCTACTTTAAAGCAAGATCAGTACCACTGCTAGCAGTCAAAAGAGCTCAACAATGTGTATGGTTTATTAATCTCTCTTCTTCTTCTTTTTTTTTCTTTAATCTAACCCTTTTCCATATCTCTGCTATGAGGACAAATATGGAGCTAGTAAAGGGCAAGTAAAATGATCCATGTGATTTATGCTTACTCCTGGATCAGCTAAGCCCTACCTGCCATACAGCTAAGGTGTGTTACAAGACATAATCCTTGCAGCTTTGCAAGAAGCCTTGCCCATTCCTGCTTTGCTACCATATAATTTCTTTTGATATGTCTAATCATCTGGTTCCTTCCTTCCTTCCCTAAAAATCACCTAACACTCCACTCTTGCACATCAGAGCATGGAACAACAAGTTCAGCTTTCAGGCCTCAGTGCCAAATAGGTGAAAGAGGAGGACTGAAATGGGATTTTTCTGAAGCTTTTCTCTGGTCACTTTCCGCTCCCTCCTCGGACACCTTATCAGGCAACAGCAGCTGCATTAGAAGCAGCCATTGACCTTGGGCAGCTACAAAGGCTGGGTCCATATGTGCTGACGTCCTCTAGTCTTGCCCAGCTGTTCTGTGATCTCCGCAGGAAGAGATGAGTGCAATCTGTCTGTGATTCACATACTCCTCTCAATTGTTTCATTTATTTCAGAATTAACCTTTGTGTCTATCCGATTCCAGAGCAATTCCCCTGTCCTGGAGGACAAGGTGACATCTCATGTTCCTTTTCGGTTCAGTGGCAACCGGCTGTGTCATTTCACCCACAGGAATCACTGCCATTTTGTAAATTTATTCCCTTATGCATATGATTGTTCATTCCCATATTTGTAATCTCCCACAGCTCACATTCTACAGACAGACTCTACCCAGCAGAATAGCAGGTACTCTCCTCCCTGGTGTACCTTCACTGGTGGGACCTGTTCAAGGGTTCATTCCCCCTTCGTCTTATAAAATAGCATCTTCCCCTTCCTCTCCAGCCACTTCTGCCACAGAAAAAAAAAAAAAAAAAAAANCCTTAAGGTTGGAAAATGAGTGGTTTGGGGTGTTTAGACCAGAGCTGTATCTCAGTTACTGACAAGGAGGGTGATGGACTCACTAACTAGGCTTGGCTGGCCACCCTGTCAGCAGAGTAATGGCGTCCTCTAGTGGTGCCTTGCAGGGAGCTGGGAGACCTCTTTTACCAACCGTAAACTGGAGTTGCTAAATTAAATGCGAATACTTCTAAGACGGGAGAGGAGGGAAGGGAAGCCCGTGCAGGAACCTGCTGAAGGGCTCCTGGGCGTCTCTGGCTAGTGAGACACAGACGGGAGCTTGTTGTTCCCTGAGACTGCTGGGAAGGTCACCTTTCCTCACCTCATTTTTCAGAAGAGAAACAGCAAAGTGGGCAACAAAATGAAAAGCCAGTGTCTGTTTAGCTAACCACTACCATCTAATTTTCTGACCTACTCCTTTCACCTCCTGGGTCAAATAGGCCGTGGCTATAAACACCAACTTACTCTTCATGCAAACCCCAGTTAAAATTTCCTTGGCAGATTCTCCAGTATTCATAAGAGACACCATAGAAATTAATCCAAATTCCTGCAAGAAAATACAAGAACACAGACCCTGTGAACTCCTCTCACTGATTTCCTCTACTTTAACTCTAAAAGAGGGCAAAACTTTCCATTTCACTCCAAGACTGGACTCCTGCAGCCTTGCCAGGGTGGAGTGCGCATCCGATTGTTATCTGAGCATGAGTCAGTGCCTTTCCTGAGCAATGCAACCTTTAACTCTGCAATTCATGGGGGGTTAATGTTTGGTTTAAAAATAAAAGTAAAATAAAATAAACTCTTCCAAACCTGATGTTTGGTGCAATTATGTTTACTCCAGCTGAATCTTAACCTCATCATAGTGCAGCCCTTCCTGTGGGATTTAGCTAATATTTACAAAGCATTTGATTTATGATGAACTCTTGAAAATTGTGTTTAGGGCTGCTATACAGCTGAAGGTCTGCTGATTTTTTATTATTATTGTTGTTGTAGCATAATTTCTTACCTCAAAAACCCCTTGACAGTTTCCTTCTCCCATCCACACAGTCTTGCTTCCAGCTTTCCCAGCACAGTGGTAGCACTTGCTTGGGAAGAATTTGTAACACAATTATCAAGAAGGCAAGTAGAGAACGAGTTTATTTTCCTGCATTGGGCACTGTTGTTCTGGCGATATCCTATACATTACACATCTGTGCAGTTTATTTCCCTTTTTAGGGTGTAGTGCTTTTCAATAATTAATACCAAATGTTTCTTAGTTTCATGCAGACTCTGTTGCTCACATCTCCTCAGGCTTCCCTTTTCCTGTGGCTCTTTCTGCTGCAATGTTACCCCCAAATACTGTAACACAATGCCAGTGAGACCTCATCCATGAGAAACATCACCCTGGGACATGTGAAGAAGCAAGTTTCTGTTTAATTGATTTTAAAAGCCTCCAGTCACTGGAAGGCTTGGCTTGGCTTCCAAGCCGTGAAGGGAAAGAAGGAGAGTAGGGGAAATACATGCTGTTTACAACAACCACGAACAAGCAAAAAAAGAAAAAATCTCACACCTAGGGAAGTCAAGCATGTTTCAGCATAGAAGGAACTGGTCACAAGGTGTGGACAGCATTACTGAGATATAAAGGAGGTTGGTGTGAGAGATGAGTTGAAACAAGCGTCTGCCACTATGAAATAACTATTGGTTTTTTCCCTCCTCTGGCAGGTGATGGACAGCTCAATGCCCCTTATTGGAGAGCATGTGGAAGAGGATAGACAGCTTATAGCTGATTTGGTTGTTTCTAAAATGACCCAACTTGCCATCACTGCTGGATCTACACCATCACCACTGAGGCCTTGGGTATGAGCTAAGAGAGACTTTATGGCCAAGTTGTTTTGCTAAACTCTTTTTCCTCTCTCTCTCATCTCTCTCTCTCATCCCTGTGGGTGTCAGGCAGTCAAACATCTCATAGACACGAACAGTCTCTCATGGACTCTCTGAAGTGGATATCCGCAGGAAACATTTCTCTCTCTCCCTTTCTGTCCTTCCTTATAACTGTAGCACCACACTGGTAGTGGCTTGCTAAATTCATAGAGATGTATTGAAGACGGTAATTTTTAGAAGTGCTTGCAAGGACCAACCTCATCCCTCAGGATAGGTTCCATTCCAGATTTTGCATCCCTGATTAAAATCCATGCTTCCCAAAATGGAAAGTAGGAGTCTACACCAAGAGTGTTCCATTCCTTACTCCAGCCTTTCTTCTTTAGAGGCGCCCTTCACTCCTTTCATCAGGAGACTTAACCAATGTTAAATTTATAAAGAACCTGACCTTTTTGTATTTAAACTGACCCCTTGGTGCTTTTCAAGTACATTAATTTTGAGTATCAAATGTATTCAACTTTATTGTGATATTTCCTAGTGGCAGTTCTACATAAATGAAACCCACCAGAACATAATCCGTGTCTCCAGGTGTATGTGCTACACCTCTTTCAGTATCTACCAGGAACCATGCATGAAGCTTTGAGGAAAACAGAAAAGACAGGACAGAAAACTGGCTGAAGGATAATACTGACTGCAACACAGGAAATAGTTTCCATTTCCACTTGAGACAAAATAAATTAGGAGAAAGCATTTTAAGATTCTCTACCCACTCCTGCTAAACCAGATCTCCAGCATAAGGGGTATTCAGGGTAAATCCAAGTTTTACTTAGAGGGAGTAAACATTTAATAGACACTAAGAATGTTGTGAGGCAGGGAAAGCAATAGGCAAGGGACAGGATTTACTCTGGCCAAAATGGAATCAACAACTGCCATCTGAAATAACCAACATATAGAGTGTATAAACTGAGAGCAAAGAAGAAGCCAACAGAAACTGAGAACATGGACAGAGGCATCTGTTTTCTATGCCTGTAATATACTGGTACAGATTTGGATTGTATTACAACAGCCCTTAAATAGGGCCAAAATAAGAACATATACACATGGAGGGGAAGGGGAAAAAAAATGCCAACCAATAGGATATTTAAAAAAAAAAAAGAGTTAAATTAGAAAAGTGTCTTCATTAAGAATATAACCTACAAAATGAAGAAAATTAAAATCACAAACAAGTTAACTAGAATGTTTTGACATAAAGCCACAATTGTTATTGTAATGCTGTAACAGATCTGTAAATGAGCAGCAGTGAGTACTTACATGTACATCAAAGTGCAACAGGCAACAACACCTTGACCTAGTCTTAAGAAACACTCAGGTACAGAAAACAAATACGTCTCATTAGGTTGGATGTCCAAGAGACAGGTTCAATATTGAAAAGTAACAATGTGACACAAGCAGTTTAAAAAGATGATTTCCATAAAGTGAGAAAATTTACCAACTCCCGAGCATCAAAACTCTATGAACATTATTTGAGAGACCATTGGTTTACAGAATGCAGATATACTTTTCTGATCTGCTCCTGAATGAGAAATACAAGACAAAAAACCTTCCAGAGTTAAGTGGCAAAGTGACAGAGGACATTCAAGACAAAGAGAAGAAAAATATCTTCCAAATTTGGAACTCTGACATTTAAGAAGAACTTTATGCACCATCATGTGAGTAATAAAAAGAAACATAACAAGGATCGAAATTGATTTTGAAGAGCAGATAGAGGGAAGAATGAAACAAATTCTTTGACCTGATCAGAAGATGCAACCCAGTCCAAAAAATGGTGGGCTCTATGGAACATCTGAAGGCAAGGGAGAAAGGAAGACAACAAAGACAGTGTTGTGATTCTAGTAAATTTGATTGCTGAAAGTGAGGAACTTTTTGAACTAGATACAGTATTTTTTGAAAGATGGGACAGAACAAAACTAGTTTTTAAATCAGTACTGACTGGTATTTGAAAAAAATTGTTAAGCCTCCAGACTCAGATGGCTACATCCAACAAACTGAACTTAGGAAGTGATTAAACTGCCAAGAAAAAATGTGCAATTTCATTGAAATAGAGGATTAGTGTAAAAAATTACAAAATCTGTGCTTAAAAAGTTATAACAGTAACACAGAAAAAATGTAGACAAGCAACTGTGGACCTTAATGAATTATCTCAGACAGTAGGAATGTAAGAATAATACAGAAGACTAATATCCCAGAACTACTACTTAAGAGCATCTAGCACTTTTTTTTTCCTTCAAAGAAAAATGTCCCATTCCTTTCCTCTTGATTCTTTCCCCTCATTTCTTTGAGAATTATTTCATAAAGTGGTATATAACAAGCAAGCAGTCAAAAGAATGGAGCTACATTTTCAAAAAGCCTTAGGCAGGGTAACAGATGATCTATCAAGGAAAGCAAGCAGGCAGGGGCTGAAAGTTTCATTGTGGAACAGAAGCTGTCCTCTGACAAAAACATAACTATGAGAGACTGTAATTCTATCAAACAGTTAGTAAAGAGGATACTTAAAGGATACTAAGACTGGTCATGTCGATAATTGGGTTGGCTAAGCCCAAGACAGAATGTTACTGGCAAACTTGCTTTCACATCTACAACATTAAATCTGGTTTCATGGTTACTTACAGCTGCAGTTGTCCTCTTGCCTCTGTGCCCCAACTCCATTCTTTCTCTGTAGTTCCCTTTTCAAAGGCAGAAGGCCTTGGCCTGACCTTCACCCCTTCATCTCTGAGAAGCCTTGGCTGGCTTTAGGCAAAAGCCATAGAGGTGAACATAAGATCTAATTCCTGTTCTTTGACTGGTCTAATCAGGATGTCTCTATGCATTAGGACAGTAAATTTCCACCAACACCAAGGCAAGATTTAGTGTCTCAAGCAATGAAGGACCTGGAGGCCATGAATGGAAAATTCCCAGATGTTACTCCCTGTCCATTTGCAAGTCTTAGATAAATAGTGTAAAACACAAGCTGGTAACCTCATTGTGTTTATGTTAGTCAGTAAAAACTCATTTCAACACTTCCAACTACGAAACATTTTTTTCCCATTTCCAGAATCACTTAGCTCATTCTCCTGACCTTCCAGAAGCCTTGAAGACCCTTTTTATCATTGTATTCACCATAAAAGTAATCCAGCAAGTACCAGCCTATCTGTCTCCAGCTTCCCCTGCTTTCATAAACAATTTTGTGCAATAGGTTTACTCAGACTTTTGTTAACTTTGGACCAGCCCTTGGTGCAACAGTTCTGCATTGCTCAATCTGTTTATTAAAATAGCTGTCAAAAAGAATAAACCGTGAGAGAGAAGAAAGTGCATATGGCACCAGCTTATTTGCACTAGTCAGGACCAGGGATGGCAGTGAAGAACATCTGACAGAACTACGTATGTTAAGTCACCACAACAGCAAATGAACCCCCATATAGAAGGCTGAAAGGTGAGCTAAGCTGAAGGTAGAGGGAGTACATAAACAAGATGTAGACCTAGCCAGTGGCACTAACCATTCCCCTTGAGAAAAACTGTTCATGCAGGCTAATGAAAACCATTGCTCAGCCTATGGCTGTGTTGATGAAAGAAGCAAGAAATTAGGATACAGCAGAAATGATCTGGCAATGTATACAGAAAACCCAGATACTGCTTTGTCTGGAATAATGTAAGCAGAACTGTCTCTGGCATCTGCAGAAGGAATCACAAAGCTGGGAAGGAGAAGTGGGTGATGAAAACAGTCAGGGACCTGGAAACATTCCCATGGAGGGACCAAAGGGATTCAATCTTTGGCTTTAGAATGGAGGTGAATAATAGATAAGGCAGTAAAGGTTTTTAAAATAATGGTCTAGCAAGAGGAGGTTGTGAGAACTGTTCTCAAAACTAAGAGCAAAGCAATGGATTTAAGAAATGGAAAAGGCAGTGAGTTTGAGAGCTGAGCAAGCCTTGAAGGGCTTGGGTGTAAATATCAAAAGAAAATATGTGGAAACATTGCAAAGATTTTGTGGAGCAGATAATAAACTTCATGCTTCAGGGCTGAAGCTGGCCCTTGCTTATTAGCAATCAAGAGATCCCTTATGGCAAAGACATGATTGCTCCATCCATGTTTCCATGCTTCATCCCTCCTTCCTTCAACACAGCTGGTGTTGGCAGCTGTCCAAAATAGGAGATGGGACTAAGAGACCCCCTCAGGCCTTATACATTCAGTAATTCCTGATAGCCTAAAAACATTCTAAACTGTAACTTCATTGTTATTCCCTGTGAGGAAAAAACTTCTGTGCACTTTATTACTCAGCTCTCCATTTTAGTCCCATGAGATTTTACCAGCCAGATGCTGCCTCTGTGTGTGTGTATTTAAGGAACACTTCATGACTCCGCAGTTCCTGTATTACCTCAGGGCTTGTCTTTGGGGACTCTGTATTAACTGGAATTGCTTTTTTTTCCTCCAGCCTCCTCAAGTTCAGCCTGCGTCAATGAAATCTCAGACTGGACCTCAGCTTGGACAACTGTCCCAACCACGGCCTCCTCCCCAAGGTACAGTTCTTTGGGTCCTATGGCGGCGTCACCTGTGAGAACTGTCAGTCTGGCTTTAAATAAAAGGTTACAATAATGTTCCAATTCACTGAAAAGCAAATTCAGTGTGCTGCTAAAGCAGCTGTTGTCATATTCTACAGCAGCTCAGAAAGCAGGATGAAAAATTGATACAGGTGCTGCTGATATTGCTGGTAGAATTTGGCTCAACACAGTGAGGACACTTTGAACCGGTATTGGTGCAGGATTCTGGGCACAGAGAGTGTTTGTGTTTGCACAAAGCTGTGCACAATGTTAAGAGGTGGGATGATAAAAGTGCTGTCAGGCCTAGAACAGACACCAAGGTGATCACTGAACCATCTGTCCAGGTGTTCCCCTGTCAGCATGGCCACACACCTGACTCCTGACAGCAGAAAAAGGTGTGACTCATGTGGCTTGGTCAGAACAAGAGGATAGGTTTGTTGTCCAGAGGAGGGCCACAAAGATGATCAGAGGGCTGCAGCACCTCTGCTATGAGGACAGGCTAAAAGAGTTGGGGCTTTTCAGCCTGGAGAAGAGAAGGCTTCCAGGAGACCTTATAGCAGCCTACCAGTATCTGAGGGGGGCCTACAGGAGGGCTGGGGAGGGACTGTTCACAAGGTCTTGTAATGACAGGACGAGGGGGAATGGGTTCAAATTGGCAGAGGGGAGATTTGAACAGGATGTTANATCTTTGAGGTCTCTTCCAACCTAAACCATTCTATGATTCCTGATTTACAGTGAGGTAATGAAACCCATGGGTAAGTAGGCCACATCAACCACTCCATTCACGTAACCAGTTAGACCTTTTTTGCCATCTTTCTTCCTTCCTTTCTCCATTCCAATTTCTTAGCAAATTAACACTCATCTTTAATTACCTTTCTCTTGTCGGTCACGGTTTTGCTGTATCCAAAATCTCATGTTCCTGATACCAAAATCATCTACAGTACTCTTGGTGTTACACGGTATAACCCATACGAACCACTGGCCTTACAGGATAGTGCATCCCGTCTGCCTCCACTGCTCCACTTCAACTCTCTGTGAAGTTTTTTCTCACGCAGCCTACTAAGGCCTTGTGGGCCTAAGACTGGGGCAGTTCTGGCCTACTCTCAGGCCTGCTGCTGAGGGTGGAACAGGTGAAGGATTCTAGATGGATTTAGTCTGATAGCCTTGGCCTAGCTTGTGGATGTATCCATTCTACCTGATTGCCTTTTGCATATATGCGCTAGTAAATAGAATCTCTAGACTTCCAACCAGTGTGCAGTGCCTTCCTTCTGTCGTCCAGCCCTGGGTAGCTCATGGCCTCAAACTCACAGGACCCTTGAGCACCTGTGAAACCTGACCAGCCCTCACAATACTCTCTGTGACTTTCATCAGCTTCTCACACTGTTACCTGTCACGTCCAGAAATTTCTTGTGTCGCATGCCATTGTTTTCCACACGCTCTTCAGTTTTCAGAATCTGCTACCAATACAGCTGAAGCCACCTGCTGATACTGCTGGAACAGATGTATGGATAGTGCTGGGTTGCATAGAGTCACATCGAACTGCTGGGCCTTATGCAGAGACTGCTAACCTAAACCAGCAGGTTGGGCTTTCATTTTGTGCAGAGCTGGTTCTCCAGTGACCCCCTCCTTTCCAATGCAGGAAGTGCTTGCCAAGGCTAAGGAGTGTTAGTTACACAGAACAGTACAGTACATTGAAGTGACTCCCTTAAGGGAGGGTGGCAGACCTTCTTTTGTACTGAAGGAGGCAGAGAAATGGACAACTGTAGAGAGGTAGGCATGACACCAGTTTTAGGCTTGTAAGAGTGGTTTTCCATTATCCTTCTTCATGAAGCAACTCTGAAGAGTATTTCTCCTTAGCAAAACCCATTCTTCCATATAGATGCTCCCTGCTTGTTGTCCACCACATGCACTTCCTCATGCTTATGTCTATGTATCCCTTTCAGGTGGACCACGCCAGCCTCAGGGATCTCAGCCTCCAAGGACAAATGCACCCCCACAGCAGCGGCTCTCTCCTCAAGGACAGCAGCCCCAGAGTCCTCAGTCCACTTCGCCTCAGCAGCAAAGGTCCCCTGGATCTCCACAGCAAGTCCGATCAGCAACTGGGTCCTCTCCAGTCCAAGCTTCCAAGGCAGGCGCTTTCCCTCCACAGCAGCCTAGACCTCCTGCTCAAGGCCGAGCTCCTAACCAGCCAAGCCCCACTGAAACACCCAAGCAGCAAGCCGCCCCACACCCACATCTGAAGTAGGTGCTCTGTTAAACCACTGACATCTGTACATATGTGAATAAGGCTGCCAAAAAAAAGAACCCTGAGCTAGCATGAAGAGCATACCACCTGCTGTCAGGAAGTAGTCCCCAGGGACAAAGGCCTGGACAGCTGTGAGCAACTGCAGAGATATACATGTATAGGTATAACAGGCCACCACTGACCTGTTGTCAGGAAGAACAAGTCCTACTCTTTTCCATGTGCTTGTTATTATTTGTATGGTCTACCCCAAGCATATCAACACAGCTACTACCTTCCCAGCAATGTTTATACTCCTGCTGTTGTCAGCACATTATTGGCCATAAAGTTCAATGAGAGCCATTCCTTCATGCTCCTTGAATGCAAGAGCTATGCAAAATCCTTTACCAGGCAATTTTTTTGCAATTGGTAGCAAAATGACAAAGGGGGCCAATGTGTAGTGAAAGTGGCATTACTCATATATATAACATTCCTGATGGTCACTATGTTTATGCTCTCTTCTGGAGCAGAGCATAATTCAGATCCACCACTGAATTATTGTGGAATTTTTGTAGGAACCTTTTCTGCCACCCTTCATGTAGCATATCTGTCTGCCATGACAGGAAATATTGGAAAAAGAATGTTTGGTGTTGACAAAAGGTTGACACAAGAGCAAATTGGTATGAGCAGTCCAGAACAAAATATAAGCTAGGAATGAGAAGGCAGTTTCTATGCAGAAGAGAAGTAAGGTACTGGAGCAGGCTATCAGTAGCAATATCTGCATTAGCAAGGCAAACCAAGAGCAGGGTACTTAAGGATCAAAATGTTATTGGTAAGGGTGCAGTTGCCACACTACACGTATTTCAAGTACTTTAAATTCAGAGTCTGGTCTTGTGCTGAATGCCTATCACTGATCAGGAGAAACCACTCAAGGACAAAGTATGACAAAAGGGAAAACTGGGAGATTTACTTCAGAAGCGCAGATGCAATCTGATCTTAAAACACTAACAGATACAAATCCAATGGAAGCAGTGTGACCAACTGAAAAATCTGGATAACACAGCTGACAGTGAGAGCGGCCATGCCGAAGAGGGCAAGCAACTGCACACATTGCAAGCAACCAGCTTGCTGAACCTCTTGTGCTGTCACATCTGAAAAGACAGGAGCATCATTCATGGTGCTAGTAGTGACAGACAGCTGGCCCTCAGTATGAATCCATTCTTCTGTATTAGTAGTGAAATTACTTAACTGTTCCTCACAACAGCATTACCAAATGATAGTTGCATACTTCTAGTTAGATGTTTTCAGAAACACTTATTAGTCTGTACTGAGATATTGGAGCCACCTACCCACGTCCATCCTCATCCACACCCATTGCCTTCCCCCATTCCAGGATTTCTTAGCATATGGAGAGTCTCCTTCCTAACCTCACCTTTTATCCTTGAATTTGTTTGTGATGGAACACAAAGTATCAGTAATCAGTTTTGAACTGCCACCTTCTCCTGCTGAGCCTGACCTCTGTTTTCCATTTCAGCAAATCACAGTCCCTGACAAACACATTCAGCATATCTGAGTCATCTCAGCGGGGAAATGCCAACGAGGATGAAGCAAAAGCAGAGACCATCCGCAACCTGAGGAAATCATTCGCTAGCCTGTTTTCCGATTAACAGCCCTGCAGCTGGATCTGTGCTTTTGCCAGGCCCCACTCTTCCTATCAACATAACTGATGTCATCCTGGAAGACTCCCAGCGGTACCCAGAGATTTACAATTAACACCTGGGTAAAGGGATTTCAGAAAAGTATAGCTGTTTTAATACAAAGAAAATACTCTAGTAACAGTCTGAAAACTGACTGTATAAAAGTGGCGTATTTTGTTGGGGTTTGTGCATAATCAGAATCACCTCTATTCAAATGACTGAGTTGTGAAGCAAATTTTACTCTTGCTAACCCCTGTGGAGTCAACAGTTACAATAATGTAAAATAGAATTAATTTTGACTTGTAGATAGTCAATACAACTGCTAACTTCCAATTACTGATTCCTTATTGAGACTGAGCTAAACAAAACACAGGTATGTTTCAGAAACACGTGTGAAGACAGAGTGAAGAATAAGTGTTCGTTGACTGATAAAGTGAGCATGTCTGAGCATGGAAACACAGTGAACTCTGGAACTTCCTCATACCAACTCTGTAAGAAGTCACTTTTCAGAGCAAAACTGCATTCAAATTAAATACAGTACAAGACATTAGCAAGCACCAAAGATCACATGAGCAGGTCAATCAGATGGACTGCTAGTTTATTTCAGATCACTCTGCTCACAGCAGATAAAACATCCCATTTCATGCCTTGTATTTATGTCCCATGCACATGATTCCTGAGTTCTGAGAGTAAAATGTCATGTTCCAACTCTGTAGCCTTAGCTCAAAAATAACCTGAGAAATAAGCCTTCCACACAAAAAAACAACTTATTCTCCTGCCCCTGGAAACACCAGAGATCATATTCACAGTTCACACAAATTCCAGATAAAACCCAGCTATACTCCAAGCACTTTGGTGACTTGATCACATCTGGCTAAGTTCATCCCCCAGGAACATGCTTAATTAATAGCAGAGCTGATGAAGTGCAGAGACTTCTGTGCTGAGTGTTCCATAATACCAAGCGGACAGAGAGATGGAGCAAAATCCTGTCTCCCTTCTTGAACTCCCATGGACTTCACTGGGCTGAGTGCAAAGTGAAGGCAAGGTGGCAAACCTGCAATAGAATAAAACTATCCTTTACAAATAAAATGAGATGAGGTCCATCCAGAGACATTAAACCATGGAAGAGTATGTATGGGATTGTCCCAAGCAAGTAATCATCAGTATCAGTCCTCCCCAACCACCCCAAGACTTACTGTTCCAGAGAAGACAGAGATGGATCTTTGGTACTTGTGCTTTTTCCTCTAAGCCTCCAACAGAATGAAGTATAGGGGCATGGCAAAACCCAGGAACGACACAAGCTGCATTCACTATTGAAATAATCACCCTGGGTATATCAGTCTCTGTAGCTATTTCTGCCAGCTGAGAACCTGCCTCTTCCACCCTGCTAGTTCTATTTATAAAACACTTAACACAGGCACCAGTTCCTATCCCGCCCTCTCCACTTCTCTTCAAGCTTTGTCAAGTACTCCAGTCACAAACCATGCATACAGCTTCGAGGCCAGACTTTTGGGTTTGTGCTTCCCTTAGCAACTTCACCTTGATGACACTTAAGAAAGCCCAGGGAGGCAGAGAGATCAGTAAGTTAGTCATATTTGAGTCCATAGCACAAATCTCTGCCATCATACACAGGCAGATTCACAAAGCAGCAAAAGCAACAGCAGCATTTGCCATCTCAGGTCTTATGATTCACTGGTGGGAATGAAGCCAAGCGTGGAATTCCTTCCTGCATAGCACCTGTAATGAGTATCTAAATCCAATGCAGTCATCTGGGCCTTGTAAGACCTACCCTTGAGCAGGCCATTACACATATAATGGCTTTTGTGACCTGTGCACTTTCAAGCAACTAACAGCACAGCTTTTCCAGGTTGGAAGGCTCCCAAGAGACTCATCTGGATCAATGATTTATACCTCAAGTTCAGTATTACAGAACCACCTTATTCCCTGATGATTTCTCTTCTTCTCTCAGTTCTCTGTTGTCCTTCCAGGTCTGCTAAACAGTTTACAGTGTAGCATCATAAATAGATGACATACAGAAGAAAAACAGCCCCTGCTGTTTTGCAGTCTCCAGAAGCAATAAAACAGTGACAAACGGCTCTGAGCAAGCAATGTTCCACTGGCAAAAACAATAGCAGATTAACAGGCTCCACTCTATGGAGAAGAGGTAATACAACCCTAGTGGGAGAGGATTTCCTTCTGTAACACTTCCCTCAGCATGGTTTATGCCTTTCTCTACTAAATGGTCACTAGAGATGCATAGACAGAAGTTTATTGCCAGAATCCTCAATTTCTCTATCTTCTGAATCTTTTTATATCTCTCTTACTAGCACAACCTACAAAAAAAGCATAAGTATCTAGTGACTACTAAGGCAAGGCCTCATAAATCAACCTTGGCTCATCACAGAAACCACAACAGTTGGATCATTTGCTGATGCTGCATTTGAACACAGCAGGGCTGTTCTCCAGTGGACCACAGTAACAGGATAGTACTGTTGACTTGATATCCAGCAGTGACTTAGATCTCTTCATTTGCCTGTAAGGGCCCAGCTGTCATCTTTCAAGGGACAAGCAAAGAGCATAGCACCTCCTCTCCTCCTAGCTCCAGTTTCAAAAAAAAACAACAATAAAAGCAACAAGCACTCTTAGCTGAACTTGGTTACTCCTATCATTCCTGAAAAGCATCTTCAGCTCTACATCCAGAAGTGCTTTAATGAGAACAGATTTTATTTCCCAAGTGATGAAATGTTGTATTATGTTATATAAATGTTCCAACAGTACACATCAATCTGACGATGATGCTTATGTGCTACATTTTGTGGATAGCAGATGCACAAATGTATCAGCATCTACTCAGGTTATGACCTTTGATGCAAGCTTTCTATTCCAAAGTCCCTACAATCTAAGGAAACAAGAGAGTGGGAATAGACAGAGTATATTCTCCATTTGTACGAGTGAGGAACTACGGCATACCAAAGAAATATTTGGGTACCTAAATATAATAGCTGGGGCTAGGAACAGCAAAGTGAAGCAGAAAAACTGGTATTATTGAAATCACAGGACAGACATGTCCTACACAACTTGGGATCCCACTCACACAACTGTGAAAACTGAGCACCTGGTCAGAGCTTCCCTTTTGTTAAGGTTAAATTTCCTTCACATGGAAGCCAGGAAACAGTACACTTGTGTGTTTGGATCCAGCCCAAAAAGAATGCTGGGACACACCTAAGACACCCAGTCATATCCACCACCTGGAAAACTAGTTTACATTCCGCTTTTGGTTGAGACACCTTGACATTCTTCTAATACCTAGATGAGGTGTTTCAAAAGGAATGTCATTTATGTTTCCATGCAACTATAAGTTTCATATAAAGCTGAAGTGAGAAAAGTATCATCCCTGCTCATAACTGCAGTTTTCTTCTTTCACTAATCACAGGCAGGTAAGACACTCTGCATATGACCCCATTACTTCATCTGGTTGGCTTGGGTTTCATGAGTAAGATGAAACAATAAATAGAAATGCCAAGGACAAGAGTCACCTGCTTCCAAGTGACTGTTAGAAGCAAGTCTTAAACAGCGCTACATAAGAACAGTACAGGTAAGAAATACCATCAGGTATTTCATCTTTTGTGATTTCTCTAGAGTGCACAAACAGCAATGACACACATACCTGCCTTAGGAGATGGCAAATACAACGAGCAGATATTTGAAAACTATTTCCTCTGTGTTACTCTTGAGATAGTCACTTCATATTCCACTTTATCAATAAAGGGAGCTCCTCTTTAAAAACTTGACAGTTCAGGGTAACTCAGGTTCCTTTATCTTTGGCTCACAGTACCTTCACTTCAACATGAACAATGAAGAAAAGGAAGGAGTACCATCAGATCACTTCACAATTGATTGTAAAATGGTAGTTCATTTCTTCAAAAACAAACATTCAAACCACTGTCACTAGACTCTACAAGTGCACTCATAGGTGTTTATCAGGATTTGGGCTGCTATGCCCTTGTTATGAAGTACAAAAGGAAAGATGCAACACAAGCTTTGACAGCAGACTATTGTATTTTACTTCCACTGGAGTTAATAGCAGAACTTCCTGACCCTACCAAAGTCAGCTATTTTATATAAAACAAGAGGATGAAATCACTGAAACTACCATCCTGAAAAAGTATGTAAGTATTACCAATATAGCTCATGTTTAACAGGAAATGTCAGGCCATTTCCACTGCTGAAATTTCAAGATTTCAGAAAATACTATCACCAGTCACAACAGCCATCAGTACCATTTGCTTTTACAGAAAAACTGAAATCAACACATTTTACAAAATGATGTATGAAATTAAAAGTTCTAGCAGTTTCTAGTCTTCCTTTAACTGAGCTCCAGCATTGGCCTGCATATGTCATCAAGGCACTTTTAACAGCGGTTTTGTTACTCATTTGTTAGGAAGACACTTGAAAGGTGCTCCTAACATGCTACAACACATTTCCTCTTGGCAAGGTACCTTTTCATACTTAAGTAATAGAATTAATACTGCAGTAAAGTGAGAAATCGTTCTGCTTCCCCTGGTGATTCCATTTCCACTGCAACCAAGTGAGCCTATTTATTTACTTCAGTTAGACAGGAGGAAAGATTTGGTTTTGCACCATTTTTAGTTCACACACAGCAAATGGAGCCATGTACTAAAACTCTTTATTTGAAAAGTCAAGAAGACAAAGTTTTGCTGCTAATTCTTTGTAAAATTGCTCTGCTTCTGTTCAGACTTCCGAGTTGCACTGTAGCATGACTTTACTCAGTTGTTGTAAAATGATGTGTTCCAGTATTTCCACTGTAAAGAAAATCCCTTCCCTGTATTATCTGTGTATTAAGTAACAATATAAAAATTCTTTTTACCTAATAAAACATTAAAGAAGGAAATGTCATCTTTGGAAGTTTCTACACTCTCATCTACTCTAACAGTAGTAACATCCTGTTCTAAGTGGAACATGTTAGACTTTTTAGTAAATAAAAGATTATTAAGCCAGGCAGATTTGAAACAACTTTTTTCCTGGCAATTTAATAAAACTCTTCAAATAATACAGACAAATACATGGTTTGTATTTAAAGTGCTCTTTATCTGAGGCAGCAAATATTTGGCTGGTAACCTTCTTGTTTCTAGCGCTTCACAGATGATCTTAAGTGGGATGGGGAGGATGTGTGTGCAGAACAAAATGTTCTAAGTCGTAGTTCTGTGCCACTGCCACTTGCTACAGTACTATCAGAGCATAAAACAAACCCAGCCTTTGTGGTTGAAACATTACCATGCACACATGTTCTTGCCCCAATCTAAAGAGGCAGATGTTAGTGCCTGCAATCTCCTGCAGTTAGAAAGCACACTCAGGGACTAGAAAAGTAACTGAAGGACAATCAGTAATCAAATGAATGCACGGCGAATGTCCGTGGAGTGGCCCCGGCTAGGCCTGGGTGGAAACCTCTCACTGGGACCAGCTCGTCCTGGAAGTGTAGGGTTTGCTCCAGGCAAGGAACCAATTGGGTCAAAAGGTGGTCTGAATGGAGGAAACTGGCCCGGTGCTTCTCCTGGGCCTGGAATGAGTGAGTTAATTGGGTCTCCAACATATGGAAGTGTTGGTCTCTCATCATATTCTCCACCAATGATCATTGGGGGATAGATGGGGTTTGACGGAAATGGGTTGGGAGGAAAAGGATTAGGATAGAATGGGTTGGGATGAAAGGGGATTGGATGAGGTGTAGGAGGCAGAAACATTGTGTGCCTCCATCTCAGAGCCTCCTTCTTCTGTTTTAATTTTTTCTTGTATAGCTGCAAACAGAAAAAAAGAACACAACACATTGTAAAGCTCTGCAAGTGCTTTGAGTTCCAGCTCCAGCAACTGCATTCAGTTCTGTAGCACTTCCTAGACCAGCACTTCTCACCAGACTAGAATCCAGAATAGAAGCCTTCCTGTCAGCCAACGACCAAATACATCATGTCTGAAAGACCTCTACCCCACGATTTGGGAACACACCACCTAACTTGTTGATGCTGTTCTCTTCTACTCTGACCAAATGAAACACACAGAACCCTACAATTTTCAATTAAAATTTAGCTCAATGCTACTGCCTTGCAAAGTCTGTGTTTATCCTCAAATTAGCCAATGAAAACTAATCTCAGAGAGACTGTATTTAAAAAGCCACCTACTTCTTTCCAGTCTGTGTCACGAGGCCTTGCAACAGGATCTACAAAGAGAAGGAATAATCAAAGAGTGCAATGTATTTTACTTTTATGGCATATTTATGCCATTGATGCCCAGAGTTTTGTCAGAACTTGCAGAAGAATCAGGAAATTTACAAGAAACTTCCGTTAAATACATTTTTCATAGATAAAAAAATACAAAGCTCCAGGACCATCCAACGGGCAGTCAACTCTCACACTAATTGTATATAAAGCATCAACCCCAAAACTTACTAAGTGAATGGAGAAATCCCAGAAATACTATCCCATCCCCAGATCTGACTTCTAACAGAACTTCTCCTTAATCACCTTATTTCTTCAGTCTCTTGAGAGATAATAGCAGGACTATCTCTTACCTCCACTTCCTAATATCTACAATAGTCAGTATACCAAGGCAGCCAGGGAAACAGATAGAAACAAGGGAAGTCTGCACTACACCATGGCAAGAACTAAATGGCCCATCAGTAATGGCTCAGCAGACTGTCGTCATTTTTCATGGCAGAAAGCTTTGTATCCACTTGAATGATGCCTGACCAGCTGTACTGGTTAACATCACAAATGACTGCATTGCCACACAGTGTTTAAAGATCAGAAGTGGTTGTCTGAGGGGCTTCTTATCAAGATCTGTCAGATCTAATGCCTCTGCTCACATAAGAATGTAACCAGTGTAAAGATGTGTCTCAGTATTACCTCGAAAATCTCGCAGATACATAAACCTCCAGAGAAGCTGGTCATTAGAGGCTGCATAGAGGTCACGGCAAACAGCAGAAAGAGAGAGAAGTGAACGAACATCCAGAAGTCTGAAAATCCGAAGCTTGAGCTCAAGTGGAAGGACCACTAACCCGAACACATCTGGCAAGTTCAGAGCTGCAAGTTGGAGAAAACAAAAGCATTAGATTACTTCTAAAGACCCTAGAAGAAAGGACAGACATTATAATTTTGCCTTTAAACCACTTCCCTTGGTTGCCCGAGTTACACCACGTTTCTCGGAAAGCACTGCAACGTGGCTTCTTATAAAAGAGATCTCTTGCAACCATTTACAGTGCAAAAAATAGGACAAATGGCATTTCATACTGACCACTTCTAGTCACTGTAAGCCTAAGAAACATTCAACACACCTAACTATGTTCATAGGCTACAGAACAAAGGAATAAGCAAAGAAAAAGAGACCTGCCCAATTCCTTGAACCCACAAAAACCAACATTAATTATAGTGCACATGCTCCACATAAAACATTCCCACAGTGAAGTCTAGGAGGAATTCCATTGAATAGTCTTCAGAATACAGATCTGACACCTTTTATGGCAATACCTATATAGAAAGCATGGCTTCCTACTGCTCCACAAACACCAGCTTAGGTTACTTCCTACCATCCTTTCCAAGCCCTCAAAGACTGGATACTCAGAAGATCATTCCTAGGATACACTTCCAAATATAATGCTACATAAATTTTTCTGCTTTGACAAATAAATTAATTAAAACTACAGAACTACTGCAGCAGAATTATCGTGGTATGATTTCCTCATCACTAAGTGTGGAAAACAGATGCTCCAATCTCTTAGGTGAAACTAATAAAAAATTAAAAACAAAAAATCATCATTTAATTAACATTTTCTAAGATAGAAAGATTAGGATAATTTATTTATAATATACTAATTCCTTTATGCTTACTCTTTACATACCATTCACTGAACAGCTGTTTCTACAAGACTTTTCCTATAAGACTTTAGTTAGGCCCCTTTCCTCCCATCCTCCAAAATCGAAGTACCATCTCTAATTGTAATTATTTTCTCTCACCTTGTCGGGCAGCAGCCAGAAGAGAGTAAACCAGTTGGTCTTTAAAGAGACGGGATAATTTCTGAAGGTCTTTGTAAACACCTGCAACCTTTTCTGTGAAAAAAAGAGAGGCAAAACTCTTAACTTCAGGAGATTATAATGTAGAAATTACAAAAGGGAAAAAAAATATGGTTTTCTTGTAAGCAATACTGTAATCTGCTTGTAATCTTGATGGCAGCAGCTCTGCAGCTAGAATGGAACAATCATGTAACAAGCAATTCATCAGCAAAGAATTTCCATGGTCAGTCTAGGCTTTCCTTTGGCATTAAAAAGCACCATTAAAAGGAATACTGGAGCTCTTCAAAAAAAGCACTCTCAAGCTGTCAAAGCTTCCTTTGTCAGATTTCAAAAATCATGTGCAAGATGCACCTATGCTGTAAAAGCCTGAATTAGTAATTTTTCTGACAGGAATCTTTTCCCATTCTCTTCTCTAAGAACAGAAGCCAGAAGACTCTGGTGTCTTATCAGACATTTCAGAGCTCAGCTAATTCTTCAAAATCCTCTTACACTTATACATCAGTGGCTGGGGCTACCCAGGACATAGTGGAGGATAGAGTCAGCTTTAACTGCCAGCAAACAGTTCATGTACTTCAGAGAACAAGAAGCTATCTGTGTTCACAAGGATCCACAGCTATCAGCCCTCTCCTCTCCTGCCTTAAGTTCTCCTGGCATTCTGGAGAGAGAAGTGTAGTCAGAACACACTTTCTGACAAAAGAAGAACATAACTACAGTGGCACAAGAAGGGTGTAGGTACCATCAGCCTCTGAAGTACTGAACTGCCATGCAGAAAGGGGATACCAGCACAGATGCCCAGGAATTCATACATCTGCTTAGCATCTCACATATAACAGGCATTTTGGCCAAAAGATGACTCCAGATTTGCAAGGTTCTTTCCATACACAGTTAATCAAATTTAAACAGTTTCAACAGCAAATGGTGAGGAAATGTCTACACTCTGAATTCCTTTTATCATAAACTTACAACTCACCTAAATGGTCACCACAGTGAGCTTTGGCAGGGGGGGATTGGTTGGGTTTTTTGTATTCTTCAACTATTTGGTCCTCTACTGAAGAATATCCTTACTCACTGTGTGACTTCCTTACTTTTCAGTTTACTGTTATGAACATCATAGTGCAGTCATACCTGGTTCCTGAAAGCAAACGAAGGATGCTGGCAATAGCTGTATCCTCTTAACACCTTTAATCTCTTTGTTTATTTTTAATGTTGCTGCAAAAAAAACAAACAATCCAAGCGTTTAAAAATGTAAAACGTTGAGAGAGATGACAAAGATCACCCTATTATTATCTTTCAAAGGTGTTTTATTTTCATCCCTTATTTTATTCTCTCAAGCAATATGCAACTGTAGCAAGCAGCTAGAAGAAACTTTTGAGAGTGGCATTTAAAATAGCAGGCAATAAAGACAGATCGTGGTGACAGAAACCAAAACCAAGCATTTCTAGCTAAAACAAGTAAACAATGAGCCATTATTATAACCCAGACATTAACAAAATATTTACTAGAGAAAGCCTCAACAAGATTATTACATAAACATGACAGGCATGGTAGTTGTTAAAATGTCTAAAACTAACTTTAATCTAACTTGGTTAAAACTTTTAATCAGAGTTTGTACACATTTCAAGAAAATTTAAGTGCTTGTACATACTGGCATCATCAGTTATAATTTCTACAAATAAATACAATATTGTAATTTAAAGAGATCTGTGATTTTAAATGAAATCCTAATTTAATACTGGTTCTGCAAAAAGGTGGAATTGCTTACACGCTAAATAAAATACAAAAAGAAAAAAGTCCAAAACCTAGCAACACCAAGAAACAAACAGCAACGAAAACCACACCAAAAAAACCCAACCACCACGTGATATGGAATTAATTTCAAAAATCAAGAGTTCCCTAAATTTTCTGGACTGAATAGCTTAATTTAAATAAATTTTGAGACCACAGTTAAACTGTTGGTGTGCTACAGGAAACATTATACACGAAAAGCTACAGAATACATAGTCTGGATATTGTTTGTAAGTCTTGCAAAAAATATGAGGCAAGACAAAATATTGTAGCCGGAGCAAATCTATTTTAAAGCATACCAGAGTTCCTGTGACAAGAGGTAAGACAGATTTTTAAAACACTGCAATGAAAAGTCCAGCTGAAGCTCCTCAAGTTTGATCTGTTATGATCACAAAGACAGAAAGAATACAAAGAAAGGAAATGCCAAGAATACTCATGAAGTGGCATCTCTTGCACATCAACAATCTGGATAATCAAAGTGTCATTCCAAAATGCGTGTGTAAGAGCACATTTAAGTTTTCCCTTGCTAAACAATGCTGATATTTAGCAATGTGCATGAAGGATAAAAACTTGACTGACTTACCATTAATAGAAACGAGATCTCCTAAAGGCACACAAGACAAACCAGCAGAACCTTCTTCACAAAGGGGATGTGTATACTGTAGCTTGTAAACACCATTTCCTCTCCATTTCTCTGGCATAGACACTGCCTTAGCTTCTGTTCCCTAAAAATGAGAAAAGATAACACTGCCATGCTTTAACAATATACAAAGAATAAGGTATGAGAAAGAGAACAAGAAGTTAAGAAATGCTATAATGCTGCTTGTAAATGTTAGTTAAGTCCCAGCGTGCATTACAATACAAACAATAATTGCACAACTATATGCTATTTTCCTCAAGACTAGTAGCAAATCTAAGGAAAAGTTCTGTTTGTTTTTTTTTTTGTCCTGTCCCAGTTCCTGACAGGAAAGGTTTAGTAAGCAGACTCACATCCACTTCTTTCAGACATGTACTTCATTCTCTCATTTACTCCAGCACTCTTGACACCTCCTGTATGCACGTTAATTCACTGCATGAAAGACACATCACTGCACCTCACCTGTGAACTTGTGAGGTCTGACAGGGCTTGGAGAATCATAGATTTCTGAATAGATTTCAAGCCCAGTGGACTAACAGGTTTTTCAACTCCAGCATGAAAGTGTTCAGATGGAATCTCATGAGGGAACATAATCACAAGCACATACTCTTTCCTCTTGAATTTGCACAGCAATCATCTTTCCTACTTCCAAGCCTACCCACTAGCAAAAACAAACCTTTTTCCCAATTGCAAGTATTTTTTTCAGGTAGTATTTCAGGGCACATTCAGCAACGCATAAGTACAATGGAAACATGAAAATCTAAGGGGAAAAGGTGAATTCTTACATTGTAGAGACGTACTGCCATAGGTGCTCAAGTACAATGTCTCCATAGGTTAGTGGAACCAAAACATAACACGAATTAAGACAATACAGAAGTGGAAACGGTATTTTGCTAGATCTAAGCCTTCGAACAGAATACAATTGAGATAATACTAATGGTTAAGGCAGTGCTATAATCTAAGTATATCTGCACAAGTTTAACATTAAAAATGAGAAACAGGTTATCAGCTGGGTCCCAGCGAGGCTGATAACTGAAAAGAAGTACAACGACAGCTCTCTTCTACCACACCTAAAAGCTACTCTAGGCTTCTAAGCTTAAGACTAACTGGTCAGGTAATTCAGAGAAGCAGTCTCTGTTGCTAACATACAAAACACCAAAAGCAGATTTTCAGATGCATCTTGTATCGCATACTCCCATGATATTCCACAGCTTTCTCATACTGACCAAGAAGTTTCCTGATCAGTTGTGCACCTACCTGGGGCACATAGCCTGCCTCCATCATGAGAAGGTGTACTAGAACAATCAAGGCATCAGTGGCACTGGTACACTCAGCAGAAAGGTAGAGCATCTCTAAGGAATGTGGTATTTCACCATCAGCAGCTTCACTGCACAGCATGGGTTCAGAGGGATAGGAACCTGTAACTTCTTCCAAGTCAGCATCTTCTGGGACTAATCCAGAAGGAAATTCTAGGCTGGAGCCTGCCTTCAAAGGGAAAGGAAAACATTATTTTTTTTTTAGAAAATTATACCTCTATATACATCAGTTATTATTTGCCTGCTTATTCCAGTCCTCACAGGCACCAAGTTTGCTCTGCTGGCTTCTCATAAAAGTTCTACATTTTGAAGCACTCTAGCTCGAGACTTATTATATACAGAGCCTCTGCAATTTTTTTGTATTGATAATGCAAGCCCTTCACAAAAGAGTTATATTATTTGACTACATATGCAACCACCCAACTACATTTTCTTTTATTCCTTTCTATTCTTTTTATCCTAAATCTTCATTTTCGTATGTTGAAGTTTGAAAAGACCTCATAGAAAAGTTGAATTTTAAATACAAAATATTCCCTAATACATTCCAAAACGAAAAACTACTTGCTTTGAAAAACCATTAGAAGAAAATTTCCTCTCAGCTTCTCAACCTCCTGCCTACAACAGGATCATATAATGAGACAGACCATGGCACTAAACTGTACATGCAGAGCCTCATCTAAGGAGGCTCTATCCACCAAAGGACCCAGAAACTGCAGATGGTAGGCACTGTTATCTGCTTTAATATTGTATGTACTGTCACATGGAAAACAAATCACTGAGTAATACGAAAAAATATGCCTATAAGCTTCATGAAGCATACACATCATACAGATGTACACCTACAAACCATTAGCAAAAGCTATTTCAGCAACACAACCTCCATGCACAAGACAAGCAGGTCTTACTCCATGGCAGGATGTCTGAATCACAGGGAATTGTTATAACCCATCAAAAAGGCATCACACATTCATTCTTGCCAGCTGTATTTCTGACAAGTAATGCTTGATACATTTCTTCAGTACCTAGAATCAGCTTCCTCAGGAAGACAGCACTGAGGCAGGTAAGAAACATCTCCCTAACTTCCTTATGGAAAACATATCTTCCAGAAAAAGACATTAAATCTTGCCAACACATCAGAACTGAAAGAAGTCAAGGTGTCTGAAATAGCTTGTCTGCCACAGCTAGCAATGAATGGAGAGATATCTCAAGTAATTGGCTATGTATCAGACAAGTCTGAGTAACCAAATATTCTGAAGACATCCTCTACTGTATAGTACAGCAGCTGACACAACAAGGTATCTTTATTGCCTTGTTTGTCATGGCGTGAGTTCAATCTGCTGCTCATAATCTGCCATCATACCACCTTCAAAATTAAAGCACTGGCTGGTGCAAAGTAACATGGGGCTTGAAATTCAGATTGTAGTATGAGAGGATTCCTGTTCAGTTGCCACTTCAAGTTTTCAGGTTTAGGGTGTTGTTCTTCTCTGCTGGGCAGGCTGCTGTACGCTTGGGTCAGGGGGAACCATTTTTATCACTAGCTTCTGTTGTTGCTTTTTGCTACATTTTTCTGCAAACCCACTAAGGTAACTGCATAGCATATCATATCTAATGAACTCTCAACCCAAAGGTGTATTTTGTGTTTCTTCCCATCTGTGTGGCTGGAGCAGGGCTTGCAAGAGCAGGCTGTGGTAAACCACTACAGTGCTGTACAGTACAAGCTACATACTTACTCTCTCATCACTCTTTTGAACTTCCATCTGACCTTTTTGGTTGTTGGGTTGCTCATTCTGGCTGTCTTTTGGACTCTCGGCCTGACTTTTGTTAGGGATCAAGGTGGATGTCTCATGACCATTGTGAAGTGGGGAAGGAGTAGAAGGAAGAAGAAGTAGGTTGGGTTGTCCATCTGCTTCTAGCAGTAAACATATCAAATCACCAGAAACAATCCCATATGAAGCCAAGGTCTTCTCATCTTCTGTGAGAGCATCTTTTCTATTCAATGTTATTGAAAACTCAGTATCAGAACTGCAAAATAGAAAAGAAAAAAAAAAAGTAGTAAACATGTTTGGCTACACCTGGGTAACAACACAGAGGTACAGCTAAGAAACATATACTGCATACCACAATAGTACTATGCCACAGGGTTGAATTTTTTAATATATGGTTAATTATTAATGAAAAAGTGAGGGAAAAAAAATGGCATGAAACTATTTCCCCCATGTTTCTCTCCATTTACATTTTAGGTAACTATAGCTGTGTGGCTGGTATACCTTAACTTGCACTACCTGCTTATTAAAGCACACTCCAAACTAGAAGATAATCACACCTAGTAAACAAACTTTAACTAAAACTACTGGCCAGAATTATCTTAAAAGAAGTCAATATTGCAGATTCAATCATCTTACTCTCCAATTAAGCAAACTATTAGTTTGAAAAGGTCAGCAGCTGCCCTACAGCAAGCTAGCTGCAAATGAGGGCAATAAGAAGTTTCAATGCAAGCATTTAACAAAAACAAAGAGAGAGAAATGTGCTGTTAGAACTGTTCAGTACCAGCAAGAGAACACAGTTCCTGTAGCAAGACAAGCAGTAACTTCAGATTTGTCCAGCTCCAACTGCTGTGCTGCACTCACAAAACCGTTAAGACTGCATCAAGAAATGAGCCTCTTCTGTGGGTGTTTCCTAAACTGATTTTGCAGACTTCACTCCGCTGTGAAGGCTGCCCTAAATGCTTCAGAAACATCTCAACCCAGAGATCCTCTGGACGACTGCAGAACTGCAAAACTGGCAACCTACAAACATTTTTGTCACGTAAAGCCCACGGAAACTTCAGTCAGCTCTGACTGAGTTGCAAACCGCGTTTCACAGCCCAGCGTTTGGTGAAGTTTCACTTTGCCGTTCTGCAGCGAACAACGGGAAGCAAAACCCTTTGAAGACGTCGAGACTTGTCGCCCTGCCCCCGGCGCTGCCACAGGACATGCGGGACGGGGCTAAGCAACGGTGCTATCATTGTATGAGCTTCAGCAACTCGCCCTGGTGAAGCGAGAAAAACCTCATGGTTGACAAGCTTTTAAGCTCCCAGTGGCAGAGAACCGCTGCCCCCATGCTCCGCTGCAGGACACCGCACACGGGACTACAGCCACCGCGCGGTGGCTTTCGCAACGAAAGCCTCGTCCCGAACGCCTTTCGACCCAGGCTGCGCTGCTCCCTGCTCTCAACACCGGCCCTCTACGCCCTTAGGCTCGGCCGGAGCGGCAGCCGTAGGCCCCACGGCCCTACAAGGCCACCAGCACCCGCCGCCCACCCGGCAGGCGGCAGCACCGCTAAGGCAGGGTAAGGGGGAATCAGGCCGCTCCGCCCCTCTACCCGCACCGCGTGGTGAGGCCCCGTGGCCCGAGCGCGCGCGGCTGCCCCCCGCCCCACACGGTACCTGTACCCCCAGGAAGGCAGCAGGGCCCGGCGCAGTTGCGCGCGCAGCTCCCCCAGCGTTGGCTCCTCCCCCTGCACCTCCAGCGGCGCCGTTCGCTTCTGGAGCCGCACGCGGAGCTTCATGGCGGCGGTGGCAGCGGCTCTCCGCACCCACCTCGCGACCCCAGCAGACCCCACCGGCTGGCGGCGATGGCGAGAGCGGAGGCAGACAGCAGGCGCAAGGGCTGCTGGGGTGTGGCGTTGTTTTGGTTGGCGCGGCACCGCCTCAGCTCTCCCGGCACCGCCTCCGCTCTCCCGGCACCGCCCCCATGCGGCAACGCCCCCGAGGCCTGAGGCGTTTCCCCGGTGTGCCGCGGGCCCGATCCGTACCTAGCCGTGCTACGCCGTGGCACGCGGTGGCGGCCTTACTCTACCGTGCCGCCTTCGATGGTTGGATGTTCGGGGTGAACCGCTGTATGCTCCGGAAAGATCACACACACGGAATCACACAGAAACATAGAGGTTGGAAAAGACGCTCAGGATCACCAAGTCGAACCAAGAACCTTACTCTACAAGATCTACTTTAAACCATATCCCTGAGCACCACATCCAAGCGACCCTTAAACACATCCAGGGTCAGTAACTCAACGAGCTCCCTGGGCAGCTCATTCCAGCGCCTGACCGTTCTCTCCGTGAAAAACTTTTTCTTAATCTAAACTCGTTTTCTAATCTAAACCTACCCACTCCGAGCTTGAGGCCATTCCCCCTTGTTCTGGCTCCAGCTGCCTGTGAGAAGAGCCCAGCACCAGCCTCACCACAATGTCATTTCAGATAGTTGTAGACAGCAATGAGGTCTCTCCTCAGCCTCTTTTTCAAACTAAACAGCCCCAGCTCTCTCAGTCAATTCTCATGAGATTCTCTAAGCTGTTCCCCAGCTTTGTTGCCCTCTTCTGGACCCTCTCTAGCACCTCCACATCTCTCGTGTATTGGAGCACTCAAAACTCAACAAAGTACTCAAGGTGTGACCTCGCCAAAGCCAACTTCAAGGGGACAATGGCCTCTCTACTCCTGCTGGACACAGCATTTTTAATACAAGCCAGGATGCCATTGCCCTTCTTGGCCGCCTGGCACACTGCTGGCACACTTCTTGGCTGCCTGGCACACTTCTTGGCTGCCTGGCACACTGCTGGCTCATATTCAGCTGTCTGTTACAGCCCCCAGATCCCTTTCTGCCAGGCAGCTCTCCAGCCACACTGCCTCAAGGCTCTAGCGTTGCTTGGGGTTGTTGTGACCCAAATGCAGGGCCTGGGACTTGGTCTTGTTGAATCTCATCCTATTAATGCTGGCCCTCCTGTACTCAGTGCTTTCAGTAGAGGGGAAGCAGTGGTGGTCATTGCTCCTGCTTGCCTTATTTATTCAGATTGCTGTCCCATTGTTCAGCTATGGCTTGTACCCCTCAGTATCCCCAATCTCTGTCTGCCTCTGTGTGGAGAGATTTTGTTGGGCTGCTTCTCTTTCCTTCCATGTATGGAACCATTCAGGTTGGAAAAGACTTAATATCACCTAGGGGTTAACCTAGCACAGCCAAATCCACTAGGTGCCATATCCACATGGAGTATGAGTGGAAAGAAGTGGCAAAGGCAGGGACAAAGAATAGAAAGGAGAGCACACGAGGGATAAAGAGCACCATGCCTGTCAGAAACTCTGCTTTCCTCTCTCTTTAAGAGGGTTGAACCCAAAGTGAGTCACGCTACTGCTTCAACATTACAACCATTTTTTATTGGCTATGGATGTCCTAATAATATTTTTAATGACTAGGGTCACACTGAAAGATGTGAGAGATGGTGTGATAAGGAGGAGAAGGGTATGAAGAATGGAGATCCATGAAAGTATGCCA
Organism: Psilopogon haemacephalus; assembly: GCA_013396835.1. NCBI lineage: Eukaryota > Metazoa > Chordata > Aves > Piciformes > Megalaimidae > Psilopogon > Psilopogon haemacephalus. Next base: position 667,716 of record VWZI01014487.1, read on the forward strand.
GTGGAGGTTCAAACCAAAGACAGTGGAAGGAAGCTTCTAACTTCTTGAATCTTGATGATGGGCAGCCTCACTCTTAAAATGTACTTCATGCAAGTGCTTTGTAGTTAACACATGTAGTGGAGCTCTGCTTTACACCATTTCAGGTTAGCAGTGTCTGAAGTTTGCTTATGTGGCTCTTCTCTGTTTCTGATTAAAACCTTGGTGACATGGAGCAAAGGACCTTTCAATGGGTTTTCTGGGGTTTGCCAGATAGCTTCAGACCTGCTTAGCTACCACCATATTTTCTTAGATTTTTTTTTTCCCAGTATTGAATTGCTGAGAGCTGCATGCAGAGCAGAAGTCTTTGAAGGGGCATATCAAAAAACAGAGTTTGATACCTTTTCATTACCAGACCAAAATCACATGTCTCTGGGTAGTTAAAAGAGGCTTTGCTAATAGGGGAAGGTTCTCAGAAGAAGATTTCCTGTGTTTTGTGATGGATGAAGGGGTCAGATTTTCCTTAGTGAGATTAGTGCATACACCTTCTGGGAAGCTATGGTAACTTTTTACAAGATTTGAATTTACACAAAACCAGGGTAGATGCTGCATAGGTTGAGAGAAGTGCCTCATACTACTGTCAGCTTCATGACAGTAACTGGATGGTTGTACAAGAAACTGATGAGTGAGTCAAACAACTGGAAGAAAAGCAAAGAAAGCTTAGGACAGACCTACACAAATGATGGGCTCAGGTCTGAATCTGGGCAGATCACAAACAAATAATGCCTCTGTTCAAGATCTCACTTTTCACCTGCATCTTGGGGACCAGCTTAAAAGCACTCTTCTAGTTCATAGCTCTGAGGGTGGTGTGGAGTGGAGCACTAGAACAAGAACTCCATGGATAGAGTTTTTCATCAGCTCATCAGACAACTACCTCCCAACACATTTATCTGTTGTTAACCAATCCTAGGTGGGCACTGCAGCTATTTTAGTTATTTTGCAGCCTGGCACAGATAAGTACTTCTCTGGGAACGCTGCTCCAAAGCTTTGAAAGTCTTTATGAAGGGAATCTATAGGCAAGTCATGCTTAGGAAAAACTCTGGTAGCCCAGTGTCTTTGCAGAGCCTCTGGAAAACTGAGTGGGTTCCAGACCTATTCACAAGTGTACTCTGGATTGGCCGTTCCCTCCTATGGATTCTATTTGAGGATTTCATTGAGCTAGATCACCTGCTGCCTCGTGAATTTGGAAGTGAATAGCATTGCTTTCCACACTGAATGGAGGAAACTATGAAAAGGAACTTATGATATTACCAGTGGTTGTGGAGAGGTGACAAACACCTGCTTTTATGTAATTTAGCAAATTCCTGTCTGTATCATATGTTGGTTTTTTTAAGCATTCCTGCCAAACTATCTCTACCATGAACCATATCAAATTCACATTCTTTTTCTCTCAGTGGTGATTTTATATATGGAATACCAGTGAATAGGAAGGGTTAAAATCACGAAGCTGTTGAGCCCTTTTTGATTTGGCATTGTTGAGTGAGCTGCAGAAAGCCTACCTGTTCTTGAGCATGCTGCAGAGCGCCTAGAAACAATGGAGCAAGTGAGGCACTGAAAATCCAGTCTCGGTTCTGTGGTAACAGCAGAAATATTCGTGCAACTAAATTGCCCTTTCTGGACTTCAGGTTGGGTAGATACCATATTTGCTGTCATGTATGAGAACTGTTTATTTTGCGTTTGTTATCTATTGGGGTTTACTTTCAGAATTTTTGTAAGTGGAAGAAATTCTTCTGTGGGTTGCAACTGGAGAGTTTTGTGTAGGGCTAATGAAAGACAACCACACTTTTTTTTCCTCAGAGGTGATACTCTATTCTATTTCAGAGTTGGTCAGTTTAAGATAATGTGGTTTATGGCTGTGTCAAACCTATATAAGACAATCATATTGACTTTTTTTTCATCATCAGGAGCTTTCTTAGTTCTTAGACAGATTTCAGCTATTATCTTTATTGCAAGATTTATTGAAAGTTTTTGCAGACTGTTCACAAAGGAGAAACCAAATGTGGTATCTACAGACTGGTAAGTTGAGTACTTCATTAGGGTGAGACAGGGACACAAACCAAAAGAAAGACGTTTTTCATCTGTATTCCTCTACTTAAAGTACTTAAATGCACTATCTCTGAGAAGACAAAAGAATTAAGAGAATTATTTACATAAAGGAATTGGTCGGTTATGTATCCCCAGTTGCTGAAGATTAGTCAGAGCAATTTGTCTGCCATCTATTGTCAACGACAATACAATTGACAGTTGTGAATCAGACGATCAGGCAGCTGACAAGTTCCTTCTCCTTAGTTCTGTCTGTCTCAGTCATCTGACTAACCTTGTACAATCAGTCTCAGCATCTAACAGATGCTTGAGGCTTTGCTAAAACCAAGAATATCAACCTTGCCATGCAAAAATGGTTTGAGAAAGCAATATGAAATTACACTATCTTTTATTTCCACAGCAGTTCGATTGACTGTTCTTTCAGCTTCTCACCTGGCATAGATTTAAGATCCAAACAGGAGCATATTAACTACAAAGTGACTAATATTGCTGCTTTCTATTCCTCGGTGGAGATTAAATTCAATGAGAATGAGGTATCTCACTTGCATCAATGCCTCCAGCAGGCCTTATAGATTAATATCTAGTAAATATCTTTGTACTTTAATCATAGAAATAACTGTCTTATATTGATTTTTACTTGACCCTTAATAATCAAGAGAGAAAGTGGAATGTTAACAGGAAAAGCTAGGACACCTTTTGCAAAAGGTTTAAGATTTGTGTCTCAAGCTTTCTGTTCTGTTCTGTACGATTTACTATTGCTACCTTAAAGTAATCATTTATTTTGAGGTGCTTAAAATAGAGAAAATATAAAAGGTGTAAGAGTGAGAGATAGAATGATCAATTAAAGATGGATTTTCAAAATTTCTTATAATGCAGGTTATGTTTTTAGAAAATGTTTTTATCTGAAACCTTTTTTTTTTTTTTTTCGTATTATCTTGGGATAAGTTTTTAAGGATTCCTCAGAGAACTGATATCAGGGCAATATTGATAATGCATTTTGCTCATCTTATAGTTGAGACATCCACAGAAGAGCAGTGTTTTATGAGGTAGTGGGTAGATCATGAATTTCCAACCATTTAGAGTCCAACCTGATAATGTTAACTCTAGCACAGAAGGAAGTTACCAAGGGGTGGTGAGTTTGGATTTTTTATGGTGGATGGGAAGGTTTCTGGCTGATTAGGGAATAAATTGGCCAAAACAATATGGTACATATTAGAAACTCAGGAATTACCTTTGAGGATAGAATACTTGGGAAAAACTATCAAGACCTTTTTGCTACTTATTAATTAGCGTGGTTATGTGCATAGGTAAGCAACGATTACAGTCAGGCATGTTAGAAAAGTATGTGCCACTCCCCTCAGTGGTTAGACCAGAGTAAAGTTACCATAGTTCCCTAATAAATAACTTCCAAATGCATCACTGAGACTTGAAGATGTCTAAAGGAACAGTACTTAATTTCTAAGAAATTGAACAGTGGCTTTCATTGATAGTGAAAATCAAGATGAATGTAAGAATTTTAAACAAAGAACCCTGACTTTTGTACTAGGAAAGTGTAACAGAAAGAAATAACTTGTCACAGCTTTTGTGTATCTATGTCATATGGTTATGTCAGTGGCTCACAGTCTCAGTTTTCACTCAAAGACTCATAGACTGTACAGTAGGCTGGTGCCAGGACACCCTTTATTTCTGTGTGATCACCATGTAATGCTCATGCGTGCTTTGAATTTACCATTGCATTTGCTTTTTGTGGGACCTGATTTAGCCATCTCATGTGTCAGTGTTTGGATGAAGTCAAAGGTTTGTGTGTAACAGAGAGGCAGGTTTTGTAGGGAGGCCTACTGTATTTTATTAGACCAGCTGGTTTAGCTGGAAAAGTTTTAGTCTCAGAAATCCAGTATATCCTAGGGGTTGTGCATCTAAAACCTGTGCTTCCTTGGCTGGAAGTGCTCTTTCATACTCATTTTGCAGGAGGTAAGACAGACATTAAAATAAACCAGCCAAGACATGGGCATGTGGAAAGCACAGAGCAGTGGAACAGAACCATTCAGGCTCACCAACAGCTAATGCCTGACAAAGCACTATCCAAGTGATCAGAAATCTCTCTCTGCTCTCACACCCCCTGCTTCATACATATACATATACATATACATATACATATACATATACACACACGCACGTATACATATATCTGCATAGATTTTTATAGACAAATACTATATGCATATATATTTTATAGACAAATATATAAATATTTTTATTATTATTATATTATAAATTATATAGTTTTTTTCTATAAATATATGAAGGGTTCCTATATAAATATCTGATATTTGTCTATAAATATCTGAGGGGTAGGTGTCACGATGAAGGTGGTAGTCTCTTTTTGGTGGTGTCCAGTGACAGGACAAGCTAGAACACAGGAGGTTCCACTTCAACACCAGGAGACACTTCTTTACGGTGAGTGTGATGGAGCACTGGAACAGGCTTCCCAGAGATACTGTGAAGCCTCCTTGTCTGGAGACTTTAAAAACCTCCCTAGATGGATTCCTGTGTGGCCTGCTCTAGCAGGGAGGTTAGACTCAATCTCTGGAGGTCCCTTCCAACCCCTATCATTCTGTGATTCTGTGATAAATGTTGTTAACAGGTCTCTGTGGCAAAGGTGAGAAGATGTTAAATACATGGTATTCTTTCCTGCTGTGTTGGCTGTCTCTGAAGATTGAGGCTAATCCTGGTCTTAAAGTGAGGATTACTGAGAAGGGGCTGGACTATGGTATGTCTAACATTGCCAGAGGTTAATTTATGATAAATACTCTAGAATATAGTTCCCTAATAAAGGTGCATTGTAGTAATAAGTCCCTTAAATATCAAATTAGAATAAATTCCTTTTGTCACATCTCGTCAGGAGCACCTTTTTTCTCTTCTTTAGTTTATTTCTTTATTTTTTGTGCACCTCAGGTGTGAATTTATCCTCGCATTCATGATTGTGTTCTCCTACAGTCCAAGTGTTTCTACAGTATTCTTTTTATCTGTCTTCTTTCTTAGAACCAGAATGAGATGTACATCTAATTGCTTCTTTTCTAAAGGTGTCCAAAACCTGATTGCAATATTTAATTGAATATAATAAGACATAACTAGAAAAAAGCTTACAATTCTGAAACAGCCACAGAGCTGCACACCTTTACTCCCATTCTTCCTTCTGATATGGCATAGCATCTGCATGTGCCATTCTTTAAAAAAAATGAGTAACTGTATGGCAAAATTCTGCCACTTAATTGAGTATCAAGAATTTCCACAATATATTTTCCTTCCTTACACTGTGATGTACTTAAGACTTGCTCGTGAGTGTGGAGGCCATGCAGTATAATTTCATGTGTTTACAGAATTAATATTAATAATAAAGGTTAACAAGGCACAAATTCAACAAATGCTGGGTCATGCTAAGAATTAGTCATTATTTATGTACTGAACATGCTGACAAGTAAACAATGGAATTGCGAGATGAAAAGTAGAAGCTCGGGGTTTATGCTTTAGACATGAAAGCAAGGATCAGGTCCACTTATTTTTCTGTATGAGCATTGTTTCAAAGGCTTTTAAGGAATTGAGAAGTGCAGGGCAAACATCAGTCACTCAAATCAGAACTGATCTCCACATCTTTTTAGAAAGCACACAGGAAAAATCATTGCCTAAGGATCTATCAGTGTTGTAGACATAAAAACTCAGCCTGTTATTTCTTACGGAGCCCAGCAGTTTTTGAGACCTTAATCATGGCCTTCAAGTACTGAATGAACAGACATAAGTTTGCACACCTCCACATTAACAGCAAGAACAGACATTAACAGTGCACCTCCCAAGGGTTGTGCACTTCTCATATTTGAAGAGCATGGTTTTAGTCATCTCTTCTCGCTTCATGTGAAATTTGAAGGCTGCTGCAAGAACCTCAAGAGAAATTCCACCTGGGATCACTGGCTGCCTTCACTGACCATTGTTAAGAGAGCTTTAAGTTATTTCAGTCAGAGACCATATTTTGCTTTGGAGGCAGGAACTCCCAGGGTATCGTAACTTACCTCTACTTCATAAAAGATGGGGAAAGAATTGGGAAGAAAACCTTTAAAAAGTATTGTCAGTAAACCTCAAAAAACTTCCTGTACACAGGCAACTAGTACTTCTGATGCATATATCACTTTTATTTTCTGTAAGTAAACATTACATATAGAAGTCACCCTGCTACTTCTAAACTACTCTGATGCAATCTGAGGTAATGGTGGTGACCAAATGTTTTCCAAGGCTTTCTACATTGTCAGTGAAGTGAAGTATTGCAGAACAGTTCTAGAATATGAAATACAACTCATGGAGAAGATTGTCTTGGTTATTTGATTTGTATGTGAGGCTAATGGAATTTATAAATAGGTGTGTACGTAATTGGAACGAGGTCTAGGTAAGGGTTTAATAATTGCACATTTTTATGAAATATAGTAAAAGTTATTAAATTCTTTGAGAATATATTTGGATGTTTGGGTGCCTCACTTCAGTCTGCAATGCAGGTGCTTTTCTCTGTTCCCTTGTAGGCAGGAAGATTGGGATGGAACTCCTGAAGCAAGCAGTATTGAAAGAGACCTTCCCAAGCTGGAGTGGGCAGGAGAATTTCTCAGTTGTTACAGTCAGCTATGTAATTTCAAGGTAAGTAAAGGAAATATATTTCAAAGGTTTAGTATGAAACATCTTACTGTATTCTTACTTCATAGTAATAATTATGCAGCCTTTTTTGTTTGTTCAGTGTAAAATTGTAATGGTCCATCTAACTCGGCTCCCACTGCCCAGATACTGATTTGTTTTCTAAGTCCTTCCTTCTGAAAGACCACCTTGAGTATCTTTTTACTCAGTTTGTCTTGCAGTTTGGGGCAAGGCAGATGTAAGCACGGTAGAGGAAGTGTATGGGAAGGGGGGAAGAATCATTATTAACAATCTGCTACTATGAAACAGTGAATCTGCTACTACTGTAGCAGTGAAAGTAATATGTGTTTGATGAGAAAAACTGAGGAAGTGATAATATGAAAATATCTATGCTGAGTGGCAGGAAGATGACTTTTACAAAAGTAAATCAACATTTCGATTGGCTATTTCCCTGAGGAAAGTCATTCTGCAGGGAGCAACCAGGAGTTTCCTACAATTTCTCCAAATAGGAAGACTAATATAAAAGCTTTTTCTATGACCTTCAATTCCATATTTTAATTCAAACTTTTCAAATGAGCTATAAGCAGAAAACCAGAAACTTTGGCCTTTTAATATTGCTATCAAGACAAGCATTGCTGCTCAGTAGCATTATATTTCCTTTTACTTGGAAAAAGAAATGACATGGAGCAAGAAATACCAGCCTGGGAGACTTCATGTACTTTCTGCTGGGTGGGGCCTGCATCCTTTACCTAAACCTAATATTGCCGACAGACTTCATTGTATTATAGCATCCTTGTAACCTTAATCCCTACATTTGAGAAAGCTGTGTTTGAATAGTCTGGAGAAGAAAAGGGTGTAGGTGTATGTGTCCTGCTGCATGTCTTACATTGTCTGATGAGTGGTGTCAGATTCTTCTTAGAGGTACACAGTGAAAGGATCACGTCAGAAACACATCAAGAAAAGTTCAAATTAGAAGTTAGGAAAAAATGCTAGGGAGCATCAGAACAAGGGCCCAAAATTGGTTCGGGAATTTCAATCCTTGGACATATTCAAAGCTCAAATGGTTAGGGCCCCTGAGTTGGCCCAGCTTTGAGTAGGAGGCTGAACAAAAAAATTCTCCTGAGGTCCCACTCCAACCTCAATTATTATGTGATCTTCAAAACTCCAATTCATTCTCCCTACCATAGCTCTTTAAGTTGGCCACCTTCCCAGTGGATAATGTGATTCTGGCTCACTGCAGACAAGATTTCTAAAGGCAACCTTACTTCTGCCCAAGATGTTATTGGAAAATTATGGTCATTTTAACTAAAAGTAACAGGTGGCTTCTGCCCCAGGGAAAGTAGATTAAAGGCAGTTGTTTCAGAGATCTCAGCAAGATATCAGGAAACAATGAAGAATATATACTGTATGATAAGATTACAGCTGATATATTTACAACGACTGGCTCGATTCAACACACCCATTTGCAAGACAAGTATCCTGGAGCATCAGAAACATTTGTTTTGGCAGGAAAGATTTTGTTGAGAAAAAATGGATCCTCTCTAGAGCCCTTTGCTGAGACAATGGAGCAGGGTGGGCAAAGAGAAACTGATGTTCTTCAGGAAATGCTAGCATTTAGGCAGCCTATGTTTATTTACTGAAGCAACATCTGGATTTAACATACTTTATTTCCCCCCAGCAAGCACTCTTCACTTTAAGGACAAGTGTCTTTCTTTCCTAAAATATACAAGGGTCAGTCATTTCTGAGAAATTCTCTTACTGAATTCTTGTTACTTTGCCTTTTAAAGCAGAAGGTTTTTCAGTGATCAGAACTTCTTGCTCTTTTAACACACAGTCTAATATCCCTCTTTCTGTATTCTGTAGGCTCAGAATTAACTCTGTAGATTTCCCAGAAACTTCTGCTTCCTTTATTTCTGGCACTGGCATTAGTCTGTCAGTGGCACATGCTTCTGCTACAATCAATGCAGACTGGAGAATGAACACATGGCTGCTGTAAGTAATGTGCGGAGACATGCATGTGTGTGTGGCAGTTCTGGGAGAAAAACTGCAAATGAAATTAAGAAATATACTTGATAGTTGTTGTTTTGGGAGTCAGATACACTTTATAATTTAACAACAATCTATTTGAATAAACTTCTTAATATGGAAACATGCCCTGCCAGCTAATGCTTTTTAAAAAAATTATTCTACCCCACAGGTTGTCTCTTTGTAAAGTATCATAACAGACACCTATTAGTATGCTCATTTTTTTCTAGACTGTATATTCCATGATATCACATGAATATTCAGGACTACAAAATTTTTACTTACTTTGCAGTATAACCGGAAGATTGACACTGTAGTTAATTATCTATTTGCTGCAGTACGGCACATATTGTTTTCCAAAGTACTCCTATTAAAAGAAGGGCACTGTCACAATGCCAAGCATTCAGAACTTCAGAAACACTAGAATTCGGGTCACTATGGAAAACAGCCTGTACAGTACGAGATTGTCTTTAATAACATGATTGCATGCTGATTTTTCCACTTTTTTAGCTCAGTGGTTTTGCTATGGAGTTTTAAAATAATATTCTAGATTTTCTTGAGGCCAGAGGAAGGCATAAAACTTCTGAGATATCAGAAAAGTTTGCAAGGTGCTAATCTCTACAATTTGCATTAATGTAACCACAGCAGGTGTTGCTCTTCTTGCAAGCCATATAGCTCAGCAAGATGGATCACGAGGCACCAAGTTTCACAGCATGTCCTGATTTCCAAGAAGCACAGACATGCAGTTCTGCATTCAGCTTCAGTACTGGCGGCTGCAAACTTCTGTCGCTATGCTCCAAACTTGTCTCATTCTTTCTGTCATACCAGCATTGTGAGGAAAAAGATACTGTGTTCCGCAGGGCAAATCAGCTGGTCCCTAACACAAAGATACTTCTCCCTCTTGCTGAAGGCTTAGTACATGGCCACACCCTGGAGAGACGCCTAATGTATAAAACTCCAAAGACTTCACAGGTAGCAAGGAAGTCAGGGAGCTGGGATGCAGGATTCGGCAGAGAAGGTCATGTTGGAAGTGGTCTAAAGACAGTTTTGGTGGAGTGTAGGATGTGGTGTATTTTCCTTGCTTTTTAGGGACAGAAGAAACTATCTGTACGGCTCTACTTACTATGAATTTTTGTGAATGCCTGCCAGTTTAGACAGATCCAGAATATGCTCTACTCTTTATCCCCTCCATTCTCTGGTTCTATATTTTGCTCTCAGCATAGCAGACTAAGATGGCCCAGCTGAAAATGAGCTTTCTAAGTGAAACCACAGACTTTTGCTGATGCAGTCCCAGAGGCTTTCAGGGGGATCAGTTATGAAGGACTGGAATGGCTTGTGTTACTGTGATGTTGTCACATTTTTGCAGACTTGTCAAATCCTGCACAACCAGAAAATTCATGTCCTAGAAAGTCATGCATATAATCTGGTTTTGAGTGCCAGGCATCTCTAATCTACTTTAATATCTAGAAAACCTATTCTACATTGTAGATGATAGGAGCAAAGAGTCCTTTCAAACTTGATTTACAGGCAGTTTCTCAAATTGTTCCCTTAAAGCAGATGATTCCTTTACTGAGTTTGGGTTTGTTTGGTTTTTTTTTCCCTGAGCAGGAATGACCAAGGAGGAATTACTGTCTCCATCTCAGGACTATTTATTACAGTTGTCTTCAAAGTGTCAAGAGATAGCAGAGGCCGCTTGTCTGTTTTGCTGCACGATTGCCAGCTGAACATTAATAGTATAAAAGTTGAGTTAAATGGAGGATCCAGGTATGTACAGCAGATTTCCTAATTACTCTGTGGGAAGTAACAGAGTTGTGGCATAAGGTCTGCTTTTCAAATTCTGACTTTCAGGAATATAGTTACAGGATACAACTACTGAAGACTATGAAAACAGATTTTGTAAAGTCTGTTTTCAAAACTAGATTCCTTTGGAGAGTGTGTGGAGTGTGGTTAATCAGCATTTATTTGTGCATGTGCCAACACATGAGCTGACTAAACAGAGCATATAAAAAAAATGCCATTTGGGAATATTAAAAAATACAACATTGCAAATGGAGGTTTGCAGATATGAAGGTGGTCTAGTCTGATTATGCTTTTTGAGGAGCCAACCTACAATTTCAGAATAAAACTTTCAAAGGAGAATATGAAACAATGCTTATAGTTTTCTTGACTTTGATTTTTCTGGATTTTTTTTTCTCAAAGACAAAATGTGGCTAATTGAGCATCAACATGTTTACATGAACATTCACTACTTTGCAGATTGCCTTTTACATATCTCTTATGACACTGATAATTTCTGACATGTGACTGAGACTCACAAATTGATAAAAACAGTCAATGGCAATTTCTACCACCATTGCTGTAATCAGATCTCATAAATGACATTAATGTCCTCATCTACCAGATATATATTTCAAAGGTTTCAATCTGTGGCAAAAGGTCATTATGTTAATTTCCTTTCTTCCAGCTGGATCTACAGCTTTCTATCTGGTTATCTTGAGAAGCCCATTCACACCAAACTGGATCAAAATGTGAGTTTGCAAAGATGTTTTCAGCTAGTGAAGGGAGGAGTTGAAATACAGCCCTTACAGTACTGACTTGTCTCTCTTTTCGTATAGCTGTGCCAAAATATTGAGTACAAAATCCAGATCATGGATGCACATATAAGAAAGCAGAAGGGTGAGTTGGTGATAATAGAGTTTAAGTAATCTTCATGCTGCTCAAATTGTAGCATTTTTTATTAGATGCCAAAGCATTCCTTTGTTCATGGTACAAAAAAA